>VDFB02105785.1:435083644-435112909 GCA_007258455.2 Sequoia sempervirens | reverse complement strand
GAGAAACTAGGTCAAAATTATAATGGCTTGCATGAACCCATCATTCCTGAGAAACGTCTAAAGAATATTGTCCTAGGATGCACTACTAGCAAGGTTACCCTTATTGGCAAAGGTACTTTCACTAAATGGGTTGAGGATTCCTCTTGGTTATCGACATTGCATGATACTACCCTAGATGGCTTCCCCCTTGACATTGATGATCTATTTGAGAATAACTTTATTTTCATGATGTCCACAACATCTTTTACCCCAAACAATCAAACCACTAAAATAAGCCTAGTATATCCTCAACTCATCAACTAGGACCAACAAGGACCACTGATTTTGGATTTATTTGAAAAATGATGAATTAATCTCAAAATTCATGGGACTCTATGACAAATTACCATGTGAAAATCACAAAGTTGGTTTTGATATAGAGCTATAAACATAGGCGTACTATGGGGAGACGATTGAATCCTTCAGTCGCAAAATTAACGACATGAAAATAACATGTAGATCTTTAAGTGAAAACCACACTGTGGTAATTTCTAATCCTAAAATAGTAAAAATAAAGGATACATTTGAGGGTGAAAAACTCTTTGAGGTTCCCAAGGATGAGGGATTCAATCTCCCTCCAAGTGCAATGCATCCAAAAAATTCAGCAGTGCTAGCAGAAAGGGCCACCCCCATGAATGTGGGAATAGAAAAGGTGTCAAAGATAACTTTTTATGCCCAATGTTCCTAAAAGAGTGAAGAACCAACTTTGCATGGTCATACATAGATATGCTAGAGCTTGATCCAGAAGTGGTTGTGCATCACTTTGTCATCTATCCTGAGGCTTAACCAATGAAGCAGAAATTAAGAAAAATGCACCCTCAAATAGCACTCTTGGTGAAACTTAAGTTACAAAAGCTTCTTGATATCAGATTTATCTAAATGATTGATTATACTGAGTGGGTTTCCAACCTAGCACCAGTCTCCAAACCCACTAGGGGCATCAGAATATGCATGAATTTTAGAGACTTGAACAAAAAATGTTTGAAGGATGATTTCCATCTACCTAACATCGACATCATCATTGATTTAACAGTTGGACATGAAATGCCATAACTCATGAATATTTTTTTAGGATATAATCAAATCATGATCACCAAGGAGGATCAACAAAAAACTACATTCACCTGTCCATGGGGAACATATTTTTGGAACATGATGCCATTTGGGCTGAAGAACGTAGGAGCAACTTATCAAAGAGAAATGGCCCTCATCTTTCATGACATGATCCACAAAATAGTCAAAGACTATGTGGATGATATTTTTGCAAAATCAAAGAAAAGGAGTGAGCACATAGAGGTATTGGGACCCATCTTCGACAGGCTCAAAGAGTATAAGGTATGGCTAAACCCAAAAAAGTGTCTTTGGGGTTACATCAAGGAAGCTTCTCGGATACATCGTGTCACAAAGAGGGATATATAATGATCTAGAAAAGTTAAAATCCATCCTAGAAATGGAACCACCACAAACATTGAAATAGATGAGAGGGTTACATGGAAGGTTGGAATCCATTAGAAGGTTCATAGCACAATTATCAGACAAAATCCATCCTTTCTCGCATGTTCTCCATAAAGGAATAACTTATAAGTGGGATGAGAAGTGTGATAAATCCTTCTAGTAGATCAAGGAATATCTATTGACACCTCTGGATTCTCATGTTTAATAGATAAAACAAGCCAAGGGGTAATGATCTGGCAATTTTACATAGATCATATGGGCACAAGGCAATAAAGGATGGTAATCTATATACACCAAGTAGTGACAAACCTATATATGTAGAAAATTCTTTGATATTTGAATTCCTTGATGAATCAGTGTTCCTTGTCAATATAGCATATCAATGGTAATTTTATGGATCATTTACCCAACATGGATCAGGGGTGGGTATTCTCTTTATCACCCCTCAAGGTGATTACATTCCAAAGTCATATCGGCTATCATTTCCCTATACTAATAATATTTTTGAGTATGAAGCATTAATCACGGGTCTAAGGATAGCAATTCAATGGAAAATATAAGAGTTGAAAGTCTATGGGGACTCATAGTTGGTTATCAACCAAGTCAATGATGACTACCAAACTAAGAATGATAAACTCACTCCTTACAAGAATATGGTAGAAAATCTCAAGGACCTTTTCATTGATATAACTTTTGATAAAATTCCTTGCATGAACAACCAAGTAGTAGATGTCATGGCAACAATTGGATCATTGTAAGACTTTCCACACAACATCCTTCAATGTGAATTATTGGTAGAAAAAATTCTTATACTGGGTTTCGAAATCCTAGAATATGAATTTACGTGTGTCATTGTTGGTCCTAGTTCTCCGTGGTATCATGATATATTCACCTACCTTAGTAGAGGAACCCTCCCATCTGATATCACCTCTAATCTTAAAAAGACCTTTGTTAAAAAGGCATCTTGATTTATGATCCTAGGTGATACCTTATACCACTGAAGCATCGAGGGGACATTACTACAATGTCTTAACAAAGAGAAATCCTTGACTACCTTAACAAAAGTACACAATGGCATATGTGGTTCCCATTCTAGTGGTATGAATTTAGCTAAGAAACTATTGAGGATGAGGTATTACTAGCCAACCATGGAAAGAGAAGCCCATCAGTATGTGAAAAAGTGTGTCTAGTTTCAACAACATGAAGATCTTATTCATGCTCCAGCTCAAGAGTTACAACCAATAGTCACACCTTGGCCTTTCTCTTAGTGGTGGCTTGACCTCATTAGAAAAATTACTCCAAATTCATCTAATGACCACAAGTTCATCATAACAACCACTGAATACTTTACCAAGTGGGTTAAAGCCATCCCTATGTCCTACATAATGGGGAATAAAATTCCCAAATTGATCTTGAATTACCTTATCTGTCATTATGGTGTTCTACAAGCCCTTATTTCAGATAATGGAACACCCTTCAAGAATCAAGATGTGAAAGAGCTATGTAAATAATTTAACATCCATCATCAATTATCTACCTCGTATTAGCCCCAAGTAAATTTTTAAGCTAAGGCTACAAATAAGAACATTCTAAAGATCCTAAAGAAAATGGTCAATGAAGCTAGTCATGATTGGCATATGTTGTTAAATCCCACCCTATGGGCCTATCGAACTACTATCTACACACCTATAGGTGAAACCCCTTTCTCCTTGGTCTATGGATTAGAAGCCATTCTACCTATTAGGGTTGAGCTTCCTTCACTACGAGTGTCACTACAGCATCTAATCATTGATGAAGAGTACATATTATCTTGGCTAAATGAGTTAGAATTCTTGGATGAGTGTCATCTTGATGCCCTTAATCATTTGCAAGCATACCAAAACTGACTAAAATGGAGCTATAACAAGAAGATCAAGAGTTGGTCTTTCTAGGTAGGGGATCTTGTTCTCAATCAGAATCAAAAAAATCTTCCAGATTAGGATAATAAAGGAAGGTTTGAGCCTAACTGTTTAGGTCCATTTGCCATCATAGCAAGCTATGGATCAAGAGCATATCAATTATCAATTCTTGAAGGTGAACCCTTGAAGGAACCAACCAATATTCTACATATTAAAAAGTTTTATGCCTAGGCCTAAGGGGTGTAAATTTGAAAATACAAAAAATATCAAAAAATGGTCAAATGTAGTACCCCTCCGTTTATGCTTATGCTTTCTGTTGCTATGTTTTCACATTGTTAGACCTATGATGTTTTGTTGGATATTTTGATCGATGGTTTTGAGTGATAGTGGATTATTCTGTGACATGATGATACTTTGTTTGATGATTATTGATTTTCAGACATGATATGATTTAGCGTAGATGTTATTTTCGTTGATCATTATATGTACATGCTTATGATGGAATAACAATATTTATTTCGTCAGTTTGTTGTGAAGTGTATTGGTGTGGAGAACGGAATCACATCACTCGCTTGCGAGTGCCCTGATATCTGTGATTTTCTCCGCACGGTGTGCTGTTTAATGCTTTATATATATATATATGTATGCACGTTATTTGCTTGGTTGCAGGATTTGCAGGTACATGACACCGACTCCACCTGTGTATTCAGGTCTGAGCGTGTCAAGACTCAACGGATACGTTGATCGGGAGATAGTAGTCTGGTTTACCCTAGCCTAGTCTTTAATCCTGGTCATAGTACTTTGTTTGTTTTCAGTTTTGAGTCATAGGTTGTATTGTATTTTCTGTTGGTTAAATCGTTTTGAAAAGGTAAATTTGGTTAAATTTTAATGTTGGAATATTGTGTTTTAAATTATTGATATTTAATTAATGTTTAAATGTAGTAGAAATTACTTGCTTAATAATTTAATTCATTAATTAGCTTATTTGGTTAAATAGTTGATCTTAAAAAAAGATTAAACTATTTTAATTAAATTAATTAATTAATTATATTAAATTATTAAGTGTGAAATTTATATTGCATTTGAAAATTAATTAAATTGAGGAAAATTAGAAAATTAAAATAAAATAAAATAAATAAATGCATGTAAATTAAAATTGTGTTTTAAAAGTTTAAATTAAATAAATTGAAATTTGCATGCAAAATTAAAAGGGAAAAAATTGTCGAGAAGTTGTGGAGAAGATATTTGCAACTTCTCGACAAGTGTGCAAGTGGCATTTATGAGGTTGTTGAAAAAATTTGTTACGGGAGGTTATTGTGGATCTCAGGAAATCACAGAGGTTGTTGAAAATTTTTCACGGGGAAAATATCAGAGCACTTGCAAAAATCCTCTTACTGTGATAAAAATTGAAATCTTCTTAGAAGTTGTTATCTCTCTATTTTATTCTGGTTGATTTTGGAATTGGAAGATCCTTTGGAGGGATCTTGGTGGTTGGTTGTTTTGGAATTGGCTTTGCGGGAAGGAATTGGAACCTATAGGAAAGAGAGACTACAAAGGTTTCTTCACCACATAGCAAAGGAATACAGGTATTCCTATTTAAAAGTTATTTTGTTTGATTTGGAAAGGAAAGCATCTGTAAAAAAAAAATTGTTGTGTTTAAATGAAAAGTTTTGTGAAAAGAATTCTCTGTGAAAGAAAATATTTGTAAAAAAAAAATTACTGGAAATAATTTAGGACAAGATTACTTTAAAAAAATCTGAATTTGAATTCATTTGTGAACCCTGTAGAACGTTATTTAAATTTCCTACTGTAAATTTTCTAGATGAACTGGAAAATTTGTGTATATATATGGATATTTGCTTTTTTTTAAATGAATGTTTGTTTAATATTCGCTGTCGTACGGACAAAATTACTAGTTTGAAGTTCTGGTTGTATTCTATTTTTAACTAAAGATTATTATTGTTAAAAATTCACAGAGATTTAAACTTTATATGTAATAGAATTTCGTTTTATTTATGAAGACTGTGAATAAATTTTAAAAGAGGATTTTATTTTTATTTTGAGGGGGCCGTGGGGTTTTTTCCCCACAGTCGCTGCCCGTATGGGAAGCGACAGTGGGAGGAGGCTGCAGCTGCTCCCACAGCCGCCGCCCATAAGGGAAGCGACAGTGGGAGGAGGCTGCGGCCGCTCCCACAGCCGCCGCCCCTAAGGGAGGCGACGGTGGGAGGAACTCCCACCACCTCCGCCCTTGCACGGAGCGGCGTGGCTACGGCCGTCGCCGGCCCTAAACTCACAGTGCAGCCAGGTACAGGCTGCAGAAAAATTATAAGACTCTATTACTTTGATATAATATTTCATGCGAATTTTATTACTATTTTAAAAGTGCAAGAAATTATAATTAGGATAATATATATATATATATGTGTGTATATTTATATATATATTATTTGGAATTAAGAATATAATTTTTATAATAACATTTATATGTTTATATATAAATATTTGATAAGTTAGTAAAGTTATTAAATTAGAAAGATAATTTTGATATTTTATAATTTCATGAGAAAATTAAAATTGTGAAAGTACAGAAAATGATCATATGAAAATTTGTGAAAATTGGAAAAGTGAATTAAAAGAAAATTATTACATTTATCATACTCAAATAGATTTTTTTATTAAAATGATTTATAAATATGATGTATCCAAACTCTTATATATGGATTCAGTATATCCAAATGATAGACAAGCATTTGCTTTAAACTGTTTTAATTTTTCTTGTATTGGGCATAATGGGAAAAGTCTATAATGAATAAGTCTTCCAGACCAACGGTTTAATGGGATTAGTGATTGATAAGTTAAAAATTATGTGTTAACTAAGGTTGTGTACATGGTTTCATTTGGTGGTTTCACACATGTGTTATGATCATTGATTGTTGTTCATTTCACCATGATTGAACTTTTATATTGATTTGAGTTGTTTGTACACTTTATAAACCCTAGTTAGAAAACATAGTTCCCCATGTTATGTTTAGGGGAGTGGCTATTTGTAAGGGCCGACACACAAAGTGGTGTCAGGGTAACTTACAAATAGTTAACTAAGTCAGTGATAATTAAATGACATACTGGATTAGATTAAAACCTTTAACAAAATGTATCTACCTCTCTTATGACACATGAGCTTCCACAGTCATGAGTATAAGATGAGAAGGCCTGGAATGACAAATCGATGTCTTGTTTCTTTTAAGGACATTCGATTCAGCAATTGTATACAATAGGGGCCGGGTTTCGTAAGACGTTGCCAGGGTAACCCAAGGATTGGGGGCCGGAACCTAGGAAGAAACACCAGGGTAACCTTTGCATCGTTGTGATGACACTCCACCTAGAATAATAGTCAACCTTGTATTTGTATTACAATCAATTGTCAAAATCTGGAAGCAATGTAACCAATAGTCTGTTTTGTACTAATTTCTAGGGTTAGTAGATTACGTCTAGGTAACCTTATTACTATCTCCTAGCACGGGGGGTGGACCTACGAGTACCACATGGTTGGGTGGAACGTGCACCTTACTCCGTTGGGTCCCCAGTTTGATCATGGCATCGAGAGCTTCATGGATGGAGAGCTCGCACTTGGATCTTATATGTACTTCCTCATTGTATATTGTAAAATTTGTATTGTAAAAACATCCCTCAATGTTATGAGGTGATCATTTGTAAAATGTAACTATCATTTGAACTACCTCATTAGATGGATGAGTATTGTAATATCATATCAAATGCAATGTATGGAAAAACATGTTTGTACTTTATTATGTTAACATGAATGGAAATTTATTATTATGCAATGTTTATCTTTATGTTATTAATTAATTGTGCAATGCGATATACTTAAGTCACTTATGGAAAACTCAAAGTAGTGTAACATCGCTTAACCTAAGAATGTATGCAATTAATTAACTTAATATTAATACTTTAAAAAAAAAAATATTACACCTTTATAACACATTTGCAACATTCTTAGGTTATTAAGATGGGGCATTACATCAAAAATCTAAAAAATAAGAAAAATGATTGAAAACAGTAAAGAAAAAAAATCCTCTAGTGAAAACCACTTCGGTGATGCTTTGGGAAAGTACCTTGGTGAAAACCTGACAAACATGCATCTTGCATAAATAAGCACCTTCATCTATCTTTGGCTTTTTATCCTATCATTCTTTGCATCACATTCATCCATCACATCATTCATCTTATTTATTCCATCACCCATCCATGTCTGAGTCATAGCTTGATATTGTGAAGTATCATATTCCCCTTTAGTACTACTTGGAATATTTTTAAGGTTAGTTTTTCCTACCTATATCGACGTATTCTATCACATCCCAATAGGGGGAATTCATTATGGATTGGATTGGGTTCTTGTATATCTAAGGTTATCTCAAAGTCTCATAAAAAACCCTAAAAACATTCATAAAACATTTATCAAAAAATCCAAAAACATTCATCAAAATCCAAAAACACGTGCAAAATTAGAAAATGAAAAAACATCCAAATCTTGTATAGCTGAAAATTCAAAAACATCAAAATCCTATATAGCTAAAATCCAAAAAACATTAGGAAAAATCTAAAGTCAAAATCCAAAACATCGAAAACACATCAAAATCCCTAAAAGGGCCAAAACATCAAAAATCCAAAAACAAAACCAAGTCAAACTACATTTTCTCTGAGCTTGAACGTAGGCAAGGCCATCATTGATGTGCCCCTGAGAATCCCTAGGTCAATCCTTTAGGATTCCATCATAATAAACTAGCAATTTTTCAATTGTTCATATCCCATCAACAAGAAGTCAAGTCAATCAAACTACGTGGTCTCTGCATGTATAACGTATGCAAGGCTCATCTTTGATAAGCCCCCGAGGCCCCTAGGATAGTCTTTTAGGTTAGGTTCTTGATTGAAATCTTAGAAAACCCCCCAAAAATTGAAAACTTAGAAAAATCCAAAAATATTTGAAAATTGAAAACCCAAAACATTAAAAAACCTTGGAAAACCCTAAACAGACTTAAATTTCAAGAAAACCAAAACATTCACATAAACTTCCAAAAAGATCAAAACAGCCTCAAAACATTTCAAAAATGCCAAAAACATTGAAATATTTCAGAAAATCCCAAAAACATCCATCCCATTTCACTTTCACCTGCAATAAACCTTCGCCCATAATAAATCAATCAACTTCAACCTTTGGTAAAACAAATAGAAATCAAGTATCGCAAATTGAAAAGTGAAAGCATTACATGTCAAAATCTGAAGTCTAGATCAAAGGTAAAAGAGTCCATAACATTTGTATCAATGGCCTATCACACACCTAGTCCTAATCAAAAAAATTGGTAAATTGTCCTAGGATGTATCCATCTAACAATGGGCATCAACATCAAAAACCACCTTAGCTATGTTAAACTGGCAAGAGATGTAGATAACATTGACTGTTTTTCTTTGATTCTTTCATATGATTTATCTTATTGGCCCATTTTTAGGACCTCTCAATGATTTCTAAATGATTTAGAGAGAAAGGAGTGGGGAATTGATCATTATCTTTTGTTTGTTGTGCTTGTGGGTATTCTTGTAAAATAATCTTGGTGCATACTTTCTTAGTTGTGTGTAGGGAGGTTGTTTGGAGTAGATTGTTGATTATTGCATATGCTTTGGTCAAATATATTCTAAACTACTAAACTACATTCCAATGAGGTTTCCATATTTCAAGGTGTGGACAAGGACTATCCTATATGTTTGTAGAGTCAAAGTCCATTACAGTAGATACAACACCATCCTAGTTATCAATACCATAATGCATCGTGTCTATGTGTTATATCAAACATAAGGAATGATGAAAAATCCCAATTTTAGATATGAGAAAATTATCCATCTCATCACCATATCTAATAAAGTCTCAATGGATCATGGACTTGTTGGACTTTTGAATCAATCTCAAAATCAATGGTAAAATAATTTTATTCTTCTATCTTCTTTACACACTAGCCTAGTATCATGATAGTCAACAAAAGCATCATCATGCATCCATCTCGCATCCAAAAAATTGTCAACATACATACATTTTTCATTATCACAACATATCATAATAATGGACAACATAATCCACTACATCATCATTATCATTTAAGTTGTTTCAGATAATATAGATTTGTTATTCTAAGCATCTTAATACATTGCATTATCATTCATAACATCCATATCATGAGCATAAACATATTCATCTTCTACATATACATCCATATGCATACATGCATCATAACATCATAGATCGCATGAGAAAGGTACACAAAACAAAAATTCATCCATCCATGCATCCTAAAATACACATATCATATCATGTCATATCATATCATAAAAAGATATTTTCATAAATATCACATATCATACAACATTACATCATAGATCATCATCGCATATCACCTAAACATAAATAAACAAGTGCATCCATCACATTGCATCCATACATAATCATAATGCATACACATCATATCATATGCATCCATACATCCATAAAACATGAAATAAAAGCACATCACATCATGAATCCAAATCATTTCATATATATTAAAAAATTATTGTCATGGTACAATATCTAAATCAATGTGTATAAATATCATCAAATGTAAAATGTACAGGAGGCTATCAAAAATGATCTTACGAATGTGTATTTCTATAACTAATTAGGTAGGGAATCCAAAAAAGTGTTTATCCTTGGTGGCTTCTTGACTCTTCAAGCTATCAAATTGATGGTTGATCCTCAACCCTAGGTGGTGCCCCACTCCTATGAATAGTTAGGCTACCGCATCTCTTTGGGGACATCACAATGGTAGTGCATCCTATATTATGCTGCCTCTGTGACTACCTCCCTATACATGCGAGCCGACACCATTTGTCCTTGAGATGCCACTATGATAGCTTCAAGCTACTTCATGCACCTAATCTCCTAGGCCAACAGTAGGTCTAGTTGCTACCACAATTGAACCTCTTTGTCTCTCTTTGTTGGCATCACCTAGAGCTACTAACACAACTGATCCCTCTTTGCTATGAGGGCCAAAATCTATGCATCCCATGGATTTAGCTATAGAGGTGGTGGAGGTGGCAGTGGTGCCCTTGAAACTTGTCCATCTTGTTGATCAAGTTGATGCCTTGGGTCCTGGTGACCCTAATCTTGCCAAGGAAACTCTCCATCCCTTAGCACCTATCCCCTCTACTGTTCAGGCTACTACCTACCTCCATTCCTACCTTCATCCCTACCGCCATCTTAGTCTCAACCTCTGCCTCTACCTCTCCCACTAGGGTATCCCCCCAATGGGTTTTTTGGGAGAATAGGTGGTTTGAACCATGCATCACAACCAAGGGTAGTCCCTACATCTAGTAAGCCCTAGTCATATGCCCAGGACTATGGAAATAGTTGTCAAAACTCATTGATCAACACAATGAGATAAATTTTAGCTCCCCACTTGATCTCTCCCTAAGATCTTGCAAAAAATGGTGTAAGGGTCTAAGGGTTAAGGGTAGATCAGAGAGAGGGAGAGGGGGTAGGAGGGAGAGACTTGAGAGAGAGATAAATGGAGGGAGTGGGAGAGAGATAGAGGGTAGAGGGTTAAGAGTAGAGGGTAGAGGACTTAAGGGTTTAGGGTTTAAGGGTTAAGGGTTAATGGTTAATGGTAGAGGGTAGAGGGGAGCTCGAGATAGGAGTGAGTGAGAGAGAGACCTAAGAGAGGGAGAGGGGGTAGGAGGGAGAGACTTGAGAGAGAGAGAGGGAGGGAGTTGGAGAGAGATAGAGGGTAGAGGGTTAATGTTAGAGGGAAGAAGGTTTAAGGGTTTAGGTTTTAAGGGTTTAGGGTTGAGGTTTTATGGTTGAGGGTAGAGGGTTTAAGGTAGAGGGTAGAGGGTATTGGGTTGAGGGTATAGGGTTTAAGGGTTGAAGGTTGAGAGTTAGAGGGTAGAGGATTGATGGTTTAAGGGTAGAGGTATTAGGGTTGAGGGTAGAGGGTATTGGGTTGAGGGTAGAGGGTAGAGGGTTTGAGGGTAGATGGTTAAGGGTTTAGGGTTTAGGGTTAAGGGTAGAGGGTTTAAGGGTTTACGGTAGAGGGGGGAGAGATAGAGGGTAGAGGGTAGAGGGTAAAGGGTAAAGGGTACCTTGAGCATAACTCCCCAAGGACACATGTCATCCATGGATTGTTGACATGAAATGACCAATCAAAAGTTAGTTTCCATTTTATCTTTCTTTTCCCATGTATCTCTTATATTTCTCTCTCATGCTCTCTTTCTTTGTCTATCCCTTTCTCTTTTAATCTTTATCTCCATCTCTCTCTCTCTTGATATCTATCTATCTTAATTTTTCTCCTTATCTCATTCTCTATATTTTGAGTTTTTCTCTCTTTATTAGCTGATAGGCTACATATATCATGATATTTGAGGTTGAAATAAGTTAGATTCCTACAAACCACTATTGAGTCGTTGGAAAACAAGTTTCAACTGCCATTTAATGGTAAACCAACTGCATTTTAATGGTAAAATCCTTCAAATATTAGGTGAAAGCCTCCAAAATCTCACTTTTCACATAGAAGTCATATAAATATTGATTTGGCAATTGGATGGGAACATTCTATTTCCATTTACAGTATTTTTTGTCAATTTGATGACAACCTTCTTTTTTTATTTGCATTGATTTATGTTTTAAATCTTTGTGCAAAAATTTTATAATTAGATAATACTTAATTTCTTTAAAGTACTTGATGCCTCAACATATTGTAACTATTTATTATAACTAACATTTTTGTAATTATTGATGTCTTCATTTATAAACCTTATATACAAAGGAATAGAAAGGATCTTCAGTAGAAACGACCTCCAAAGGAAGGTCCCTTTTTTTTCATTTTTGATAATTATCTTCATTCAAAGATTTAAAAAATAAAAATTATGGAAGTGAAATACCTTTGAACAATTATTTATTTAGCTTATAATAGAATTTTTTGTATATACATTTATTTATAATTACATCATACTTTTAGATATATTTTTTTTTTTCCTATATGATTTATTGGGAGATCTTCATTTTAGAGTTTGGCACTTCTTTTCCTATGCCTATCCTTTACTCAACCTACACACCCCTAGCCTTTCCTTACAATTAACTCTTCCCAAACATTTCAAATATGATTTTAAACTAATTATACTTTCACTTTTGTGCTAGTTTAATAATCTCTTTACGTTGGTTATGCTTTTATTGTATATCCTTGTAAACCCTAGATCCTTAGAGCCTTACTTTCATGCTTATATGGATTCTCATGGTCCTTTATCTTTAGCCTCTCTTAATTCTTCCATCACTAATTTTGACTTGTTCAAATATTTTATAACATATAATTCTATTGTTCTTGATTCACTTATGAAATTCTAAAATACTAATGAGATCACATTATTTATGGAAGCTTTAAATGAAAACATGTATCCTTTTCATTTCTTTAGGTATTTGATTATCACCTTTCTCACTTTGTTGGACATTCTTATTTCACCATTCCATGATAATAACATGTTAAATATCTCTTATATGAAGTTACAATACATTTTTTTGTCTCTAATGATACATTGACTATACACATTTCCTTCATAAGATCTATTTATAGATGATGACATTATGTTTGCTTATAATTCTATTTCTGAATGGCATATAGATTATGTTTCTTTATGTTTTATATCTTATAATAAACCTAATTATTATAATGTAGCAAACATCAATGATATAATAATACTTATTACTAATGAAAATATTACATTTCATAATGGTTTTTCTTTCCCATATAAAAATCTAGATATGTCTAAATTTATTTCATTCCATTATTTAATACTTATTCTTAATTTTTTAATTACACCACATGCAACTAGAATTTGCAGCACATCCAAAACACATACTCTCTTATATATTAACATACATTTAGTTTTCTATCAATGTATTCCTTGAACCTCCTTTAGGTGCAAGTGCTAGTATATATTCCTCTCTCTCTATAGAATTTTATCCCCCTCTATAATAACTCTTCTAGCTATAAGTGGAGTTGAAATTTCAAATGAAATAAAATATTCTTGAACTTAAGAATTCCATGGAACAAATATAAGTTATATATAATTGTAATTTATCCAAAATGATTTTGAAAAACTTCACTAGGTTTCAAACAAGTATTGAAAGCATATATATGAGTTTACATGCAAGCAAAAAATGTGAGAGATGATGCTATAAGTGTAGTTGAACTTTCAAATGAAATAAAAGATTCTTGAACTAAAAAATTCCATGGAAAAAATATGTACATATAATTGGAATTTACACAAAAATGAATTACAACTATGTACAAGTTAATATAAGTTCTCACTTGAACATGTATACATGTACAAGTGAACTTGAAAATCACGGACATAATCTAACTCAAACATTTTGGTTCAACCCGCTCTTCAATAACATGTAAATTTTTTTTATGATCATCACTATCTAGTCTCCATTTTTTTCATCTATGTGCATGTGGAACTACATGAAGATGAAGGGTGATAGCAATTATTAGGTGACTATATTGATATACCTTGTTATTAGGTTGATAGTCAACAAAATGAATCCCATGTTGAACAACTTTGACTTGCTTTAGATATATCCCTTGCACTACAATAGAACCTGCATGGTAAACATGAACCTGAGGTAAGACATGTGAACGTGTACAACATTTTCATGCTCAAGGTTTGTACAATATATAGTTAATGTTTTTAATGTAATTTGTACACATGTGAACACAATGTATATATATAATTTTAAATTTAAACTCACTTATGGGAAATAATATTCCATTGCTTGTTTCAGGTTGTGTTAGCTTATTCCTCTCTTCTATGCAACACAATAAATAATAGCTAACACCTTCTATGTTTTTGGGCTCTGCTATGACTACAAAAACATCTCTTGTACACCAAATTTACACAAAAAATTTATTAAAAAAATAGAAATGTCTCTAGACTTTAAAGCTCATTAACTATATATATAATATTTAAATAATTGAAAACTTACATATGTACTTTTCTATCCAAACCTCAATATGGTCATAATCAATTGAAATCAAAGGAAATGTCTCCAAATATTTATTTGTCATTTTCATCATATGTTTCTAAAACAACTAGTGGCACCATATCCCATTTACCAACATATCCAAGTTCTTGGTTGCTGCATGCATGATCAGAGTTTCCCGCAATGCACTTAGTGCAAAAACAAGAGTATTCCCTTATGTATAATGTCCATCCAGGGTGACTACCTGAACTCATAAAATAACACAATGATCCAGTTTTGTCTACCCTCTTATATCCATGCATCAATCTTCTATACACACCTAGATACATGTACAACAAAAAACTTATGTGAACAAACATTTATATATATATTAAATTTAAATAAATTCAATTTTTTGAAAATGTAATTTATATGTACATGGTATCTCCCAAAACACTCTATGTGGAATTTTTCAGTTTGTTCTTGAAGATGTGTCGACCCCATTTGATGCAATTTTTTTCTTACACCATTCAACAACACCATGTGCATTGTTTATATGATCTCCTGAATAACTCATTTGATTCTTTCTTAAAGAACGTTTGATGCAAGCTCCTAATCCATCATGCTCACCCTTTCCATGCCCACTCTAAAAAAAACTCCAAAAATGTGGTATTTTGTTAATTTTATGATAACTAGATAGTGCATAAAATGGTCATGATGATTTGAATTATGTCGCATATCCATATATCCATACAAAATGATTTTAAAATTTTACACCCCTACTTCTCAAATTCTCAAAAAAAATTGTAAAGCAATGTTGTACAAAAAGTGTGCCATGCTCTTTATCATCACTAATTATAAAGTGATATTCTTTCTTAATAGCTCGGTGTTCATATGTACTTTCAACACCATCCAATTATGATTGTGCATGTTGATAACACACATGAACCATAATAGTGATATGCTTTGAAAAGTAATATTTTGATTGAATATCCTTTTGATGTACCAAAGAGTAATTTTCTACAAAGTCAACTACTGATAGAATTGTTCTGAGTGGGAAAGTATCTCTCAATGTTTGAAATTGTTGTGCTTTCCACTTAGAAAAAAAGGAATGTTGTATTTATAGTTGTATCAATTTTTGAAAATATTCCATAAATTTTCCAGTAGGAATCTCCTCTTCTACATAGTTTAACCTTGTGGATTCTTTCCCAAAATTTGTTTGAAAGTTTACATACTTGTAACTGTTGCAATTTATTGTCTTTGTTAGGTTAGTATCTTCATTTCTTGAAGGAAATTTAGCCAAATTTCCACATGTTTCACAAATTCCTTTTATGTAATTTATTTTAGGTCCATTTTCATGATCACATAAAATATAATTTATGAACAAACTTACCTATTTAGGAGGTGCATTTTGAAAACCATAACTTTCTTCTCTCATCTTTCAAAACATCTGATAGTAGAGATCAAATTCAATATGATAACAACAACAAGAATTTTCAAAAAACTTGTTTATCTTCACATAATATGGCTTTAACCTTTCAAACATTATTTTCCCAATCTTTATATGAGCATATATATTACAAAAAATCATATACATCTCAAGTTGTGTTATGTCTAGCCAATCTTTAATATGATTTTCATAAATACTAGGCCCAATCCTATGTCTCATAACATCTCTAGTATTTAATGATGGACAATTCTAATCATGCCAAAAACTTGAGATCAAGTTCCTAACAACATATTCAATCTCGTTAGAATGGGGAGCTCTACACATAATTTCCCAATTTCCTTTTGAACTATCATCCAAAACCTCTCTTTTTCTCATATTTATTAGTGTGGTTCTACTATAACCAATTTCAACTGAAAGTGCAGAAATTTTTCTTTTTCTTGCTATATCTTGATTTATAATATATGTCAACATCACCATTCTTGTGGTGGCCTTATCCACTAATTTAGATCCTTGCCCAATGGAATCTTAACCCTTTTTAATATTTTGAATAATATCTTTTGTAATGCCATGTGTTTGTTCTTATTTGATGTCGAATGTACACCCAAAAATTGTAATGACTCTTTTAGCTCATTACGAAGAAGTAAACATGATAACAATTGGGTTTTTTCAAGTGTTTCAAGATGACTGAAATGATCATTGATTATTCCATTTATAGATTTAGTCATTGACCTCTTACTGTTATTTGCAAGTTGGTCGACATAACATTTTATTTTCTCCATATCCATCTCAAGTAAATGATCTAAATTTTTATAAGAAATTTGTTTCCTCACCTTTTCAACTAGTTTTATATGCTCATCCATACTAGTAGAAGGAAGTGATCTTGACCCCTCTTTAACATGCATTGTTTAAACTTGGGCCTCCTCCTTATCTTCAAGGTGCATGTGTTCTTCAATAGATTTTTTTGATCCAATATATAAATTTGGCTCAACTTCAACATGAGAACTTCCTGCTTGTTGAGCCCTTTGTACATGTCACAAAATATTTTGTAAAGAAAGTGAGAGATGATGCTATGTAGTACCCCTCCAGTTACTACTATGTGAATTAGTTTATTTTTAATTGTTTGCTAGTCGTGTAGTTGTTTTGGATATAATATTATATTGTCTCTACTTATGAAATTGATGTTATACTAGTTGTTGAACCCTGTGGATGCACGTGTGTTTTGGATATGTTGTTTTGAGTTCTTAATGTAGATATCATGATGTGTTTGATGTTTAAGATATTATGCCTGTTAGTCCTAGTGAAGAAGACAGTATGGCATTACTCATTCGTGAGTACCCTGCTATGCTGCGATTCCTTTTCACGGTGTGTTTTCTAACATGAGAATATGTATGTTCTAACATTGATGTTTCCTGCAGATACAGGTACCGGGTATTGGCTCCAACTGCTTGTCAGGTCTGAGCGTACCCTAATCCAATAAAAATCATGTTGAATCGGATATAGTGTCTGGTCCTCGTGTAACCATCGTTCTTTGTCAAACGAGTTTTCTATTGTTGTCTGATGTCATTTGTCATTTTGTCTTGTCGTGTTATTTTTGTTTGCATTATTTTATTTAGAAATTAATTGCTGTGTAATTTAGTTGAGTGGCTAATTTGCTGATATATTGATTAAATGCAAATTTCTTTAAATGATAGGATAAATGTTTATGTTGTGTTTATTGTTTAACTTAAAAGAGAATGTGTGATATTTTTGAAAAGGAATTTCTTTAAAACTAATTAAATAATTACTTGTGCAAATATGTTTTATGTGAAAAGCAAGAATTTGTTTAAAAGAATTGATTTAAAAGTTAAAATATCTGAGAACTAGTCTTGAGGGAAAATATCTTGATATTTAAAGTTTACAACTACTTGAGAAAATTTAGGAATGCATGTTTATTATTACTTAAGTTGTGATTTGAGTTAATAAATGGCATTAATTAGCCTTTAAGGGTTGCAATTTTCTTTCACGACATTTCTCGGGAAGATTTCACATGGCAGCAACTTTTGAGAAAATCTTAGCACGGCAAATTTTCTGAAAACATTTTTACAGCAATAGTTTTGGAAGGAGATTGCACAATAATTTGTTTGTAAAATTGAATGAATTTCTTTAGCAAGATCTGGTGTTGGTACAGAAAATACAGAAGCTTCAAAATTGGTTTTAGCTTGATTTCCAAGATTTACCAGGTTTTCTTCTTTTCAAGTTTCTGCAAAATTTTCTTCAATGAACGTTGTGGAAAAATAGTGGTTTACCAAACCTGCATTTAAAAAGAGAAATAGTTAGATTAAGCAATCAAATTTTGTTGAAAATACAGCTAATTCACAATGTTAAGAATTTAAGAAAACAAAATTTAGTATTTGTTCTTGGAATTGAGAAGGTATTTGATTTCTTCTGAATATCCATAGATTTATTGAAATTCCAATTCAGAATTTAAGAATGAATTCTAGGTAATATTTAAAATTTTTAATGTCTTGAAAATCATGCAACCCAAATTTGGGGATTGAAGCTCTGAGTTTATTATGATCTCCCCTTTTATCTCTATCTTTTCTTCAAATTGAAACTATGATTTTCTGGCAGTGGCTACGCCTTTTATATAATATGAATCTTAAATTCATTTCTCCCTTATGTGGTAAAAGCTCACCTTTTATGATTTTTACTAAGCTGTATATAGCCGTACTCTTCCCTACATGGAATGGGCTTGTATTTTTAAAATCATATCTGTCCATATGATCTAAATTTGTCCAACAACAGAATTCTGCCTAGTGTTTGATACAGATCCCTATTTTATAATCTATGTCAATATATATTTATAATATTCACCAGTTGACTGAAGTTCTTTTGTTGGCTATAGTCATTAGAAATATTCATTTTCCTGGAGGCGAGTAATTAACCTGAAGGATCATATCTTTGATTTTATTATGAATTATTCTTTAAACTATGCGCAGCCTCCTTTAAACCTCTATACTTTGATTTTGATATTGAATTTCTTGTACTGGTGGATGGACTTTTGATTTTATATTAGAGATCTCCCTGTATGTGTTTGTGCTTGTGCACAACCTCCTTTTGATGTTCTCTGTATAATCTTTAACCAAAGATCTAATGATAGTTACTTCCAAAGCACATAGTCTCCATCTTGTATAACGTTTCCTTCTTCACCAGCACAATTTAGCTAAAAGATAATTTATCTATTGGAAATCCCAACGCATTTCTTTACTATTTCTTTCTTTGGCTGTATTGACGTCATAGTTAGCTCCTTTTAATCGGTATGTTGATTTCCCCAAAATTGATTTGGTGGTTTGTTTGATCGATATATATTCGATTTATTGATATTTTATTTTGAACTTTGCCATCTTCCTGTAGCTCATCATTACTCTGAGATTGAAGCTTAGTAATAATAATAATAAAAAAGGAATGGCCGGCGTAATAGTTTCCTTACTTTTACTTCCTGCCTTTATTTTGGACCTTCATGATTTAAATTCCTGGTAATTTCTTCTTTCTGCTTCGTTGGCAATTGGGAAATTTCATTTCTATTATTCTTTGGCTATAGCCAAGGATGGAGAATTTAGTTTATAGAATGGTCCCAGTACAATTTTAAATAAATTCTCCATCTGTTGCCTTTTAACTACAAACTCCTTTTATTCTAAATTTTTGCGTCCAAATTTTTTTCTTTTAAGTTTATTTCCTGATCTTTGTTTTCTTTCCTTATAAACGGTCCCTTCTGAGAATATAGCACTGCAATATATCGGATAACTATCTAACTCTTAGAATAGTACAAGGCTATAAGATTGATCGACTTCTCATGCAAAAATCTCCTTGATTTTCTTTGTCTTCCGTGGTAAATAACTTCTAAAGAGATTCGTTGAGGCTCTGTATAATCATTTACCATAAGTTCTATTTTAAAACACTGTCTGTAGTATGTTCTAACTACACACTATCCTCATCAACATCTAAAATTGTTTGAATTGATACTCTTGCTGATATTACGCCTTCCTTTATAAAGCCTATTCCTTTCTATCTATTCACCAAACGTCTAATGATCTTCTCACGCCAAAGTTTACTGGTTTGTCCTTGCGTTAAAGGTTTTGGTGTTGTTGTGTTACCTGTACTACACCGGATGATTTATATTTGATACTATGCATTCATTTAAAAAAAAAATTAGACCACAAATGTATTACTTCAACTACGACTGAAACAATCTACGTTGAGTTATTAAAGCATGGCGTGATGATTACTTTACATAGAGAAGTTATATATATATGTAAACCATCATTTTTAATTTAGGTGTGTACTCTTCTATGCATGAGTAGTATGTGGCAGTTATATTATTGTTGAATTAACTTTACTGTGCGTTGAAATATAACCTTAGTGCATATATTGAATAAATGAGAAATCATGGTTAGGAAAAGTTAGAATTTCAAATCTTTAATTCATTTAGATTAGTTAATTAAAATTATAAGATGTACATATATTTGTGATATGTTGGATCATCATGTAATATGTTTGCATAATTATCAATTGGAAGTTACATTTATATAGTGCAAGAATTGGTTAAATGTAAACTTGTGATTCGGAAAATATTTGTAGATGTAATTTTAAGTTTATTATTTGTAAAGAGATTTCATTTAGTATAAGAGTAGATTAAGGCAAAAATATCTCGTATGCTATTATGTATTTGTATATTAGTGAATTATATTGCCTCTAAGTGTTAGAGATTATAAATATGTAAGATTTATAATATCTATAAGTTGATAATGTTATTGAAGTGTTATCTTAAATTAGTCTGTGAGCAATTAATATCTATAGTTTGTTTATTGTGGATTCTTAACTCTCAAAGTTTGGTAAATTGTAACTATATGGTGTGTGTGTTTAATGTAATATTAATGATGTTTATTTTGATTTCATCAAGAGCTTGAAAAGTGGAATTTGTAAGATTATTACGTTTTTAACATGGTGCTCATGTTTCAATTATTTTTATGTGGGGGTATAGCTTTGTATCATTTTGTGGTCTTTTGAAGTGACATCCTAGAGATTGTGATTTGCCTCTAGTGAAGGACATAAACATTGAGGTTTTGATCTATGTGCTTGATACCTACCCCTTGATTTTTATGTTGTCATGTTCCTAGGAAGAGTGGCTCGTGATAGGGGCCGGAACCCTAAGTGGTTGCCAGGGTAACCTATCATGGGTTATGTAATTCAGTGACAACTTAAATAATAAACCAGGGGTTCAATATATAATAAAGATTAATAGAATGCCTCACCTAGCACCTTAATGCTCGTTTAGATTAAGGGTAGGTTGAGAAGGCCTGGAATGGCTTGTCATCTACCTTGTCTTCCTGAAGGGTAATTCAACACCACATGAGTTTGACTAAGGGCCGGGAATCGGTAGAGACTGCCAGGGTAACTCTGGATGAGGGCCGGTAGTCTAGGAAGATTCACCAGGGTAACTTAGAACAACTGTGTGATGACACTCTGTCCTAAAACATGATAGTAGTCTCTTGTGTTGAGTTGTCTATTATATTGTGGTCGTCTCTGAAAGCATATGATGTGGTCATGTCGTTATGTGTGGTCAGTCATGTAATGTATTATATGTTCATTGTTCTTTGTTTGATTATCTTTTGGACCTCTCACTATCTCCTAGCACGGAGGGAGTGGACCTTCGGGTTCCACGTGGTTGGGTGGAAACTGTGCTACACTTTCATTGGATACTGTTACTGATGACATTTTACTTGTAGCTGGTTCATGATACCTTGATGATCGAGACACTGGATGCAGATTGTGTTTGGATGTGGATATTTGATATGAGAAGATCATTTCCTTTATTGTATATTTATCTCATGTTAATGAGTATACTCTTTGTACCATCAATATGATGTACCGAGATCTTATGAGAATCTCACTGGATGTAATATGAATTTATGAATGTCTTGAATTGTATAAGTTTTGAAAAGTGGTTTAATCATGAATATGATTTGTACTTGTGTTTATGACTTTAATACTATTGTGTTATGTTCTTAATTATTATACAAGTAACGTCCCCTTGGAATCCATTAGACATTTATATATACGAAAGTTTAAAAAAAAAAAAATTATTCTAATAATTTGCTACTTAATACTTTGTCCTTTGGATTCCCTGGCGGGGTGTTACATGCTATATAAGTGGAGTTTATGTAAGCAAGCAAAAAAAGTGAGAGACATGATGCTATAAGTGGAGTAGAACTTTCAAATGACATCAATCTTGATTCTTGAATTTAAGAAAATTTCCATGGAACAAATACAATTGGAAATGGGTTCAATTGAAGGAAATGGAAAAATGAATTTTCAAAGTCACTAGGTTTTGGAAATTGGATACATGAATTTACATGCAAGCAAAGAAAGTGAGAGAAGTTTTAGCTAGTTTTATATGATCATCCATACCAGTAGAAGGAAGTGATCCTAATCCCTCTCCATCATGCATTGTTTGAACTTGGGCCTCCTCCCTATCTTCAAGGTCCATGTGTTCTTCAGTGGATTCATTTGATCCAATATCTCGATCTGGCTCAACTTTAGTATGAGAACTTCCTGCTTGTTGAGCACTTTCTACAGTCAAAATATTTTGCGAAGAAAGTGAGAGATGATGCTATATACGTGGAGTTTATGTATGCAAGCAAAAAAAGTGAGAGACAAAATGCTATAAGTGGAGTAGAAATTTCAAATGACATAAATCTTGATTCTTGAAATTAAGAAAATTTCCATGGAACAAATAAAATTGGAAATGGATTCAATTTAAGGAAATGGAAAAATGAATTTTCAAAGTCACTAGGTTTTGGAAATTGGATACATGAATTTACATGCAAGCAAAGAAAGTGACAGAAGTTTTAGCTAGTTTTATATGCTCATACATACTAGTAGAAGGAAGTGATCCTAACCCCTCTCCAACATGCATTGTTTGAACTTGGGACTCCTCCCTATCTTCAAGGTCCATGTGTTCTTCAGCAGATTCATTTGATCCAATATCTAGATTTGGCTCAACTGTAATACCCCTCATACTATTTAGACTTATTATTTTTTTGTGCTTTGCTTGGATACGGTGATGATACTAGTATTGTTTGATTCGGTTAGTTGACATTTGATGATACTGTTATTGTTGATGTGGTTAGTTAGATGCTTGATGATGTTGCTATTTCATTATGGACATGATTACTTTATATAACATGATGGTTGATTATATCAGTTGATTTTCTGAATTATGATTTGATGCAGTGTTTTAATTTAATATGCTATGTGATGATTGTTAGTTAGAAATGTAATTCATTGATAATGCTATAATTGTTAGAATAGGTGTGACGAAGGACAATATAGCATCACTCGTTCACGAGTGCCCTATTATGTTGCAATTCCTTCTCACAATGCAGTAACTTGATGTAATGCTTTGATATATATGTTTATATGCACATGTACACAACTTCGCTTGTATGCAGGATTGCAGGTATAAGTCTCGATTCCACCTGCTTCGGCAGGACAGGGCGAGCACCAAATAACCCAATGGATAAATGTTGATACAGAGGTGACGATGAAGTCCTCCCGTTCCATGATGTCAGGTCGTCTCGTTGTTTGGTATAGTTATTGTTTTTGTGCAACTGTCATCCTCGTCTGTTGTGTTTGTGCTTTGTCTTATTTTATTATGAGGACATTTATAATTATGATTTATCTTAACGTTTGAAATTGATTATTTATGTTAAATGTTGGACTAAATAATATTTAATTATTTAAATATTTTAATTATTTTGAAAATCATATATTGCAATTAAATAATAATTAAATATTAAAGGTATTTTAATTATTTTAATTAATTATCAGGTGGGGATAATTATTAGAATAATTTATTTAATTAAATAGAAAATGTGTTGTGCAAGAAAGTGGTAAAATAGAAATTAAAGCAAGAAAACAAATAAAAGATTAAAAAAGACTGTATGAGCCAATAGGAATTAAGAGTTGGGAAAAAGCTAGTTTTAAAGAATGGATTTTTCTTTTAATTTGGATTTTTGAGAGTTTTTGAGGGAATGAGAATATATTTTTATATTATTATGAATT
This sequence comes from Sequoia sempervirens, assembly GCA_007258455.2. NCBI lineage: Eukaryota > Viridiplantae > Streptophyta > Pinopsida > Cupressales > Cupressaceae > Sequoia > Sequoia sempervirens. The sequence goes on along the minus strand of VDFB02105785.1, from coordinate 435,088,905 downwards.
TGGAGAGTTTTTACACACACACAGAGATATTTGTTGAGGGAGTTGTGCAAGGGATTGGCTGGAGTATTCTGAAATTCTGAAAAGGGTTTTGAAACCTTCTGTTGTATTTGGAGAAGAATTTTAGAGAGAGTTTGTCAATCTATTTCTGGGTATGTTCTGGAGAGTCTTCTGAACAACAAAATAGGATTCAAGTTCGAAGGGGAAGTTCTGTGGAGGAGATTCGGAGGCACGATCAAGGAACACCTCGAGGGCATCGAGATTAACCAGGCATCTTCAGACTTTCGATTAAGCACTGGACATCAGGTTCCTCTCATAGTTTTTCCTTCTAGTACTTTCTTTCTTTATCTTTCTGCTTCAGAGAAAACAAAAAAACAAAATCTGTTAGATGTGATTTGTGTGAATAGAAAAAAAAACTGTTGTTGAATTGAAGATTAGGAAAATATATTAGATTTAAACTTTTGAAAAGAGAAGAAAATATATATATAATATTGAACTGTTTTCCATTTTGTCAAAAACAAAAGAAAACCTTATTTTCTGAAACATTCAACTCAACAAAAAAATAAGTTTTAAGAAAGATAATCTCTTTATTGAAAATCATAAAATTGGGGTTTTGGACATATATGTTTAAGTATGGCTGGATCTTTCTCTATGTTGTTTATTTTATTCTGGGATTTTATTTATCCTCTGTATTTTTACTTTAACTCAGTATATATATATATATATGGTTATATTATTTTATGTATATGTATTTGATCTATTCGGCCGTACGCCGACACAGAATAAACTAAATAAATTTGTAATTCTGTAAAAAACGTGTTTCTGTGTTTTTATGTCGAATTTTATTCTGTATAATATATATATATATAACAGTTAAAGTTTTTTTTTATTAAAAGAAAAAAATAAAAATAAACTAAAATAAAAATCGCGGAATACGAAATTCGTGATTGCGCCAAGCGAAAAAAATGTATAAAAAAAAACTTTATTTATTTTGGTGGGGGGAGGGCCAAGCCAACTGCCGCCCCCCCGTCCCAGGATCCCTCCTGCCATGCTAGCAGTCTAATCGTCTAGCGCAGCAGCAGTCTGACTCACAGGCGTAGGATCGGAGGCCTGCGCCTTAAAGGGTCCCTCCTCCTATATAGCTTTGGTTTATATTTATTTCTTATTTATTTTTTAAAATTTTATATATATATATATATATATATATATATATATATATATATATATATATATATATATATATATATATATATGTATATATATATATGTATATGTATATATATATATATATATGTATATATATATATATTTATTTTATTTTTATTTTGTGATATAGTTGTAATGTATTTTAATTTAATAAAATTGGGAAATGATAATCTTGTATTTAATATTATTTATTTTAACGTGGAATTAGGATTACGTAATTTTAGTATTAATTAATTATATTTTGATAATGTATTTTTTATATTTGATTCAAATGATTGATTTTGTTATTAAATAAATAATTGCTATATAGTGTAAAATAAACACTGATTAATTATTGTTTTGATTAAACAATGACGTTAGACAAGATTTAGGTTGTAGTTGTGATGGTGGTTCTTTGTATGTTTTATTTCTAATGGTATCGTGGTAAATAGAAAATGTATATGCAATTAAATTAGTTGTTATTTTTGTGTTGTAAAACTTGTGTGCATGGTGTCTTCAGTTATTTGGTTGGATGTTTTATTTATTTTATTTTTACCATATTAGTATTGTTTTGTTCCTTTATTTTGGATGTGGGAACCCTGTTGTAGTAGGGAGTTCAATTCTAGTTATTGTTAAACTTGGTCTTTTCCAGAGGCTCATCACTTAGAGTGTTATTCTCCTCTTGTTTATGCTCTTGAGCGTTATTGTCTTACGTTAGGAAGGGTTGAACGGTTGGTTAAACTTTTGGTTATGAATTGTTGCGAGAGGGTTAATGCCTCACGTGTTCATGTCGTGGTATTGTGCTTTTATGTTTAGTTCAACCCTTTCCTAGTTTTGATTATGTTAAGGGTCATAGGGAGAGTGGCTCTTCGTGGGCGCCGGCGCCTCGGGTAAGAGGAAGTGCCAGGGGAACCCACGTAAGAGTAGTAAACAAGTGATAACCTAAAAATAGAATTTAGGGGGATGGGTAGTAAAACATACAAGATAAAGAAAAATGGATTCCTCGTCTATGCATTAGGGCTACCGTAGACTAGTGATAGACTGAGTAGGCCGTGGTAGGCAAAGTCATAGTCTCGTCTTCATGAGAGACCATCGGCTCCGCATTAGCTACCCTATGGTGCCGGCGCCTCAGTAGGAGGAAGGGCTTGGTGATCCATAGATGGGTGCCGGCGCCTCGGTTAGGAGGAAGTGCCAGGGGATCCCATGAGAGCTATGCGATGACACTCTCCACTAGACATCCTTGTTCTTGTTTTCTTGTCGCCTCTGGATATTGTTATTTTATGTTGTTCTGATTATAGGGCTAGGGAATCCATAGGTGGGTGCCGGCGCCTCGGTTGGAGGAAGAGCCAGGGGATCCCATGAGAGTTATGTGATGACCCTCCCTACTTGACACCCGTCTGACTTGTTCTTGTTACCTATTGGAATGGTGTATTGAATGGTTGATTCAGAGTTATTATGGAATCGTGTTCTTTATATTGGTTCTGATTTATTTGGAAATGTACTTTGGGTGTTGGTTCGGTTCTTCTGGATGTTATCTCTTTGTGATGTATCTTTGATTTCTTGTGAGTTTGATTCGTGATTGTTAAGTGATTTTACTTCATGTTATCGTGATGAGTTCTTGGTTTAACTTGTTATGTGATTTGAGTACGTCGATGGTTGTGCATTGCATATTTAAGTTGTACTTGTTCTGTATCATGTTGTTGAGTCGGTTTGACATTCATGGTCGGGTTCACTTCCTCGTCACCTCTGAGCACGGGGGGTGAGTTACTTCGTAATTCACATGGTTGGGTGGAACGTGCTCCGCACCCGTTGGGTTCCCCAATCAGCGTCTTGTCTTCTCAGCTTCCGCAGTGCAGATGTTCCAGTGATCAGTTGTATTTCATGTTCTTTATTCTTGTATCAATCCCCATGTTGGGAAATTTAATGTAACTCTTGTATCAAAAGAAGATTGTAATGTAATATTATTTCAATGATGTAATAGTTAGGATTGAATTGGATCATGTTAAAAGATTTATCATGGATGTGATTATGCGATGTTGTCATACTCGCATCAGGGCTATCAGTTGTATCTTTGTATATGGTTTTTTATAAATTAAATGGTTATGTTGTTTTCATTATCTTTATGTTGTGTTGTGGTTGCAATGTAACCTCGCGTGCCCCAGAGAACCAAGTGTATTAATGTTATGTGTTATGCTATGTGTTTATGATTTAATGGTGTTACATGTTATTTTTATTATTTAAAAAAAAATTATTCGCATTATGTGTGTGTTCTCTGGGGTTTGCACGACGGGCGTTACAACTTGGTATCAGAGCCAAGGTTGCAAACGCTAGGGTCTTTGGGTAGTGTAGTCCATTAGGTTACCGTTTGTGCAACTCTTGTGCTCATGTCGTACTTTATCTTGTGGCGCAGAACTATGCCTCGAGGTAGAGGACGTGGTCGTGGAAGAGGCCGTGGTGCCGGACGTGGAGCAAACCGGCGAAGTCCCTCAGTTCCTAGTTCCCATGGCTCTGAGCATGAGGAACAGCAGAGCCTTCATAGTGTTCCATCAGGTAACCAGAATCCAGTACCGCCAGGTCTAGACGGTCAGTTACAGCATATACTTGGAGAGATTCTTGACCGATTGGGACCCAGGCCAGATGAGGTACACCAGGTGGAGAGGGAGAGAGAGAGATCTCCGAGGCGCAGGGATACAGATGTGGTTCCGGATGCAGTCGTAGCAGGCCACATGAGGGATTTGATGAGGGCACACCCTCCTACTTTTGATGGTTCTGGAGGAGGTCTTGAGGCTGAGACCTGGTTAATTGACTTAGACCGTTGCTTCGCCATGCACCCCTACGGTAGCAATACCAAGGCTCGGTGCGCAGTGATGCACTTGCGAGGCTTTGCGTCTACTTGGTGGCGCCTTGAGGAACAAAAACTGCATCTTGATCTCAGTATGGTTACTTGGGAGTTGTTCCTAGACAGGTTCAGAGCTCGTTTCCTCTCAGACCATTGGAGGCAACGCAGGGCTGACGAGTTTCACGATCTCAAGCAGTTGTCTATGTCAGTGGAGCAGTATGAGAGGCGCTTCTATGAGTTGAAGCAGTATGCAGGGATTAGCCACGATGAGGGCATGTTAGTGCAGCATTTTGTTTGGGGCTTAAATGCCCGCATCAGTGGTGGTGTACGAGTCTTCGAGCCGAAGACGATGGAGATGGCAGTGGAGAAGGCTCGCTTAGTGGAGGAGAATTTGGCCATGGCTTTGGGTGGTCACATCGGAGTACAGATTGGTAGCACGCCCACACCTGGTTATGTTGCTCATGGAGGACAGTCGCAGGGAGCAGGAGCTTCTAGGAACATGAACCCACCTTCTAAAGGGGGTCCGCAACGTCAGCAGCAGCAGCATCAACAACAACAATCGCAGCCGAAGCATGAAAACTTTCAATCTCAGCAAGGTGGCAACTCGCAGTTTCGTAGGGATCGGAACAGGATCAGACACAAAATGCGACAGGAACGTTTTGCACAGCCTGCACCTAGCTTTCAGTCAGCGCCGAGTCAAGCAAGCTTTCAACAATCCAATGTTCCATCCGAGGGCAGAGGATTTGGCCGAGGTACTGGTTGCTACTCATGTGGGCAACAAGGGCATATCGCTAGAGTGTGTCCACAGAAGAGCACTTCTGGATTTAATCAGAGACCTGCCGCTTCTGAGCCGACAGTGGGAGATGCGGGTAGATCTCATCGAGTGTTTTCCGCTGTCGACAATCGCCAGGGTGGATACCAGGATGCAGGTGTAGAGGCTTCTGGTAGAGGACGAGGCTCTGGCTTCGGAGCTCGCGAGTGAGCTCGAAAGGGTTTTATGGTGTCCTAAACGTTGTGATCTTGGTGTCATGGGAGGATGTCTCCCTTATTTGAGAATCTTAATTTTTCTTTTTATTTTGTTATTTAATGGCTTCCAGGAGTAAGCCATATCCTAGGGGGGGAGGATGTAATACCCCTCATACTATTTAGACTTATTATTTTCTGTGCCTTGCTTGGATACTCTGATGGTACTGGTATTGTTGAATTTGGTTAGTTGACATTTGATGATACTGCTATTGTT
>VDFB02105785.1:435019537-435083544 GCA_007258455.2 Sequoia sempervirens | reverse complement strand
GCATCCTTGGTTCTTGGCAATCTTGCATCAACCAAAAATATTTTCTTTCAGTTTTTTTTTTGTTTTTGTTTTGTTCTTGCTTAGTTCATGTTGGTGGATTCATCATATTTTCTCACTAGACCCTTTGGATCTATGTTTACATCGTGGACATGTTCATTTTCTTTATTCCAAGATTTAAGCGCGATTGCATCTTTTTTCGGCTAGTTATCACTTCCGGATTTAGTGGCAGTTTCTTGAACCGACAGTAGAATATTTTTCAAACATAATGGCTAGTTCAATTTCGTGGATCTTTCCCGTAACTTGTGGATCCTTACGGTGTGATTTTAAGTGTTTCATCGAGTGTCCCTGACCTTGATTATAGGTCCAAACTTCATCCTATACATTCATTGAGGAGTAATTCAAATTTGAGGCTGACCTGTTGTAGTACCCCTCCGTTTATGCTTATGCTTTCTGTTGATACTTTTTCATACTATTAGACTTATGATGTTTTGTTTAGAGATTGTGATCGCTGGTTTTGAGCGATGGTGGATTATTTTGTGACATGATGATACTTGTTTGATGATTATTGATTTTAGACATGTTATGATTTAGCGTAGATGTTTACCTTCAGTTGTTTATTGATATGCACATGCTTATGATGGACTAATAACATTTATTTCGTCAGTTTGCTGTGAGTGTATTGGTGTGGAGAACAGAATCGTATCACTCGCTTGCAAGTGCCCTGCGATATCTGTGATTTTCTCCGCACGGTGTGTCTGCTTAATGCTTTATATATATATACATGTATGCACGTAATTTGCTTGGTTGCAAGATTTGCAGGTACATGACACCGACTCCACCTGTGTAATCAGGTCTAAGCGTGTCAAGACTCAACGGAAATGTTGAACGGGAGATAGTAGTTAGGTTTATCCTAGTCCAGTCTTTAACCTTAGTCTTAGTACATTGTCGGTTTTCAGTTTTGAGTCATAGGTTCGTCTTGTATTTTCTATCTGGTTAAAATGTTTTGAAAAGGTAAATATTGGTTAATTTTAATGCTAGTTATTGTGTTTTAATTATTGTTATTTAATTAAAATTTAAATATGATTGAAATTTACTTACTTGATAATTTAATACATTAGTTAGCTTATTTAGTTAAATAGTTGGTCTTAAAAAGATTTAACTATTTTAATTAAATAAATTAATTGATTAAGTTAAAATATTAAGTGTGTAAATTATATTGTATTTAAAAGAATTAAAAATAAATAGAATAAAATAGAATATGCATGTGAATTAGAAAACAAAATGAAATGTATGTGAATTTAATTGTGATTGAAAATTGATTTTTTTTAGTGTTTAAATAAACTAAATTAATTATTTACATGCAAACAATTGAAATGGCAAAATTGCCGAGAAGTGGAGAAGATATTTTCTCAACAACTTCTCGACATGTGTGTGAGTGCCATAATTACATTGGGGTTGTTGAAAATTTTTACGGAGGTTATTTTGGATCTAGGGAAATTACAGAGGTTGTTCAATTTTCTCATGGGAAATTATCAAAGCTTTTGGAAAAAAAAAATTCTTGCTGTGTTTTAAAATTTATTTTCTGAGAGGATTTGTATTTCCTCTGAGGTTGTATATTTGTGGAAGATTTCTTGCCTGGTAGATTTGTTTGGTTGGATATTTTGTGGATCTCGGGATTTCCTTGGAGAAGCTTTTGGGATTTGCTTTCTACAGAAGTTACACTCCAACATCTAGATCTTCAAACACAGGGAATTAGGTATTTCTCTTGTTTTTATTTGATTTCTTTTGTAAAAACTTTCTGTTAGTTATTTGAGTTTCAAGAATCAAGATTAGGGGAAAATATTGAAGGAAAATTTAAAAGAAACAGTTTAATGCTCTGTTTGTATAGTAAAATATTTGTTCTTAGTTATTTTGAGAAAAGAAATTTCTGGAGAATCATGCTGAAAAAGAATTGTTTTTAAAAAAAAAAAAAAAAAAAACTACTGTTATTATTCTGTATTTCATATTCTGGAAATCAATTTTATCAGAAAGAAAATATTCCTTCCATTTCCTGTGTACAGATACAGTGATATTTGTTATTGTATATATATATATATTCATGCATATATACATATATATAATAGTGAATTATTTTATTAACTGTTGAAAAGCCGTACGGAAGTCGTAGCAATTTCCGTAATCGAAAACTGGAAATTCGCAGTTCGGAATTTATTTACTTACCAAAATTTTAAATGTTAATTTTTTTTGTTTGTGGAGTATTGATATAGGAGGGCCGTGGGGTTTGCCCACAACCGTCCCATATGGGGGCGATGGCTATGAGGCAGCCGACGCCGCCCTTACAGGCAGTGACGGCTGTCTCACCGCCGCCTCCCCATACGGGGTAGGCTGTGGACACAGCCACCACTATGTGTTTTTGTTTTAAAAACCCTACCCTGTATTCATTGAAAAATTAAACGAAAATTTAAAAAAAAATGAATTCTTATGTATATAGATTGAATTCGAAACTTATAAACTTAATGCGGATTTTTTTTATATTGTTATGAAATTCGATTTAACTGTATTTTAAATTTGTGATTTATAATTATTTATTATAATTATATATATATGGATATATATATAATTATAATATTGTATAAGAAATATTATTTTAGTTATATGGGATTATTAGAAGAATAAATTTATGAATTATCCAGATTTTTATGTTATGATAATTAGTTATCATGATTGAGATAATTATTTTATAAGTAAATTATTTATCTGGAGTTATATAATTTTTAGCATAATATATTTAGTTATGAAATTGGATTAATAGTAGATCTGATTTTCGTATTGCATGGAAAAGTAAATTAAAATCTTAGATGAATAATGCTGGAACTTTAAGTTATTGCTTGAGAGGATTTAGTATATCCGAACTATAGATATTTGTTTTCTTCTATTTTCTTTATTTTGGTTTAGTAGGCAAAATAGGAAAGTTATAATTGTTCAAGTCTTCCAGAATTAATTGTGTAGAATGGGGGTATTATTGTTTCAAGAGTATTTCTTAAATTGACTTGGGTGAACAAGACTTAAACATGGTGTTTGATACTGTTATGGATTATTTGTTATTGTGAGTCAAAATTTGTGCACTTGGTAAACCCTTGTCATGAAAACATAGAAACCCATGTTATGTTTAGGGGAGTGGCTATTTGTAAGGGCTGACACACAACGTGGTGTCAGGGTAGCTTACAAATAGTTAGTAACTCAGTGAAAATTAAAGTACACATTAGATAGTTTAAAACATTTAACAAGATGTAATTGCCTCTCTTATGACTCTTGAGCTTTCACAGTCATGAGTATAAGATGAGAAGGCCTGGAATGGAAAATTAGTGTCTCGTTTCCTTAAGAGACATTCGATTCCACAACAGTATGCAATAGGGGCCGGGTTTCGTAAGAGGTTACCAGGGTAACCCAAGGATTGGGGGCCAGAACCTAGGAAGAAACACCAGGGTAACCATTGCATCGTTGTGATGACACTCCTAGAATAACAGATAGCCTTGTACTTGTAGTAGATTCAATTACCAAAAATCTGGAAGCAATGTAACCAATAGTTTGTTTGTACTAGTGTCTAGGGTTAGTAGATTAGGTCTAGGTAACCTTATTACTATCTCCTAGCACGGGGGTGGACCTACGGGTACCACATGGTTGGGTGGAACGTGCACCTTACTCCGTTGGGTTGCCAGTTTATAATCATGGCATCGAGAGCTTCATGGATGGAGAGCTCGCACATGGATTTCTTCTATACTTTCATCATTGTATATTGTAAACATGTATTTGAAAACATCCCTCAATTGTATAAGAGGCGATCAATGTAATTGTAAATGTATTTGTTATTTGAACTACCTCATTAGATGGATGAGTATTGTAATATCATATCAATGCAATGTATGGAAACATGTTTGTACTTTATTATATCTTGAATGGAAAATTTATTATTATGCAATGTTTACTTTATGTTAAGATTTAATATGTGCAATGCGAAATACTTAAGTCGCTTATGGAATACTCAAAGTAGTGTAACGTCGTTTAACCTAAGAATGTATGCAATTAATTAACTTATAATTAAACTTTAAAAAAAAAAATTATTACACCTTTATAACACAATTGCAATGTTCTTAGGTTATTAAGACAGGGCATTACAGATTGGTATTAGAGCAAAGGTTACAAACACTGGACGCTCTGGGTAATCTAGAGCCCATTAGGTTGACCTAGTACGTAGTGTCGTAACTGATAACCTTGGTTGAATAGTATCTAAGACTCGTAATTTTTATGTGTAGGAGCATGCCTAGGCAAGGAGGAAGAGGTCGTGGTAGAGGTAGAGGTGGAGGCCGTGGGCCAATCCCTTAGGTTACTCCCCCTCCTAGCCCTCACCATAGTGATCAAGCATAACAGATGGGTCAGAGAATTGAGGGACAGAATCCCGAACAGTCAGCAGTAGAGGGTTCTCAGATACGTCCACTTCTAGAGGAGGTCCTAGCACGTCTTGGACCTAGACAGGTAGATGAGTAGGAGGTTGTGAGAGAGAGGGATAGATCCCCTAGGAGAGTAGATGACACAACACATCAGGATTCTATTATTGCTGGTCACATGAGGGATTTATTGAGAGCATGCCCTCCTACCTTTGATGGTTCCGGAGGAGGATTAGAGGCAGAGACCTGGCTACTAGATTTGGGTAGATGCTTTTCCATGCACCCTTACAGTAGCAATACCTGTGCCAGATGCGCTATTATGCACTTGAGAGGATTCGCTTCTACATGGTAGTTCCTAGAGGAGCAGAAGCTCCACATAGATATTGGTTCTGTGTCTTGGGAGATGTTTCTCGAGAGGTTTAGAGGATGGTTCCTATCGGAACACTGGAGGCAGCGTAGGGCTGATGAGTTTCATGATCTACGCCAGTTAGCTCTTTCTGTAGAGCAATACAAACGTAGGTTCTATGAACTCAAGTAGTATGCTGGTATTGGCGATGATGAGCCTATGCTAGTACAACATTTTATCAGGGGCTTAAACGCCCGCATCAGTGGTGGTGTCCGATTCTTTGAGCCAAAGACTATGGAAGTCGCGGTGGAGAAGACTCGCATAGTTGAGGAGAACCTTATTATGGATTTAGGTGGGCACACAGGAGTGCAGATTGGAAGTGCTCCTGCAACAGGTTTTAGTCCACGGGGTGGACAGGCACAGACAGGTGGTTCTTCCAAGAACCAACAGACACCCACAAAGGGTGGGCAGCAACAACAACAAAGAACACCTCAAAAGAACAATAACCCTCAACCACAACAACAAAATAGTCCTCAAACAGGAAAGGGTCGCAACTGGTGGCGCAACAAGCGCAATAGGTAGGATCAGCCTGCGCAGAGTGCTCAGTCTACCGTCAGTAGGGGTAGTTTTCAGCAGTCCAATGCACCTTCGGGTGGCAGAGGATTTGGTAGAGGCACAGGCACAGGTTGTTATTCTTGTGGGCAGCATGGGCACATAGCTAGGCAATGTCCAATGAGAGGTTCTACTGGTTATGGGCCTCAACCTACAGTTTCAGAGCCTACAGTGGGTGACGCAGGACGAGCACATACTGTATATGCAGTGGTTAACGACCGCCAAGCCGATCACCAGAATACAGTGGTCGAAACTTCAGGTAAGTTAAATGGTGTTAGTGTTTCTATACTTTTTGATTCTGGAGCCACTGACTCCTTTATTTCACCGACCATTGTTGACCATTGTGGTCTTGTGGTGGTAAAACAAGGTGGTAAATGGCAAGTTGAATTCGCCTCAGGGGTGAAAGTAGCAGTAGATAACTTAGTACATAACTGTGAACTTAAAATAGGTACATTAACTACCTTAGTAGATTTATATGTTACTCCTTTAGGATCGTACGATATAGTGTTAGGTATGGATTGGTTAGCATCTTATCATGCTGTAATTGACTGTCGACTTAAGACGGTTAGTTGCATTAATGATTTAGGTGCGAAAGTAGAAATCGTAGGTATTCAAAGACCTATCTCTTTGCGGATGATATCTGCTATGCAACTAAAGAGATGTCTTCGTCAGGGATGTCAACTGTTTGCAACAACAGTTACGGATTTAGATGAAGGTGACAGTCGAGAGGTATCTCTTGATGATCATCCTATTCTTAGGGAATTCACGGATGTATTTCCCGATGACATTCCTGGAATGCCACCGAAGAGGGATATTGACTTTAGAGTTGACCTAATTCCTAGAGTTGAGCCTATATCTAGAGCTCCTTATAGAATGACGACTCAGGAGTTAGAGGAACTTCGTATTCAGTTAGAGGAACTTTTAGAAAAGGGATTCATTTGTCCAAGTGTTTCCCCTTGGGGAGCACCTGTTATTTTCGTAAAGAAGAAGGACAGATCTCTTAGGTTGTGCATTGACTATCGTCAATTGAACAAGGTGACGATTAAGAATCGTTATCCTTTGCCTAGAATCGATGATTTTTTTGATCAAATTAAGGGAGCTAATGTGTTCTCTAAAATCGATTTAAAGTCTGGTTATCATCAATTGTGTATAGCTGAAGCAGACATTCATAAAACTACTTTTCGAACTCGTTATGGGCATTACGAATTCACAATAGTACCATTTGGGTTAACGAACGCACCTTCAGTATTCATGAGTTTAATGAATGGTGTATTTCGTACATACCTTGATCGGTTTGTCCTGGTATTTCTCGATGACATTTTAGTCTATTCGAGGAACATGAAGGAACATGAAGAACACTTGAGACAGGTTTTGCAATGTTTAAGAGAAAACCAATTGTATGCAAACCTGAAGAAGTGTGACTTCTTTCAATCTGAAATAAAATACCTTGGACATGTGATAACTGGAAAAGGTATTGCTGTGGATCCTTCAAAGATCCAAGCTATTGTGGATTGGTCCACACCTACTAATGTAGGTGAAGTTCATAGTTTATGGGTCTAGCTGGCAATTACAGGTGTTTTGTAGAGGGTTTTTCTAGGATAGGTCATCCTATTACTTCTCTTCAGAGGAAAGGGAAGAAATTTGTTTGGATAGAATAGTGTCAGTTAGCCTTTCAGACTCTTAAAGAAAAGTTAACTAATGCGCCTATACTCATTGTACCTGATCCTACTAAGGATTTCATAGTTTGTGTGGATGCATCCTTAGAGGGTTTGGGAGCAGTCTTGATGCAAGATGGGCGTGTGGTTGCTTATGAATCTCGCAAACTCAAGGACCACGAATTAAACTATCCTACTCATGACCTAGAACTAGCTGCGGTAGTGCATGCATTAGTTCGATGGAGGCATTTCTTATTAGGTCATCGTTTCGAACTTCATACTGATCACCGTAGTTTGCAATACATCTTTACGCAACCTAACTTGAATGCAAGGCAAAGACAGTGGATGGAGTTCTTGTGTGAATACGATTTTGAAGTAAAGTATGTTCAAGGCAAAGAGAACGTAGTGGCTGACGCTCTTAGCCGACGTCGACATGAGATCTCTGCTACTACTCTTGAAGTAGATTTGAGAGGTCAAATAGTAGCTGCACTTCCTACTGATAGATTATATCAGGAAGTGGAGTCAGAGATTGAATCGGGTAGACCTTTAGAAGATCGATTTGCAAGGTATGTCCTAGAATCGGATGGTATATTACGACATTTAGGTCGCATTTATATACCTCATGTAGAGAGTCTTCGTACATTAATCATGACTGAAGCTCATAGAGCTCCGTATTCAGCTCATCCAGGTGTCAAGAAAATGCATGCCGATCTTAGGCAATTGTATTTCTGGCCTGGCATGAAATGTGATATTGCTGATTATGTATCGAGATGTCTTGAATGCCAGCGAGTTAAAGCTAAGCATCATCATCCTGCTGGATTATTGCAGCCACATCTTATTCCCGAATGGAAATGGGATATTATATCCATTGACTTTATAGTAGGGTTACCTACGTCATCACGTCGACATGATGCCATTATGGTAACTGTTGACTGTTTGACTAAAGTAGCTCACTTTCACCTGTACGATCATCTTATAATGCTTCATCCGTAGCTAGGATATTCATGGAGGATATTGTTAGATTACATGGGATTCCTCGTAGGATTATATCGGATAGAGATCCTGTATTCACTTCAGCCTTATGGACTTCGTTACAACGTGCTTTAGGTACCCAGTTGAACTTTAATTCAGCCTATCATCCCCAAACCAATGGTTAAACTGAAAGAGTTAACCAAATATTAGAGGATATGCTTAGGATGTACGTAATGGACCAACAATCACGTTGGGAGGATTACTTATACTTAGTAGAATTCGCTTACAACAATGGATATCAGAGTTCCATAGGTATGCCACCATTTCAGGCATTATACGGTTGTCCTTGTCGAACTCCTTTGAGTTGGGATCGACTAGAGGATAGAGTATTACTTGGGCTTGAGATGCTTCGTGACATGGAGCAACAGGTTGACTGTATTAGAGAGCATTTGATAGCAGCTCAAGATAGGCAAAAGAAGTATGCCGATGCGCATAGGATAGATCGACAATTCACTATTGGTGATAGAGTGTTTCTTCGAGTGCGACCGCGAAAGAGTCCAATCCGTTATGGAAAAGGCTCTAAGCTTGCGCCTCGTTTCGTAGGACCATTTGAGATCTTAGAGAGAATTGGTCCCGTAGCGTATCGAATCGCCTTACCACCCAGTTTGTCTCATATTCATGATGTTTTTCATGTATCAGTACTTAGACCATATCATCCCGACATATCTCATGTACTTGATTGGAATGCGTTACAGGTAGAGGACAGGCAGCTGGCTTTGGAGCCCGTGGCCATTCTTCAGCACCGGACGCTCGGTCTCAGGGGTCGAGACGTTGATCAGGTGAGGGTCCAATGGGATCCTAGCTATGAGGCTTCGGCTACCTGGGAGAATGCGACACGCATGAGGGAACTTTATCCCTATTTATTCGCAGGCTTTCAGGAGCAAGCCTGATCCTAGGGGGGGAGGATGTAGTACCCCTCCGTTTATGCTTATGCTTTATGTTGATACTTTTTCATACTGTTAGACTTATGATGTTTTGTTTAGAGATTGTGATCGCTGGTTTTGAGTGATGGTGGATTATTTTGTGACATGATGATACTTGTTTGATGATTATTGATTTTAGACATGTTATGATTTAGCGTAGATGTTTACCTTCAGTTGTTTATTGATATGCACATGCTTATGATGGACTAATAACATTTATTTCGTCAGTTTGCTGTGAGTGTATTGGTGTGGAGAACAAAATCGTATCACTCGCTTGCGAGTGCCCTGCGATATCTGTGATTTTCTCCACACGGTGTGTCTGCTTAATGCTTTATATATATATATACATGTATGCACATAATTTGCTTGGTTGCAGGATTTGCAGGTACATGACATCGACTCCACCTGTGTAATCAGGTCTGAGCGTGTCAAGACTCAACATAAATGTTGAACGGGAGATAGTAGTTAGGTTTATCCTAGTCCAGTCTTTAACCTTAGTCTTAGTACATTGTCAGTTTTCAGTTTTGAGTCATAGGTTCGTCTTGTATTTTCTATCTGGTTAAAACGTTTTGAAAAGGTAAATATTGGTTAATTTTAATGTTAGTTATTGTGTTTTAATTATTGTTATTTAATTAAAATTTAAATATGATTGAAATTTACTTACTTGATAATTTGATACATTAGTTAGCTTATTTAGTTAAATAGTTGGTCTTAAAAAGATTTAACTATTTTAATTAAATAAATTAATTGATTAAGTTAAAATATTAAGTGTGTAAATTATATTGTATTTAAAAGAATTAAAAATAAATAGAATAAAATAGAATATGCATGTGAATTAGAAAAAAAAATAAAATGCATGTGAATTTAATTGTGATTGAATTTTTTTTTTTTAGTGTTTAAATAAAATAAATAAATTATTTACATGCAAACAATTGAAATGGCAAAATTGCCGAGAAGTGGAGAAGATATTTTCTCAACAACTTCTCGACATGTGTGTGAGTGCCATAATTACATTGGGGTTGTTGAAAATTTTTACGGAGGTTATTTTGGATCTAGGGAAATTACAGAGGTTGTTCAATTTTCTCATGGGAAATTATCAAAGCTTTTGGAAAAAAAAAATTCTTGCTGTGTTTTAAAATTTATTTTCTGAGAGGATTTGTATTTCCTCTGAGGTTGTATATTTGTGGAAGATTTCTTGCCTGGTAGATTTGTTTGGTTGGATATTTTGTGGATCTCGGGATTTCCTTGGAGAAGCTTTTGGGATTTGCTTTCTACAGAAGTTACACTCCAACATCTAGATCTTCAAACACAGGGAATTAGGTATTTCTCTTGTTTTTATTTGATTTCTTTTGTAAAAACTTTCTGTTAGTTATTTGAGTTTCAAGAATCAAGATTAGGGGAAAATATTGAAGGAAAATTTAAAAGAAACAGTTTAATGCTCTGTTTGTATAGTAAAATATTTGTTCTTAGTTATTTTGAGAAAAGAAATTTCTGGAGAATCATGCTGAAAAAGAATTGTTTTTAAAAAAAAAAAAAAAAAAAACTACTGTTATTATTCTGTATTTCATATTCTAGAAATCAATTTTATCAGAAAGAAAATATTCCTTCCATTTCCTGTGTATAGATACAGTGATATTTGTTATTGTATATATATATATATTCATGCATATATACATATATATAATAGTGAATTATTTTATTAACTGTTGAAAAGCCGTACGGAAGTCGTAGCAATTTCCGTAATCGAAAACTGGAAATTCGCAGTTCATAATTTATTTACTTACCAAAATTTTAAATGTTAATTTTTTTTGTTTGTGGAGTATTGATATAGGAGGGCCGTGGGGTTTGCCCACAGCTGTCCCATATGGGGGCGACGACTGTGAGGCAGCCGACGCCGCCCTTACAGGCAGCGACGGCTGTCTCACTGCCGCCTCCCCATACGGGGTAGGCTGTGGACACAACCACCACTATGTGTTTTTGTTTTAAAAACCCTACCCTGTATTCATTGAAAAATTAAACGAAAATTTAAAAAAAAATGAATTCTTATGTATATAGATTGAATTCGAAACTTATAAAGTTAATGCAGATTTTTTTTATATTGTTATGAAATCCGATTTAACTGTATTTTAAATTTGTGATTTATAATTATTTATTATAATTATATATATATACGGATATATATATAATTATAATATTGTATAAGAAATATTATTTTAGTTATATGGGATTATTAGAAGAATAAATTTATGAATTATCCAGATTTTTATGTTATGATAATTAGTTATCATGATTGAGATAATTATTTTATAAGTAAATTATTTATCTGGAGTTATATAATTTTTAGCATAATATATTTAGTTATGAAATTGGATTAATAGTAGATCTGATTTTCGTATTGCATGGAAAAGTAAATTAAAATCTTAGATGAATAATTCTGGAACTTTAAGTTATTGCTTGAGAGGATTTAGTATATCCAAACTATAGATATTTGTTTTCTTCTATTTTCTTTATTTTGGTTTACTGGGAAAAATGGGAAAGTTATAATTGTTCAAGTCTTCCAGAATTAATTGTGTAGAATGGGGGTATTATTGTTTCAAGAGTATTTCTTAAATTGACTTGGGTGAACAAGACTTAAACATGGTGTTTGATACTGCTATGGATTATTTGTTATTGTGAGTCAAAATTTGTGCACTTGGTAAACCCTTGTCATGAAAACATAGAAACCCATGTTATGTTTAGGGGAGTGGCTATTTGTAAGGGCCGACACACAAAGTGGTGTTAGGGTAACTTACAAATAGTTAGTAACTCAGTGAAAATTAAAGTACACATTAGATAGTTTAAAACATTTAACAAGATGTAATTGCCTCTCTTATGACTCTTGAGCTTTCACAGTCATGAGTATAAGATGAGAAGGCCTGAAATGGAAAATCAGTGTCTCGTTTCCTTAAGAGACATTCGATTCCGCAACAGTATGCAATAGGGGCCGGGTTTCGTAAGAGGTTACCAAGGTAACCCAAGGATTGGGGGCCAGAACCTAGGAAGAAACACCAGGGTAACCATTGCATCGTTGTGATGACACTCCTCCTAGAATAACAGATAACCTTGTACTTGTAGTAGATTCAATTACCAAAAATCTGGAAGCAATGTAACCAATAGTTTGTTTGTACTAGTGTCTAGGGTTAGTAGATTAGGTCTAGGTAACCTTATTACTATCTCCTAGCATGGGGGGTGGACCTACGGGTATCACATGGTTGGGTGGAACGTGCACCTTACTCCTTTGGGTCCCCAGTTTGTGATCATGGCATCAAGAGCTTCATGGATGGAGAGCTCGCACATGGATTTCTTCTATACTTTCATCATTGTATATTGTAAACATGTATTTGAAAACATCCCTCAATTGTATAAGAGGTGATCAATGTAATTGTAAATGTATTTGTTATTTGAACTACCTCATCAGATGGATGAGTATTGTAATATCATATCAATGCAATGTATGGAAACATGTTTGTACTTTATTATATCTTGAATGGAAAATTTATTATTATGCAATGTTTACTTTATGTTAAGATTTAATATGTGCAATGCGAAATACTTAAGTCGCTTATGGAATACTCAAAGTAGTGTAACGTCGTTTAACCTAAGAATGTATGCAATTAATTAACTTATAATTAAACTTTAAAAAAAAAAATTATTACACCTTTATAACACAATTGCAATGTTCTTAGGTTATTAAGATGGGGCATTACACCTGTTCATGCACACATTACATTTTCTTTCATTGGAGATTGTAATGATCTTTGGCCAATGCAGATGATTCTAGATCTCAGGATGTGATATAAATCATTGTAATAGATAATTAGGAACTTAGAATTGAGAAATATAGGTCTGAGATGTTAGATTTTAGCTTGCATTAAGGAGCATATTTGAATATTGTAATTTGAACATGTTGTATCAGGCTTGTGAGCCGAATCTGCAAGCCGGAATGTTACTGACCAATTGTAATTGATATTATTGTTAATGAGAATTTTCTAATCTATATTTTCCTCCATATTTTGTGTTGCTTCCATTGTGTGACTCTTCCTGCATGGTCCTAATTTTTCTCTTTGAGGACCCTCCTACCATGGCTGCACTAGATTGGTATTAGAGTGAGGTTCGATCTGTGAGAGATCGCTAGAATTCATGGAATCCTGTTGAAGATTTGTTGTGGGGTGGTGGATTATGGATCCGGCTTGCAACTACAGAGGAATTTTGTAAAGATGGAAGGAAGACGAAATGTTATAGGCAATGGAGCATGTGGAAATGCATACCCAACTTTAATAGAGATGTTGAGAGGAATTGTTGCAAGATTAGATGTAGTTGAAATGACCCAAAAGGAGAGGTCGACTAGTTGATGATGTGAGTGATGAAGAGATAGAAGTATAGGAAGGAAGAGAAAGAGAAGATCAACCTAGCCTGGGTCAGGGAGAAGAGAGGTTCATAAGAGCCCTAACTAGAATGAATACAAAACCACATTTCAATCCACCAGATTATAGAGGTAAGCTAGATTAAGATGAATTTCTAGATTGAATAATAGAGATAGAAAAGTACTTTGATTTTGAAGGTACCACTGAAAAAAAGAAGGTGAATTTTTCTTGTACAAAGTTGAAAGGACATGCATCCCTTTGGTGGGAACATTTACAGACAAATAGGCAAAGAAGAGGAAAGGAGAAGATAAGACCATGGGATCAGATGGTGAATAAGTTGAAGAAAAAGTTTATGTATGCAGAATATTAGATCAATTTGTTCTGGAAGTTGCAGAAGTTGAAGCAGAAGGACACAAGTGTGACAGAGTATACTGAGGAGTTCTACAAGTTGAACATCAGATCTGGACATTTAGAGGATGAAATCAAGAAAGTAGCCAAATATGTGAATGGTTTAATGTCGTATATACAAGATGAGATCAGTTTGATGAAGTTGCAGAGTGTGGAGGAGGCATATCAATGTGCCCTAAAAGTAGAAGAGAAGTTGAATAAAATACATGAGCAAAGACAAAGAGGAAGAGGTGGAAAATTTAAAAGAGGAATGTGAAGAGGATCTTTTGTAGATCAGAATAAAAACAAGGAAGTTAGTAATAATGATAATTTGTACCATAGAGGTGATGGAAAATCTTACAGGAGAGGAGGATATGGTGGTTACTGAAATGAAGACTATAGAAAAGATGATAAGGAGAAAAGAGTATTCAGGGGAACTTGTTTTAAGTGTGGTGGAGAATGACATAGAGCATTTGAATGCAATCCAGGAGAGACAAGTAAAAATATAGAAAACAATAGAAGAACAACCTTTGTTGAGGAATATCATGATGAATCATCTAACAAATCAAAAGATCGAGAAGTGTTGGTGAATAGAAGAGTATTATGTGAAAGTGAGATGGAGTAGGAGCCATTGCAAAGAAATAATTTGTTTCAGACTAGATGCAAGGTAGTTGGTAAATGTTGCATAGTGATTGTTGATAGTGGAAGTTATGAGAACCTAGTTTTTGAAGAAATGGTGACCAAATTGAAGTTGGAAAGATTGGAAGACCTGAAACCTTATCAAATAGCATGGATTCAAGATGAGCATAAGATAATGGTAAGTGAACAATGTTTGGTAAAATTTAATATAGGAAATTACCATGAAGAAGTTTTGTGTGATGCCTATGGATGTATGCCATGTTTTTTTGGGAAGGCCTTGGAAGTATGATAGACAGGCTATTCATGATGGAAAGAAGAGTACATATACTATTATTGCTAATGGGATGAAGAATACTTTGTTGCCACTGGAAGATGTTCCTAAAGTTGAGGTTTGTATGAGTGCTAGAATTTTTTTGGTTGATGGAAGGATATTTCTAGATGGATTGAGACATGAGAACATGTGTTATTCCTTGGTTCCTAAGAATACTGGAGACTTGAAGCATGTAGAAGAACAACCAGAAGAGAGAAAGGACTCGCTAAAAAAATATGAGGAGATAATTTCAGATCATGTACCTCATGAATTACCACCTGTGAGGAGTGTTAGTCATTGCATGGATATGAATCCTGGAGCTAGTTTCCTAATAAAGCAGCACACCGGATGACACCTACAAAGAATGAAGAGTTGAATAGACAAGTGCAAGAGTTGTTGAGGATTGGTTTGATCAGGGAAAGCTTAAGTCCTTGTGTAGTATCTATTGTGTTAGCACCTAAGAATGATGGAGAATGGAGGATATGTATAGATTCTAGATCCATAAACAAGATCATTGTAATGCCCAAATTTTTTCACACTAAACCTATCAAATCAACAATGTCTTTACTAATTTTCCAAATTTTTTTTTATTGTTTACTTGAAATACAATAACAAATTAATTCACTACTTATGGCCATAGGAAATGATCACACTAGTTAGAATCAAAGGTAGAAAAGATTTACTATTGTTAGCAATAGAGACTACTGACTTGGGGTCAGCTTAATGTACCTCTTACACACTCAAGCACCCTTACAATCATGGTGAAGTATAGATTTCCTTTGCCCCGGGTGGATGACATTATGGATTGTTTGAGTGGAGCTAGATACTTTACAAAGATAGATTTGAAGAGTGGATATCATCATATCAGAATCAAAGAAGGGGATGAGTGGAAAATAACATTCAAGACAAATGAAGGATTGTATGTGTGGTTGGTGATTCCTTTTGGACTAACAAATGCATCGAGTACTTTCATGAGGCTGATGAATGAGGTATTGAAGAAGTTCTTGGGTAAGTTTTTGATTGTTTATTTGGATGACATCTTGATTTTTAGTAAGAATAGAGATCATTTGTTGCATATAAGACAAGTTTTGCAAAGGTTGAAAGAAGAGCAGTTGCTGATAAACATTAAGAAGTGTAGTTTCATGAAGGAAGAATTGGTATATCTAGGATTTGTGATATTTGTGGATGGATTGAAGATGGATCCTAAGAAGGTAAGAGAAATTTTTGAGTGGCCTACACTGGAAAGTATTGGAAAGGTAAGATCATTTCATGGATTGGCTAGTTTTTACCGGAAGTTCATTAGGAATTTTAGTTCTATTTGTAGTCATATGATAGAAACAATGAGAGGAGATAAGAAGGATTTTAGGTGGAAATCTAGAGAAAATAGGAGTTTTGAGTTGTTGAAACAAAAAGTGACTGAGTAGCATGTGTTGGCTTTACCATATTTTAATAAGGTATTTCAGGTAGATTGTGATGCAAGTGGAAATGAAATTGGAGCAATATTGAGTCAAGAAGGGAGGCCCGTAGCTTATTTCAGTAAGAAGTTGAATGATGCTAGGAGAAGATATTCAGTGTATGATCAAGAGTTTTATGCCATAGTTCAAGTTTTGAAGAAGTGGAGACATTACTTGTTGCCTAAGGAGTTTGTGTTGTATACAAATCATTAGGCTTTGCAATATTTGAATAGTCAAGGTAAGTTGAATCAAAGACACATGAGATGGGTAGAATTATTGCTGAATTATACTTTTGTTTTGAAACATAGGAGTGGAAAGTAAAATAGAGTGGATGATTCTTGAGTACGAGGAGGAATTTATTGATGGAGATGAGAGTGGGCGTATTAGGCTTTGATGAATTGAAGAACTTGTATGAGGAAGATCCAGATTTTGTAGAACCTTGGAGAGCTTGTAAATAACCAGTTTTGGAGGATAGGAGTTAGTGGTTGGATTATTTCATTTAGGAGGATATGTTGTTAAGAGGGACTCAGTTGTGTATACCTTGGATTTCAATGAGGGATAAGTTGGTGAAGGAAAAGCATCGTGGAGGATTGGTAGGACATTTTGGAGTTGATAAGACAATAGCATTAGTAAGTGAGAATTAATTTTAGCCCCAAATTCATAAGGATGTTAGGAAATTTGTGCAGAATTGCAGAGTTTGTCAAGTTTCAAAAGGGAGTAGTTAGAATGTTGGATTGTATAAGCCTTTGACAGTTTTAGAGAGACCTTGGGAAGATATCAACATGGATTTCATACTTGGATTGCGGAAGACACAAAAAGGTAATGATTCTATATTTGTGGTGGTGGAAATTTTTTCTAAAATGGAACATTTCATACCTTGTAAGAAGAAAACATATGCAATACATGTAGAATACTTGTTTTTCAAGGAAGTGGTCAGATTGCATGAATTACCTAGGAGTATTGTTTCATACAAAGATACAAAGTTTGTTGGATACTTTTGGAGGACACTTTGGAAGAAATTGAAGACAGATTTGAAGTTCAGTTCTACTTTCCACCCATAGACTGATGGAAAAACAAAGGTAGTAAATAGAATTTTGGGGAATTTTTTGAGATGCGTGGTTGGAGAGAAGACTAGAATTTGGGATTTAGTTCTTGCACAAGAAAATTTTGCTTACAATAATTCAGTGAATAGGAGTACCGAAAGGACACCTTTTGAGATTGTTATTGGAGTTCATCCTAGAGGTATATCAGAGTTGAGAGACATTAGTATGGAAGATAAAAGGAGTGCATAAGTAGAGGAATTTGTAGAATATATGAAGAAAGTGCATACTCAAGTGAAGGAACAGTTGGAAGATATGAACCAAAAGTATAAGGAGAAAGTAGATGAAAAGAGGAGATATAAGGAGTTTGAAGTTGGAGATGAAGTGATGGTGTATTTGAGAAAGGAAATATTTATAGTTGGAACATACAATAGGTTGAAGATGAGGAAGTTTGGACCTTGTAATATTTTGAAGAAATTTGATTCAGGAAATGTATATAAAGTGGAGTTACCGGATGGCATTGGTATATCACCTATATTCAACATTGTAGATCCATATCAGTACCATGAAGCAAAATTTAGTAAAGACAATGAAGTGAAATTGGAGAATTCCTTTCCTAAACAAAAAATAGATGAGATAGAAGAGATTTTGGATATCAGAGATGGGAGGAAAACTTGTGGAAGATAGTACAAAGAATATCTTGTGAAAAGGAAAGGTAGACCAGTGGAGGATTCTTCTTGGATTTCTTAGGCTGAGGTAGACCATCTTGGTTTTACTTTAGTCCCATCCAAGTGAGGGACTCACTTTTCTATAACCCTGGATGTATGATGCAGGAGCATCCTTGGTTCTTGGCAATCTTGCATCAACCAAAAATATTTTCTTTCAATTTTTTTTGTTCTTGTTCTTTTCTTTCTCAGTTCATGTTGGTGGATTCATCATATTTGATCACCAAACCTTGTGGATCTATGTTTACATCATGGACATGTTCATTTTCCTTATTCCAAGATTTGAGCACAATTGGATCTTTTTCTGGCAAGTTATCGCTTCTAAATTTAGTGGCAGTTTCTTGAACCAACACCTGAATAATTTTCAAACCTAACAGCTAGTTCGATCTTGTGGATCTTTCCCACAACTTGTGGATCCTTACAATGTGATTTTAATTGTTCTATGGAGTTTCCCCGACCTTGATTATAGATCCACACTTCATCCTATGCATTCACCAAGGAGTAATTCAACTTTGAGGCTGACTTGTTCATGCACATGTTACATTTTCTTTCATTGGAGATTGTAGTGATCTTTGGTTGACACAGATGATTCTAGATCTCAAGATGTGATATAAATCATTGTAATAGATCATTAGGAAGGAAAAATTGAGAAATATAGGTTTGAGATGTTAGATTTAAACTCACAATAAGGAGCATATTTGAATATTGTAATTTGAACATGTTGTATTAGGCCTTTGAGCCAAATCTGTAAGCTTGGATGTTTTCGGCCAATCATAATCAAGATTTTTGTTAATGAGAATGTTCTAATCTACATTTACCTCCATATTTTGTGTTGCTTCCATTGTGTGACTCTTACTACATGGTTTAGATTGTTCTCTTTGAGGACCCTCCTACCGTGGCTACACCAATATATATACTCTCTCCAAGTCCTCTCTTTTATTTCTTCCTTTTCACAATCATCCTCCTCTTCCCAAAAGAACTCAAGAAGATGACAAGAATCTCAAAATGAAATGGAACCACCCCTCTCACACTATGAGAGGAGTTATAAATAAGAGGTAGATATAACTTCCTCTCTCCAACTAACTCAACCAAATAACCACTTCCAAAATTTTGCCACTTTTAAGAGTGGTACATAAAATTGTATTTTAAACCCCCTTTTAAAGTGTTTTATGATAAAAATTAACTCCTAACCTATAGACCCCACACCTAGGAAACTTTTCAAACCATAAAATGAAACTTAAACCTTATAAAAGTGCATAAAATCATAAAAGATTAAAACTCACTCAATAAACAATCAAAAGACAATTAAATAAGTTTTTAGATCAATATAAAATTCATATAATGCCAACAACACATATTGCACAACATGGGCCAAAAAGACCTTAATACTCCATATGAGTCTAGGTATGTTGTTATACTAGGAATACATAGAAGTATCTATGTGACCCCAACATCATTGGCCAAATTCACCTATTTACTCAACCAAAAAGTGTTAATACAGCACATGAACAATAATAGTTGAAGAAACTATCATATGTAAGATAACATTTCAAGAATAATAGTCAACTATGAAATCCAATCCAATAATCTACACAAGTAACAACATATAATTAGCATATCCACAACATCTACTTACATAACACTTGTATATGCATAAAATTGGTCATGTCTAATTAATCCTGGCACTTAATTAAATATTTACTATTTAATTAATTTTTCTAAAGTCCTCTACATATGATTAAATTTAATTAATTTAATTATATTGTTCATTCAATTTATTCTTCCACCTTAATTAAATAAATTCCCTTTATTTAATTATTTCACAATCATATGTCTACTTAATTAATTAAATAAATACCATTTATTTATCTTAATTAATTATCACCTTTTGAATTTAATTAAGTCTTTTGATTTAATTAAATTTAAATATTTCCTTTCTTCTAATTAATTAAATTTTTTATTTAATTAATTTCATCTACATGTCATTTCCTAAAAAAATGATTAAATATCTTTATTTAATTAATGTCCTTCATATATTTTCAAATCATAATTAAATATTTAATTTAATTATGAAATCTTTTATTATTCTTCAAATCTTAATTAAATGATTATTTAATTGAGAAAAACCTCCATGTCACTCATAAATAAATAATTGAATTTATAATTCATTATTTATCTTCTTAAATCTTTCCAAAATCCTCTAAAAAGATGTTTTTTATCATCTCATCTTATCTCTTCCATGAAAGAGGAAACATATCCTGCTTTTTGTTTTTCTTCTATTTTTCTCTCTAGTCTTCTCCATCTTCGATCGTTCAATCTGCCAGGAATTATCATAGCCGTTGATCGCATCAGCGAATCACAATCCTTTGAAAGCTCTATAAATATGCTTGCATATCCAATCACAATCACAATCACAATCTTGCACCATGGGGCCTTGCCCCATTTTAACATCTACTTGCAAGTTTTTTGACATGATTTCACATTTTGAAGTTCAACTTTTTAGAAAAATTTGCTCTTTAGCGCATTCATCAAATATTTCAGTGCACAAAAAAAAAACTTTTAGCACGTCCGCAAACTATTTCAACACTTTTGCAGGTCTTTCGACGCATCCAGGAACTGTTTCAACACATCCAAAGATTACTTTAGCGCATATAGGGAACAAAATGGCACATACATTTAGCTTAATTCATTAAAATTTTTATTAAAAAAAGAAAAATTTCTTTTTTAGATTGGCACATTTAGGCTTTCTTTCAACACATTTAAGGTTTTCTGTAGCGCTTCTGATGTTTGTTTTAGTACATATGTATGATCTTTTAGCACATACAGGTTGTAACTAAACAAGGTTCTGAGTTTGACGCCTTCCACAGACAAGACCTTTTATAGCTTAAAAAGAACCAATCTAGGATAGTCACATCTGGTTTTAGAAAGAAGCAACCCTAGGATAGACAGGGATTAAAATGAAGCAATCTAGGATAGTCACCACACAATGATTTTTGCGGTTAAAATGAACAACTTATTTTCATTAAGAAATTATTTTCACATATTTAGATCATTGTGATTTGGGTTCTAAAAAGAACATTGTTTTCTTTGTCTACAGTAATAGGTGTGTGCTCTCCCCTTAACTAGGTGATCAGAATACCAAAACTACCTTTTTAATTCATGCAATTTTACATGCTTTCTTAAATCCTATAGAGGGCCTGTTCTTGTGGGAAAAAGTACTCACCCAAGAGGAACGACCTAAGTGGGAACAACTAAAGCCAAGTTTTCCAACCCACTATAATCAAAAGTGAATTCAGGGAATGTTCGTAATTCAACGGTAGTGTGCAAGATAACCATCCCCAAAGCCTTTGTTCTAAAGGTTGGGAGGTCTCCTAAGGGAGTTTATCATTTTCCACACCAAATGGAAACCCTTACTAAGAACCTAGTGTAGAATCTAGTCGAGTTAGTATCCAAACATCGTAATAATCACAATGCAAGGGGAGGGAAGAATCTGCCCCCAAGATACTCACCATATAATTGCCAAGGAGCGTTTGCTTAGGGGATCCAATATCCACTTTTGTGACTCTAAGTATGTACCTAGAAAAGACAAAAACATGGGCATCCCTTCTGGAGTGACATGGCTGTGTGAGTCAACATAGTTCTAAGATGTGGGCTATTGATTATTATGATGAACTACTTGAGCACTAAGAGTGAGTCTTCCTAAATTGTCTGTTCTGTGCAAAAACCTGTGAAAACATTTTGAACATACAGTCGATGTTTAGTATAAGGCTTAAAAAAAATTATTTTTAGAGTGTTTGTTATGTTTTCCTCATGTTAAATCAGATTAAGATCATCCGAGAAAGCACTAAAAATTTGATTGAATCAACCTTTCTACCAGAATATGAGTTTCTACCATCATTGGACTAGCTACATCCCTAACATCTTCTATGCTTAGAGATTGGAAATCCACCAAGTTTGTTAGGAAGTCGATTGCCAGTAGGATCAAGAAACCTAAGAAACATTTAGGTTACAAAAAGACTTTGTAACAAAGAAAATTCCTTTACAAGAGTTGAAACGTCTTGCTTCACTATTGTGAATTCCTTCATATGTACCAAGATTTTTTTAGGGGATTTGCCGACAAGTATGCTGTAGAGCCTTTATATTCATGAGCCTATTTTTAGAGAAGAGCTCTATCAATACAACACAATCACAATCAACCTCTCAAATTTGATTATTTACCACAACCTTCTATTGAATATCCAACACATCCTAGCCAAATCATTCAGTGATCTTAACTAGGCTACTTGACATACTTATCATTTTTTTCAAAAACAAGGATCAAATCTAAAAAGTGCATCTTTCAAACAAGTTTCTAATTATTGATCCAACTTCCCCAACATGATTCTGATATCCTTCATTATTGGAAGCCACAATCAAGAGTTAGGAAAATCTTTGATCATATCATAGTATTTTCATCTTATCAGATCAAGAAATCATCGTTTTTGCACTTATGAAACTGTGATCTAAGTCTAGAAGAACATATCGAAATCATATACCTATTTTTACAAGATCTCAATACAATAAGCTAAAAGAGGACATTCAACAAGATCATACCTGAAGAACTCAAGAAAAAGGTGAGAGTAGTAATCCCCTTTATAGTGTGAGTCGTAATCCCCTTTTCAACAACATGGATAAAAGAGAAGAAAATCCATTCCCTTTCAGCAAATATAGGGACATGAGCAAAACTCTTGTAGATAGTGATGATGAACGAGAGGATGAACATCACCTTAGAGAGGCTGAACAAGATCCCAAATTTCACAAAGCCTTAGAAAATATTTTAGAGCACAACAAATAGAAATATTTCCTGTATTTGGCTGACAAAGGAGCCAAGTTGCCTCCTGATTTCAATACTGAGAACATAAAGAGTAATCTTGATGAAACACCCTTGTCTAATCTTAGTGCCTTGTCTCAATAGATTAAAGACTACAAGGACAAATTAAAGACATGCAAGGGCGGACCACAATGAAGTAATATTCTCTCAATGACATTTGTCCTTATCCTTTTGATTGTTGTCTTAA
Source organism: Sequoia sempervirens (assembly GCA_007258455.2). Classification (NCBI taxonomy): domain Eukaryota; kingdom Viridiplantae; phylum Streptophyta; class Pinopsida; order Cupressales; family Cupressaceae; genus Sequoia; species Sequoia sempervirens. Next base: position 435,060,516 of record VDFB02105785.1, on the reverse strand, counting down.
CATGATCCCATTTCCCAAACACTGCGAGGTTCCAAAGTTTTATCGTTATAATTGGAAATCGGATCCACTCGATCATGTTAGAGACTTCCGAAATGACTTTAGAATTTTTTCATGAGGACACTTAATGCATTTTTTTCCTAGGAGTCTTGGAGGCCAATCTAAGGAATGGCTATCAAAAATCACACCTCCTATCAAGACGTTTGAGGAATTAATCAACAGCTCATATCACAATATTCCTATAACATCCAACATCAAATCACTATGCTAGATCTCTACAAAGCTAAGAAAAAACCTAGTGAACCTTTCATTACTTTTCTTTAGAGATGGAGAAGATTGTTTGCTAGATTTCCACATCTTGTTCTTGAAAAGGAAAAGATGGACATCTTCATCAACAACTTAGATCCATAAATGAGCTTTCATTTGAATTTACATTGTCCTCCCTCTTTTGAGAAACTGATTGATAATGCCATAACCATTGAGGGTGCTTTGGTCAAAAGAGGGATACTTAAAATTTATAAGGACAATTCTAGCTCTTCAAATCACCACAACAACAATGAAAAATATAAGTTTTGGACTTGCAACAAAAATGTGGTGAATGATGGTGTTGTAGATGCAAATCACGTCTTGACTAATCCATTTGTTCTTAGTACTCCAAGTGCTCCTCACAACAATAAATATAACAATTCCAATTCGGTCACAAATTAAGGAAACAATCCTCCTCCTTTGAGGAACAACACGAATCAAAATTCTACTCCTAATCAAGGTTACCATGGAAATGATAACAACAACAATGCCTTAGTAAATGCCTCAAACATAAATCCACAATGATCTTCATTCTTCTCTAGCAGAAGAACTTTTACTCCATTGGGTCAATCTTTAGAATCTGCATTCAAAGAGTTGATAGCTAAAAATTTCCTTACTTTTCCATCTCAACGCAACTTTGAACCTAGTGTGAAGCCTCCATCATGGAATGATGCATACTATTGTGATTATCATCGGTGCAAGGGTGCAAGGGCCATCACACGAATAATTTTCAAGCCCTGAAAAATGTCATCCAAGACTTAATAAAAAATGGCACCATCACAATAGAAGGACACCAACAATCAAACGAAGACCACCAAGCATTTTTCAACTCTTTTCCCAACTATCAAATGGGTGAGTCTTTTGGAAAAAGTGTGAATCATATCAACGGTAATATAATCAACCACATCTACACTAATGACGAGCAGGTCAATGTTATAAAAGTTAAGGAAAAGATGGAATATAGACAAGTCAATGCAAAAAAAAGGGCACAAGCTAAAGTTGTCTTAAAGGGTGCTTCTTCAAAATCCACTGTGCCCCCACCTCAACATCAATATGACTTAGTCAATCAACTCAGAAAAAATCCTGCCCACATTTCTATCTTAGAACTCTTGAAGATTTCCCTAACGCACAAGGAAATTCTAGAAAAGGCCCTCGTTGAAACAACTGTATCCACTAATCTGGATGTGGACCAATTTCAAGCCATGGTGGGACAATTTTCATTGCCCACATTCCTCTCATTCTCTGAGAAAGATGATGTTTCCATGACTCATCCCCATAATTCATTGCTATACTTAGAAGTCATGATCCACAAGTTTCGTATCAGACATTTCCTAATAGATGGAGGGGCTGGGTTGAATATATGTACCATGAAGTTAGTTTAGGATTTAGGATTTTATAAGGACTCCATTGATCCCAAAAGAAAGATCACTATTAAAGCCTACGAATGATGAGGAAAGAGCATCCAAGGGTTTAATCATGCTGCTGATTAGAGTGGGACCTATTATCAAGAATACTTTCTGTCAAGTATTAGACCCTGATCTTGCATACATCTTGTTGGGTCATCTTTGGATCCATGAAAGGTAAGCTATCCTGTCCACATATCATCAATGTCTTAAGTTTCCTTATGATGGACAGGAGATCACAATACTAGCTGATAATTCAAACAGTTAGACTTGTGCCAACATCAAAGCTAGTCAAGATACTTTGGTTCCCCATAATTGAGAAGCTCTTGCTAGTACTTCTCCCAAAGTTGATACACAAATTAGTTAGTTAACCAAAATATTTGACAAGAAACTACGGTTCAAGGAAAATGGAGTTGGGGAGTACTCTCTTTTTCTTGCTAATCTACCTACATAACCTCGGTCACATGGGCAACCTTCTATCATACAACAACAGATATTTGTAGCATCAACATCAATGCAACCACCAAAAGAGTCAAGTACACTATTTAAGGGATGATTTATCAAAGGAAAACTCCCCATGGAAGATCCTGAGGATAGAAACATTCTAAATTGGATCTATAAAGATGAAGATGAAACAATCCTTAATGTCAAAATACCAACTAATCAATATGGTAAAGGTTATTCAATCATGTAGAAGATGGGCTATGATGGTAATGGTCCTATCAGAAAGGGAAAAGGAGTAGTTGAGCCTATTCACCTTCTAGGACTTGCTGCAAAAGATAAAATAGGACTAGGCTATGATACTAACAAAAAATAAATAACATCTAAGTAGTTGCATGATACTGTCCTAGCATTGCAAGAAGATTCTGATACAAGAGAAGCATGTTGGACAACAATTCATAATTTCATGGATAATAACTCTGACACACTCTCGAGAATATGAATGGGACACCATCTACAATGATGAGTTTTGGAGGGACAAAAAGGTTGATGTGATACACAAGTACACCCCAACTCTAATTGAAGGTGAAGGGTCAAGGTCCCAACTGCAAGGATCTGAAGTACAAGGTAACTATGATTCTAGTGATATTGAGTCAGATTTAAATGAACAAGACTATCGCGAGAACAATACCATCATTGATCTGCCTCATACCTCAGATCCTACAGATAATTCCATTATGATCATAACCATAGCCGATTTCATGCAGCCAGATGACCCACTACCTTTGATCCATCCCAATCTCATTGACTGGGATTTTTCTGAACCTATTGATATACCTATGTTTCCAAGCAATGAGTCTATCATGAACTTCGTTTCCACAGATGATACAAATGATTGTTCCACTAGCGATTCTTGGCATAGAGTCTTTAATCAGGAAAGTTTCAAGTCTCCTAGCTGCAAAAATAAAAATAAAAAGAAAGATCTAATGGTGAAAACCAGAATCTAGTAGTATTAGATAAAAAAAAGATTAAAAAAAGAGTGTATCAGATGGTGAAAACCTTGGTAAGGCACCAGATGATGGGATACTTGACACTCTCTCGGAGCACTATCATGAGCGATCGCCTATCTTGATTGAGCCTACAAAAGAGGTTAATCTTGAAACTTCAGAAAAACCAAAGATTCTATAGTTAGCTGCATCAATGACAGATAAAGAAGTACTCGAGTTCATGGAATTTCTAAGAGAAAATCAAGTCAACTTTGCTTGGTCTTATGCAGACATGCAAGGTCTTGATCCCAATCTCATAATGCATCACTTGTCTATCAAACCAAGGGTTAAGCCTATGAAGAAAAAACTAAGAAAGATGCATCCACATGTTGCATTCCTGATTAAAGAAGAACTCAAAAAAATCCTTGATGCATATTTCATAAGATCAATCAACTATGCAGAATGGATCTCCAACATTGTTCCTGTATCCAAACTAGACGAACACATCAAAATTTGCACAGATTTTAGAGATCTTAATAAGGCATGTCCTAAGGATGACTTACCACTTACAAACATCAATACTATAGTTTATCTAATAGCTGGCCATGCCATGTATTCACTAATGGATGGCTTTCCTGGTTACAACCAAATCAAGATTGTGCTTAAAGATCAGGACAAAACAGATTTCACATGTCCATGGGGGACTTATTGTTGAAACGTCATGCATTTCAGTCTAAAGAATGTTGGGGATACATATCAAAAAGCTATGACTACAATTTTTCATGACATGATGCACACATTCATGGAAGATTATGTAGATATATTAGCAAATTCATACACAAGGGAAGGACATCTTGAAGTGTTATCCAAAATATTTGCAAGGTTAGAAAAGTTCAAAGTTCACCTCAACCCCAATAAATGTGTTTTTGGGGTCACATATGGAAAGCTCTTGGGATACATAGTATCAACAAAAGGGATTGAAGTAGATCCTGCCAAGGTACAAGAAATCATGGAAATGCCTCCACTGAGGAATATCAGTTAGTTGAGGTCATTACAAGGATGACTTCAATCTATACGAAGGTTCATCGCATAGTTGATAGATAAAAGTATACCTTTCACACATCTATTTCATAAGAATGTTCCTTTCAAATGGGATGACAAGTGTGAAATGGCCTTTCAATAGATCAAGTAGTACCTAATGAACCCACCGGTTCTAGTACCACCAAATTTGGAAAAATATCTAATCTTATATATTGCCACAACAAATATATATTTGGGGGAATTATTAGCAGAAGAGGACTCTACAGGAAAGGAATGTGCAATTTATTACATCAGTCGAACGCTATCAAGTCATGAAATCAACTACACTTTCATTGACAAGGCTTGTCTAACAGTAGTCTTTGCCTCATAGAAATTTTGACACTACATGTTAACTCATACAATAGATCTTGTTGCAAAGATTGATCCACTTAAGTATCTATTGAACAAGGCTACATTAACTTGAAGGTTAGTAAAATGGGTTATGATCTTGAGTGAGTTTGACATCCATTATGTTGATCGCAAAGCAATCAAAGGACAAGTTATCACTAATCAACTAGTTAATGCACCACTACAAGCAAAGCATCCCATGCATATCAAATTTCCAAATGTCGACATCTTCACCATAGAATCAAAACAACAATGGTCTTTATATTTTGATGGTTCTTTCACTCAACATGGATCGGGGGTAGGCATACTCTTTGTTACCCCTCAAGGAAATACCATTCCTCGGTCGTATAGGCTAATGTTTCCATGCACTAACAACATAGCCGAGTATGAAGCTTTAATCACTGGACTCAAGATTGCACTGGAATGGAGGATCACAAAACTACAAGTTTATGGTGACTCACAGTTAGTCATAAATCAAATCAATGATGATTATTAGACCAAATATGACAAATTGTTGCCATATAAGAAGATGGTTAAAAATTTCAAGAAGTACTTCATGGATATCAAGTTATATAGATCCCAAGACTTGATAACAAAGCAACTGATGCCATGGCCATGATCACATCATTGCTACAACTCCTAGAAAATTAGACTCGCTATGAATTTATAGTGGAACAATCATTTGCACCTGCCTATGACACCTGAAAGCCAAATCATTTTCCACTTGTTAGGATCCGATTCACCTTGGTATGGAAAGATTTATGCCTACCTAAAAGATGACATCTTACCACCTAACTTATCCCAAAACCAAAAGTGTAACTTTATCCGCCAATCCTCTTGCTATATCCTTATTGCTGACATCCTTTATCGCCACGGTCTTGATGGTACTTTACTTTGATGTCTTGAACGTGATGAATTTGACAAGGATTTACAATAAGTTCATGGTGGAATTTGTGGTAATCATTCTAGTGGACTAACCTTATCCAAGAAATTTATTAGAATGGGTCACTACTAGCCTACAATGGAAAGAGAATCATTCAATTTTGTGAAGAAGTGCTCAAAATTTCAGATACATGGGAATCTCATCCATGCACTAACACAAGAACTACAACCGTTCATGCCAACCTGGCCATTCTCTCAATGGGGGTCATATCTAGTTGGCAAGATTCATCCGTCATCATCGAACATAGACAAATTCATCATCACAATGACATAGTACTTTACCAATTGGATTGAGACAGTACCTATCACTAAGGTTATCGACATACAAATCTCATTGTTCATACTCAACTATATCATTTGTCGATATGGCATTCCCAACTCCATCATCACAGATAATGGATGACCCTTCAAGAATCAGGATGTTGATGAACTTTGTGAGAGATTCCATATCCAACATAGATATTCAACACCCTACTACCCACAAGGGAATGGCCAAGTAGAGGCCTCAAACAAAATCATACTAAAAATATTGAAGAAGATAGTGAATGATGTAGGGAAAGATTGGAATGTACAACTCAATCCCACATTATGGGCCTATAGAACTAGCATCAAAATTCCAACAAGAGCAACATTGCATGCTATTCTCTATGGAGTAGAAGCCATATTACCTCTAGAGGTTGAAATTCCATCACTTAGAGTATCATTGAAAGGTTTAATCACAAATGATGAATACATAGTTTCCCAACTACAAGAGTTGGAACTCCTTGATGAGAAGAGACAATGAGTAGCTGATCATTTGAAAGCATATCAATAGATGATGTCTTGTCGCTATAATCATAGAGTCAAGCCATGTACCTTTTAGGTTGGTGATATTTTTTTGAAGGAAAACCCACAAAATCAGCAAGATAGAGAGAAGAAAGGAAAGTTTGAACCAAATTGGTTGGGTCCTTACGTGGTCATCGCAGTATATGGTTTAGGAGAATACAAGTTGTCAATGCTAGAAGGGGACCTATTTGATGAACCCATCAATAACATGAACCTAAAGAAGTATTATGTATAAATCAATTATCATCATCCATAAATGTCCTGAAAAAATCTATAAAATTTAGAAAATGTCTTGAAAAAAATCTATAAAAATTAGAAAATGTCCTGAAAAAATCTATAAAAACTAGAAAATGTCCTAAAAAAATCTATAAACATCAGAAAATGTCCCAAAAAAATCTATAAAAATAAGAAAATGTCCTAAAAAAAATCAAAAAGAAATCAGAAAAATGAAATAAAGACAGATAGTGAAAATCTGGCAAACAAACGCTATTTGTAGCTCTCTATCTATTAGTTCATGTTCTGCACTTACCTTCTCAGCCTTCTTTTCACCATCATTTTAGGACCATAACAACATCACACTACCATCATTTTCCTAGAGCAATAATTCCTTACCATGGCTTGATCATTGTACATATTCATTTTAGCAAGTTGTGTCAATTCTGGAGGCAAACACTGACATACGAGGGGAAACCAACTTTCAGGTTCTACTTAAATAGCTAGAAAATGATATAAAATCCAATCATACAAACAAATAATCAAATTCTATGCACAACTATCCAATCATTGATCCATATCACAATCATTTTCAACAAGTACCATATCATAACACATATTTGGATGATCTAAAATCTAAATAAATGTTTGGAATATCAGTATTATATTTTGAAAAATGTTTGTTTGACTTTCGATATCATCCCTCTGGAGCACACTCGATGATGTACTGAACTAGAGTGGCAAGGAAAGAGGATGATTTTTCTTTGTCTGTTGTCTTGAGGTTAACTATCAATCTATTGCAAATATGTTGCGAGACATGATTTCCAAAGCATATCATTGATGACAGTTCTAAATTTGCATTAGAAAGTGGTTAATCTTTGTCTGTTTATGTAAGAATTACTCAGGTCATCTTGGTTCAACTATACCTTGATGCTTGTGTTCACTTGCTATATCAAAAATCATGAAAGTTGTACTTTGGTCATCATTGGTGCTAATTTCCTCTTTGATGCTTGTACATACTTCCAACATTTTAAAGTGCTCTATGATGATTCAAGAAATCTAACAAAGGGATCAACGAGCGGTTGGTTTTGTTTTGTTGCATTTCATTTAGATCATTGTACATATCTGCATACTGGATTTGCATCAGAGTTTCAAAAGGATGAACAAAAATATCAACAACTGTCATGTCTCTTTAGACTATTTGTGGAAGACATTCAGACATTTGTTTCATTATCATCTTTCATCCTCATCATCATTTCATTAATCATTATCATTTCATCTAGGTCCTGTACATATCATATAGTTTATCATTTATCATTCATTTGTATATCATTTAGATCCTTTATCATTTCATATCATTCATTTATCCATTAGGTATTTCATATCACTTTCATTTTCATATTCATTTCATTTTCATTCTACACAGTTGCATACCATTTATCATCTTCATTACCATTTCATTACCATATCTTATCTTTGTGTCATCATTTCATAATCTATTTCATTTCACTTATCATTTCATTACATATCATTTATCATATTATCATACATCTCATTATTATTAATCATGTTTATTTCACTTCATACCATTATTTATATAATTTATCATTTGTCACATTACATTAAAATCACATATTTAATCATCTATCATTCTCATATCATTTATATATCATGTCATTTTTCATATAACATTTGACCCATATCACATATCATTTCATATCATTTCCTAATTCATATACATATTACAAATTCATGATGCATTTCATAAACACAACATCCATTTTCCATCACATCATCATTATTTATGCATTTGAAAAATCCAAAGACAAAAATTCATACATACATTACATTTTTCATAAACATATCATATATCCCATTGCATATTTTCATAATCACATCATAGGTCATCCACCTGCATGACATCATTAGTATGCATCACAAATTGTCATCATAAGAATCCTCCCGCATCACAGGTTAGTCATTAAACCATCAAAAGCATAAAAAATCCATCTCATAACATATAAAAGCATATGCCTATCCATATCATCATCATATCATCACATAAAAAATGCACATCATCAAAACTGATTGCTGCTACGTATCATCACTCGTAAAAAATAAATACAAATGTCCAATGTCCAATGAAACTAAAAATTCTAGAGAGATACATAAGATATGATAAAAAAATATACATGTTGCAAAAATTATATACATATGTGAAGTACATCCATAATACTACATCAATAAAAAATCACATATCAAGGTTGGCTAGTGGAGCCCCCTGATGGAGCTAGTCTAGAGACTGGTGGCTTGCCACTACCACCTGCACTAGGATCCTATCGAGACCCTGAGATCCCTTTGCTATGGGACTGAGGGTGAGGTTCTCTACACTTGGGAGGGCACAACTCCTCATATCTAATCTGGTAATGCTCAACCTCATTGGAAATCTTGAATCCCTCTACAATGGCCTCTCACAAAGATGGACTCTCAACAGTTCCCATGAGTCTCTTAACAACCCCCTCTACCTCTAATACCCTCTATCTAAAGGAGTCTCTCTCTACTATCAAATGGGCCATTTGTGGGTCTAGGGTAGGAGGAGGTGCCTATATCTATACCTGTGCCTACACAAGCTATGTCTGTAACTGCATTGCAAAACTCTGAGCTTGAGCCAACTAGCTCTACAATTGTGCCTACTGCCCTTAAAGAGCCTGTACCTGGGCATGTAGAGTAGCTATCTGCGCCTATTGCATTGTGGAGGAGACCCTAATCACTGTCCTCCATCCAATACTAGTCCTCAACTTCCGCATGATCTGTACACTGCCCAAAATGTCTGGCCTCTGTCTCACTAGCCTCTGCTCATCCCCTCCACCATTTCTGCCATCATCCCCACCACCATCATCTGAGCTCTCCCCATCTCCACTCTCCTTCTCATCTCCACTATCCTCCTCCTCCTGCCCTACCTATCTCCTACCCCTTGGATGATGTTCCATCAAAATGGGCGCTAGCTCATCTAGACATGTGAAACGATGAAATGAGTGTGTGTGAAAATAAGTAGAGTACACCTCGGTCCCTACATCAGTAATCCCGGGCTTGTAATCCCATACCTTAGGCTATAAACCTATATACTCTATATAAGTGACTTGATATGAAATGCTCGACCCCCATGCAGGATCATCCTTGTGTCACGCATAGTGTGTAACGCCTTGCAACATCCCTTGAGAATATCCATACTATCTCTATACTCGCAAAGCCAAAAAATCTCTCTATAATAAAAGGGGTCATCTCACCCATTGGAAAATGAAAGGTATTATGCTCAGAATGCCACCTCTTTGCTAGTGTAGTCAACGGTCTTCTGTTGACCCAAATTTTAGGCATAGACAATAAAGGTCCCAACCCCAATCTCACTATCAACTATACATCTACAGGTGTTAGATCTCGTATCCTATCCCAACCCACAGGGAAGTGCTCTTTAATCTGGAAGTTTTTAAAAACCTCCTATTTTTGGTCATCACAAAGACAATCAATCAGACTCATATCATTTACTCATATCAAAGTGATCTATCTACTTAAAAATCATGCAATCACAACCAATATCTATCTATCTATCAGTGAACCATATCAAGTGCTCTATCTAAGTGACTCATATCATGAAATCAATGCAAAATCTATCTATCTGAATATCAAATCAATCTACTCTATCATCATTTACTATTTATTTTATTTTTCAAAAAAACAAATTTATCAACTATCAAATCATCTTCCTATTTTTACTTCGGTTATAAATACAAATATGTTTTCAATCACATCATCTACTATTTTTTTTCTATCACAGAAATAAAATTTATCAGAAGTCATATCAATCATCTACTCTTGTTTTCTAAAGCAAAGTTATTAGCAAATCACAATCCATCAATCATTCTACTCTTTGTTTTTCATTCAATGGAAACAAAGTTATCAATTCATCATTTATTAGATTTTCTATCATTTCTATCCATATCAACATGATGACAAGACAATTTATCTATCTATTGACCAAAGAAGCAATATACATCATCATTCTTTCATCACTTTCATCAAACAATGCATTTTACCTAAATTTACTAGATGTGCTAATTTGTGGCCTCTATGCTCTAAAATAGACTGTTAAATTCTAAATCTACACAAAATTTCATCAAAAATTGATTGAAATCACAAATTTTCAAAAAAGAGAGGATTGAATCTATGATAGGGTGAATTTACTTGCTAGAATACGAGCAATGAACAAAAGAGAGAAAATAACAACTAAAAACCCCCCTACACCTCAAGATTAGCCTAAAGATTAACTAAGCAAAGCAAAATGGAAGATTTCACCTTGTTGAGTTCCCCTTTGGTTGGCCCTTCGATCTTCGATGTTGTATGCTCCTTGGATGGCAAGAGATGCAAGCTAAAGATGGGATGAGGATGGAGAGATGAGTGGAAATGGATGTAAGTATGGAAATTTTGCTAAGTATGGCTTGAGGAAATTTTTTGCAAGAGTTTGGATAGCATGAATGATCTCTCCCAAAATGAGAGAAAAAAGGGGGTATTTATAGAGAATTTGAAATTCTCTAAGGAAATGGATAGTTGAGATTAAACCAACAAGGCCAAGATGTAGGGCTATGGTGAGTTGAGAATTCACAAGTCCTCACATCTTGACATGTGGCATGTGAAGTGGCTTGAAAAAGATGATGTGTACATGAGGTGGAAGGAGAGTACGTGACATGGAAGTAGTACATGGGACCTTGGGATTGGACAAGATCTCCTCATAAAGGAGGTCCTTGTACCCATGTGGGTGAGAGGACATATGAGGAATTAAAAATTACTCAAATATCCACATGGGGTGAGAAAAGAAATTTTAAATTCCAAGGGATGCATTGGGGGATTAAATGTGAATTAAAAATTCACATAGGGAATGAAGTGCCTTCTCCAAAAGGAGAAAGCCTTTACTAGGGTTGATTTATGACACATTCCATAAATGACATGGATATTAGGTTGTGCAAGTACTTGATTAAATTAATTAATGACACATTAGAAGAGGGTTAGATTTCACATGTGACTTGATGTGACAAGTCAAAGATCACATGGGGAAGAGAAAAAATAATTTAATATTCTTTGGAAAGATAAAAGGAATTAAAAATTCCTTGAGAGGTTGATTAGGCTAGTTAATGAAGGGTTAGAGAAGGGTTAGGTGGCTAAGAGGGATTAGAGGCCAACTCACAAAAGTTGGAGGATGTGACATATCCTAATCAAAGATTAGGCATGTGCACATCCCTAATGATGAGATTAGAAGAATAATTAGAATTAAATAAAAATGATGGAGGATGTGACATATGAAGAATTAAATAAATGCCATATTTATTCAATTCATTTGATGAAAGGGGGAAGGTATTTAATTATTTAACTAGATGTCTTAGGGCTTAGAAGAAATTTAGAGGTATTAATTAAATAATAGCGATATTACTTAATTAATGCAAATAAGGGGATTCTTAGACGAAAGAAGATAAATTTGGATAAATTAAGTGTCCAAATTTAGGTGCCTACAAAATCGACTCACCAGTGGTTCTTAAGCGGCTGGTCTCTGGTACCAATGGGCCCACTCAAATCTGTGTATGGTATGGAATCTCCATCTTGCCAAGTCTCACCAAGTCAGCATTAGAGCAAAAGGTCACTAAAGTCAAAAGGTGAAAATGACTTGCCCTTTTTACCCCTTTGACCTTTTAAAGGTCAACCAAGGTGGGTTTTTGTGGAATTTTATTTTTATTTTTCTCAAAATCTGACCTTATTTTTTAAACTGGGGCATCTTTTAATCAATTATTGGGAGCTAAATCATTGCATCCCTCTCATCATCCAAATTTCATCATCAACTCAAATTTTTTCTCATCATCAATGATTTTCCTCTCGAGGGGGCATCACCAATATCAACCACATTTTTTAGTCAGAAACATATTAGATTAAAAAAAAAAAGGCATATTAGGCACATTTTTTTTAATCAGGGGCATATCAGTTAAAATTTTCCAACTAGGGGAAAAATCAAATGCAACAAATTTTAAAAGCAGGAATATTTTCTTTGAAGCAATGTGTTTCACACATCACTTCAAAGAGGGGCAAAATGTATATGCATAAAATGGGTCGTGTCTAATTAATCCTGACACTTAATTAAATATTTACTATTTAATTAATTTATCTAAAGTCCTCTACACATGATTAAATTTAATTATTTTAATTATATTGTTCATTCACTTTATTTTTCCACCTTAATTAAATAAATTCACTTTATTTAATTATTTCACATTCACATGTCTACTTAATTAATTAAATAAATACCATTTATTTATCTTAATTAATTATTACCTTTTGAATTTAATTAAGTATTTTGATTTATTAGTTCCTGCCGCCAGGCAGGAATACTTATGCATTCACCTGGAATGCTTTTAACTGACAGCATTGGCCAATCACATTTCGGCATTTAACATATTACTTATTTTTTTGTATAGTTTGAATTTGGAGAGCTATTTTTTATATTGGAAAATTAGCATTTATCTATTTTTCTATTGGTCTGAGTAGCTTTATAAATCATTTTCGTTTTAAAAATTCGAGAAAATGCGAACACATAGATTGATTAAATAAATTTAAGCAGAGGCATAGTTTAAAAACTGGTGGCTAGAGGTACGTAATCCATGAATTCAGATTAAATGCATTAAAATATTAGGAAAATGCGAGTGCATAGATTGATTAAATAAAGTTAAGCAAAAGCATAGTTTATAATAAAACTAGAGGGTAGACGTACGTAATGCATGAATGCAAATTAAATGCATTAAATGACATCTGGCTGGAGGTGAAGGCACTGGAATGGCTTGGTGGCCACACATGGCCAGGGTACTTTGGTCATTTAATATAGAAGTAAGCCACTTGCTATGCATCTCTATTACTTTGCGTGTGTTGTTTTTGTGTTCTGTAAGCCCGTGTTCTAAGGAAGAGTTTGTAGTGATTGAGCAGGAGATGTTATAGTTGCAGAGTCCAGACCCAGAAATGAGTTGCTTGATTAGAGCAGAATTTTGAGGTAAGTCATCTGTCATTATTTTAGCACGAAATTTTGGTAACACAGCCAACTCCTTCTTATCTAATTCTATAAGTATTTTTTTGTTATCTGCAGTCATTTGCTGTTGTTCCTGCAAACTTTTCACAATTTCCCTCAAGTATTATCTTCCAGGTATGTCGCTCGCTCTGTCTACGGATTGCATAATATCAAATCCTAAATGTGCTCATTATGAGGGATCTTGGCTATAATTTTTATTTTAATAAGCGACGGACAAAGCAGTGAAAAACGGCCATAAAAATTAACAAACCCCAAAATCAACAAATAGAAAGATATAACATCATAGCGGCGAAATTGTAAGCTTCCCTTTCATAACCCTAATAGGCATCACAATCCACCTCCATTGCTACTGTTGCTGCTTGCTTCAAAAGCCAATATAACCCCCATTGAATGCATGCTTTTTCCAACAGAAGGTATCTTTCCATCACCCTTAATACTACCTTTCACTTACAGTTTTTGCTAAAGAACTCATATTCTACCCAAAAGACTAGAATACAAACATATACAAATTATAAAGTATGAATACGACTGCCTCCATTTTGGGACTCGTCACTTCCTTCTGCAAGGGACTCCTTACTTCTTTCTACAATGCCTTATATAGTATGTTGGATCTCTACCTGCAATGTTTGAAAAAAAATCTCTGCACTCTCACAGTAGCCCCTTCCAAACTATCATTCAACATACTAATCATTGAAAGCATAGATCATAATGTATTGGAAACTGTCATTCATACAATGTACTGCCTATTTATATGCACAAATTTGGAAAACGCAGAAAACTAAAACACAGAGATTCAACACAAAATAAATTTTATATTTGAGATAATGATTTCCTGATCTGTTGAGAACTTCAGAAAACATGGGTATGCTAAAGTTTCTAATAAATTTTGTCTTGCCATTTGTTCATAAGCATGTCTGCAAAATGTGGGAAGCAAAGACAAGGCACGTGAACTGTCCCCCAGAATGCAATGCAAGTGTTTGTTTTTTCCCGTATACATTACATTACGAGTTTGTTTTTTACTTATATTTAGGTTTTATAATATTAGGAAGATAATAGTAAAATTTAAAAATTTAGAATTATGCAGCCTGAAAATATGGTTTCGCCCATGGTTTTACAGTATGGTTAGGTGGTATGTACGTTGAAAAGATAATAATAGTAGGAAAGATACCCAAAGACAAAAATATTAAATACTAAAATCTGGCATTAAAAAAATACTTAAAACTGAAAACAAAAACTATTGTATTTTCACGTATTCGTTGATTTCCCTCATTTTTCACCTTGCTTTTCAAGCTTGCCTTCTCCGCCAGCCCCTATTGCATTATTTCTGTTCTCATAATATTTTTCAATCACTCTGCTTTTGAGGGTTTTCACTGCTTTGCATTTTTTAATCTTTACGGCTCACCAATGCTCCCATTTTATTAACTGTTTTCCCATTATCATCAATTTATAGTTAGGTGGGTATCCTATTATTATTTTTTAATTATAATTTTTTTTAGGTAAATAAAGTATTATAATAACGATTTTTTAATTATAATTTTTGATCACTTTTACAATTTATTAATTAAAGTCATCATTTATATTTTTTATTTATTTTATAATTCTATAAAAAATAATTTATATAATTTTATATTTGATAATACTATGATTTTATTAATTGCATATGATTATTAGATTATTAATTTTAATTTTATTATTATTTTTATTTAATTTTTTTAATTAAATTTTTGTACTAATTTTGAATACTATAGTATTTATATATCATTGATTATATTTATTTTTATACTAAATTTGGTTAATACACTTTGTTAATACTAAACTTTGTAAAAAAATATTTTATATTACCAAAACCTATTCATGTTTTTCACCCATTACCATTTTGAAATACATTATTTCCGGCATGGTTTTATTTTTTTTCATTTAATTATATTTACAAAATACTACATTAATTTTTTTAAAAAATTATATAATAATTATTTTTTACAATCATATAACAGCATTATTTTAATCGAAAGGGCTTGGTTTTTTTTAATCTTTTTATTTTCGTAATAAATTAATTTAAAAAGTATTATATTGAATTATTTATACAATAATTATATGATGTTTTATAATAATAAAAAAGAATTAAAATTTTACATACAATAAAATAATAAATATGTTTAAAATATTTAGCATATTCAATTATTATATTCTTAAAATACATTTACAATTTTATATTATATAAAATTTATATCTACTATATAATATTAAATATTATATTTTAAATACTACATTATTTATATAACTATAGTTTACTATAATAGCAAAAGAAAAATGACACGTCTAAAATTAGACATCAAGTATCACGGCTAAATTCAATCAATGTTATAAAATTCATGACTCCCACCTATGCACATCAATGGTTGTACCTCATAACCATTTAATGCATCTAAAATTAGACATCAAATATCACGGCTAAATTCAACCAACGTTACAAAATTCATGACTCCCACCTATGCACATCACATATCCATGCAACACCACACATGGCACAGCATACATTTTCTAGGTTCATTGCAAATCCAAATCTCTGCTCATATTTCAACAGTTGTTGTGCAGTGGGACCCACTAAAAAAGCATTCCTCCTTTTCACAAGTTCTACTCCAAATGAACATATGTTTCTACAATTATGTTATTATGAGACACAAATTTCTATGCATAGTTATTAAGGGTTGGTACAAAATCCTCTCTAACCTTGTAATGCCCTAAAATACACATTTTGTTTATGGAGATCATTTTCAATCCCAGTTTTTTTGTATTAAGAAGAATCTCAAATTTCTATACATAGTAATTAAACGACTGGTATAAAATCTTGTGTAAATTTGTAATGCTCTGAAATACACATTTTGTTTGTGGACATCATTTCAAATTATGTCAATATCATTGTTCAATAGGTATTTGTATGTAAATTTAATTTTCCTTGCAATGCTTCAAATGTCTTCAAATTGAGGATCATTATGGAAATAATTACTAATAGTAGATCATTTAGCAATTATGCAGTCACTTACATCCACTGAAACACAACTAAAACCAAACCTTCCAATTAAGTAGATACTTTCACCCAAATGTAATTTGTACGAAGATACTTTCATCCAAATGTAATTGAATTTTTTTTTTCAAATTCCAGTTTTATGGTGGATTTTAGACCTGCAATAATTTCAAAAGATTGTTGTAATTCTAATTCAGCCAACATTTACTCTCGGGTTGCTTCACAAAAGAATGGTATGAGATAGAGGAAGATAATTTTGAATCAAAAAAACTTACTGTGTAGTCCTACATATAAATCTATTGTACCTGGATATGTTGTTTACACAAATAAATTGCTTCTATATAATTCTTTCCATCCGCCTGCAATGTTTTTTTTCATGCTTCATCAATAGCATCATTTTGCATTTATTTCCAAAAAAAATTGCCCTAGGAATACTTGAGATGAGATCTTTTGCTTGAGAGTTACAATTGCTTGAAATTTTTTTAAGCTTCCATTTTCGCACAAAGAGGATAATAGCAAAGGTTCTGGAATTTTCCTTTACACCTACCAATTGCATTTGCTTCAAAGTTTCAAAATCTTTTTCATAAAAATCCATTTTCTACAAATGCTGCAATCATTGTAGTTATTGTTATAAAGTATGAATATGACTGCCTCCATGTTGGCACTCATTACTTCCTTCTGCAACAGACTCCTTACTTCTTTTTGCAATGCCTTATATAGTATGTTGGATCTCTACCTACAATGTTTGATACCACAAAGTCCTAAACTTTGTTAGTAGTGACTGCAACAAAAACTAGAGAAGAAAAGAGAAAATTGTGTATGCCTACTGTGAATGTGAGCATTGTAAATTTGTGATCTTTCTATAAAATAGGTTCGAAAAAAATCTCTATTCTCTCGCAGTAGCCCCTTCAAAGTTGTATTTCATCATACTAATTATTAAAAGCATAGATCATAATATATTGGAAATTGAAGGTCTTGTGATTTCTAGATTTTTGATTGTGTTTAAGTTTTTTTCATCAATGTTTTGGATCACACTCAAACAATTAAAAATCCAAAAATCACAAAATCTTTAACATGATGGATTGTGGAAATCTCATAGCATTAATATTGGAAATTGTCATTCATACAATTTGCTGGATTTTTATATGTACAAATTTGGAAAACGTAGAAAACTAAAACACAAAGATTCAACACAAAATAAATTTTATATTTCAGTTAATGATTTCAAACTGCGGTTGGGTGAAAGTGTCAGCATGCAAGGATGCTGCATACTAAATTTTGTCATATGCTATAGGCATTGCATGTGTATGAAGACAATCAGGGATTAGAAAATTTGGGATTGGAAAAATTGAATTGGTTTTGGATTTTGCATACACATTTGTAGAGAAATAAATGTAGAAATCTGGTTTTCAATAGAAATTAGTACAAATACATTTATATTTGTAGAATTGCAATAATACTTACCTTCTTCTGAAACTGTTATATTCTAAAATTTAACATCATTCTAAAGTGATTGAATTTGATTAAGGTTCATGTAACGAACTCGGTTCTCTGATGAAAGGACAAAATTTCATGGAATTGGTTATAGTTTCTATGTTACAAGCATGTAGCTTGCGCTATCATGCTTCCTTGGATTTTTTGGTCCATCAATTTTTGTCTATAAAATTTAATATATATTTCTAAAAAACGATACTCTACGATAGGTGAATTGATGAGAGAAAACACCACCATTCAACATTTTTATCCTCCAATTTCTATTCTCTTTGCTCTTTTCAAATTAAAGCTCTTCGGTGTACCCATTGTACAGACAAGTGCAATTGCTAGTTGTAGTTCTTTTTGACAATGTACAATCGTTTAGTGTGGCTTTAACTTTTAAATTTAAAGGTTT
This sequence comes from Sequoia sempervirens, assembly GCA_007258455.2. NCBI lineage: Eukaryota > Viridiplantae > Streptophyta > Pinopsida > Cupressales > Cupressaceae > Sequoia > Sequoia sempervirens. The sequence goes on along the minus strand of VDFB02105785.1, from coordinate 435,041,948 downwards.
TTGTTTATTATATTGGCTAGGTCATGGATTTTTGGTTTTTTTTTTCTTTTGACAATTTAATGTTATCTGTGTAATGTTACAACGACCATGGATGTGGATATATGTGGTACTAGCAGGTGTTTTCAGAAACCTAGACCAAATTTGTGAAACCCAATAGCAAATGTGTATAGGTTGAAAATTGAATTAGTTTTTGATAATTTTGGAAGGGCACATGCACCATAGGAAACTTGGAGATACACTAGGGAAAAACTGGAAAATTTCTGATTTTAGGATATTGTGGATTCTTGTTGAACATGATATACTAATGCTGCCTGATAATTATTGATTGTTTGATCTCCCTTATTCTTTATCTGCATTTCAGTTTTTATTTATAGTTTAGACCATCTGCTGTCTCATGACAACTTAATTGTGTCTCTTTTGATTTATTGGGGTTTTGTGCTTGTTGGAGGTGGTTTCATTGAGTAATAGATATGTTGATTAGAAGGCATGGTTGAGGTAGTAAAAATGGTGCAATTCAGGTTTTTAGGTTATTATATGTTTAGTCTGATGTGGATTCCAATGTGCTCGTAGCAACTATTTGTGGTTCTCCTGTGTCTATTAGGTGCAATCGTTTTTGTAAATTTATCAGTGTTGAAAAATGTGTGACTATTTTGCAATTTCACTCATGTTTATATGGTGTGATCCTTTTTGTAAGCCTATGCGTGTTTATAAGGCGTGACCAATTTTTATATTTTCCTATGTTTATAAGTTGCAATTATTTTTGTTTGTTCACCTATGTTTATAAGGTGTGACCGCTTTTGTATTTTCACTGATTTTTTCTGCAAGTTTAAAAATAACTTTATAACTTCACCTATTCTCCTATTAGGTAGTATCACTAAGGTGGTTTGGTCTAGTGAAAGATAAGTAGACTCTAAATAATGCTTAGTAAGAGAGTAATGAGATTGGTGGAAGCTTCATAAAAACGTAGGGGAGATTTGTGAAAGTTGGATAATATTCACTAGATTACAACGAAGTTGGGTTTTGTGTGGGTTTTAGTGGAAAATTTTATGTTGACTATGATTGAGATAGGGTAAAATTTGGGGCGATTTAGATTTTAGAGTATGATATATGTAGAGTGATTTTTGATATTGGCTCTGGTTGAAAAGGGTTTGCTCATAACAATTGCTTTTTCAAAACCTGCTTCTTCATTATCTGTTTAAAAGGAATTTGTACTTTTATTGCATTGTCATTCATTCATTGATTTCTTATTCTAATTGGTCTCATTGATGTGTTGTTGATTGACAGATAAGTAAACCAGAAGATTGGGGCCAGACGTTTGATCCAAGGAAGGTTTTTGTGTATTTTTTTTGGCACAAAGGAAATGTAAGTGTTACTTCCTTTCAATTTTTTTTTGAAATACAAAGAAAACATTAAGTCATTTATTAGAAAATTATTATCCACTGTTATACCTTTTTTGGTAGCATAGAAACTAATATTATGTATTATGTTCATTATGACACATTGATTGAAGTATGATGGTGGTTTCAAATTGAAGTTCTTTCAATAATAAATGTTATTTTAATTTTATACAATGAACCTGAATATTACACAATGACAAGGCAAAAAGGCCTCTGAACCAGGAGGGAAAAGTTATTTATAAGCTTTCCCATCCCAACGATCCTTGATAACATCAGAATATTCGAGGCTTTTACGGTGCTTATATTTTTTTGTATTGCATGCTGCTTCATGAATCACAATGTTAGAAACTTTGAGTGGGATCACCATGTGAGAGTCTTTAAAACCCTGTGTTATATATCACTATTGGATTTTAAAGATTCTCACATGGTAATTCTAGAAATACCCAGTCAAAAAATATCAGAATAGCTGATGACCCCTGAATAGCTAATGACACTGTGATTTCTCTGACAACTCTTTAATTAGAACATCATGTTAGTGATTGCAGGGTTTTCCAAATGTTTATTCTCAGGGTTGTTCTACTCCTATGTAATGTCAAACTGGAAAAGGTGCAGCAGTAACGGGTTGAATATAAATATGGGATGCCAGTTACAAATATGACTTGTGTAAAAGCTTCTGGGAATAAATATGTATTTAGATGCATTAGTAGATGGCTTTATTAATGCCATATTTTGGTGTATGATCCTGGATTTTACACGTTTTTCTTCACAGCTTGAGAAGATTTTATGGTTAAGGTGCATTTTTTTCCTTTGGAATGATCACTGGTAAGTTGGAATTGGGGATATTAAGGAGTGCTGCTGTAGAATCCTTAGCTATTGCCAAAAAGGTATTTTTTCATTATGCCCTACAATGGTTCAACAAGATTAGCTAGAAACCTTTTCAGGTCGGAGGCATCTCATGTTGGCTTGTTTGTAGCCAATGTGATGATTCTGTAATATTTTAATGTAATATTGCATCACGATCTTTTTTTGTTGCTTATTTAAGAGAGAATGGTTGTGGTCCTCCTTTTACTTTTGAATATTTTCAATGCAATCAAGTTTTCTCAAACTCCTGCTACCTAGAGCCTTTTGAGTTATCTTGTTTATGCTTTTTTGCTGGATGGTTGTTTAGTCCTCTCACCGGTATAAGGTATGTTCAAGATTCTCTGTTTCTTCAAGGTGTTAGGAACAAGTTATAAATGATTGTAATGGAAATTGTTGTTAAATTTTCCACTTAGATAGTATAGGTGCGCTAGGTTAATATAACTATCCCAAAATTATGGTGAATATCTCATCAGTCATCTTTGTTCTTCTCTTTAGCATTTGGATTGTGTTTCGTGTTTGAGGTGCTAATCTAACAAATTGTTGGCTATCTATCTTGTATCTTGTTTATTAATCATGCAAGGTAATTTAGGGTTGTGCATTTTTCATTTAAATGCGAGTGTTCCCCTATACTTGAAAGGGTACAAACTACTACCACATTGCATTTGTTTGCAAAATTTTCAGTTTTTCTTTGAAATATGTTCTTTTAAATTTGTGCCAAAGTCAAACTATTTCCATTTTGCATTTTTGTTGTAAATATCATTTTCTATATATATTAACAGTAATCACAGACATCATTCTCTTTCAAATTCATTGTAATTATAATTTTGGGAGTTCTTTGCATTTTGGTCATTTCCTTGAGCTTTATTGCTATTCTTTTAGAAAAACAAACAAATGGTCTTCATTTTCTAATGAAAGCTTATTACATGGTGCAATGCTTATTATAGGCTACACAAATAACAATAAGTATTTTCAAATTATAAAATGCAATTTGCATTATAAGCAACAAAAGTTCTTGCTTAGGTTCTTCCTCATCGAAATGAATTTACATAAGAATTATGTTTTGTTTTTATGAATAGCATAGTATATGTCACTCATTGTACTCATTTGTCTAGATTGTCCTTGTAACAGGGATCAATACTTTGAAGTCTATTTAAACAATCACGTACAAATTGCAACATGAGGTTGCCATATTAACCTTCTCCTCTTTTTTTTTTTTAATACAATGCAGAGTTTTGCAAATATGCGCTTCTGGGAAGATTTCCCATGGTTGTAGATGAAATAGTATATGTTTTTACACTTTTCTCATCTCTCAATTTTGTCATTGTACTAGGAAAAATTACTTTTGATTGCAATAACAGCCAAAATTTCTAAATTGCTGCGCGTATACTTGATCATTCAATAGTAGATTGCAAGGTTAGCTTTCCAAATTGTCTTTCTGCTTTTCTTGAAATGCAATTGAAATTCTTCAATATACTCACTGCATAAAGTTCTCTTTCATGTTTTCATTTTGTCATCTTGTATTCCTAATTTCTTTGAACACAAATGATTTAAAAGGCTGCTTGCACATATAGAAACAGAAAAATGCATTTTCCACAATTGCAATAGTAATTTGTCTTCGAAAATAGAACAAGTTTTGCTTATGTGTTAACTAGTTATACTTCCTGTATACAATATCCATAGAATAGAATAAACTGCTAGAATGCAATTTTCAAACCCTGTTTATAGTTTCAAATAGCCTATAAAGTCATAATCTTTGTTTTATGTCTACTGGTTTACACCTCTATGCATTTAAGGCAATTTTGTTCAATAGACTACTTATATCCCTAGCAAGTTGCTATGCACTGTGCAAGTGAACATATGATTATTCTTCCTGCATTGCAAAAAAAGACCAGAAAGTTAATTTCAAAAGCTGACATGGCACATGAGTACAATGAATGATGTACTACATTACTCATAGACATGAGACAATATTTTTTCATGGTCTTGTTTACATGCAAAATGACATTAACCACAATTTCTTTTGCTCACATTGCCAATTTCACTATGTGCTTTAAACCTCTAAAGTAAGAGAAAACTGAGGGAAAAAACTATTTATTGCCTCAAGTAACTCATTTCTAGTTCTGGACACTGTAACTATAACAAAGTCTACTCAGTCACTATAAACTCTCCTAGAACAAAGACTTGTAGAATAGAAAAACAATCTGCACAGAGTAATAGTCATGGCTAGCAAGTGACTTAAGTATATAATAAACGAACAAAGCAGCCTGGCTATACATGTCCCCCAAGCCATTCCAACAATTTCTCATCCACCCAGATGCCATTTAATGCATTTACTTTGCATTTATGCACTGTGTGCCTGCACCTTTGAGTTTTAATCTCTCATTTTTATTATTTAATCAACCTTTGCCTTCGCTTTTGCAAAATGGACCTATGCCTTTGCATTTTCCTGAAAATTTTAAAACTCTAATGATTTTTAAATATATTTCCACAAATAAGAAAAACCATAGATTTTCTTTGATCAATCAATGCCTTTGCATTTCCCTAATTTTTTTAAAACATAAATGATTTATGAAACTATTCTCTACATGCCACTTCATGCATGTTCATGTGAATAGCTTTTAAAATAATTTTCTCTTTGAGAAAATCAGTCAGTTAGAAGTGCATAGAAACAAAGCAAACCAATTAAAAATTTAAGCATTTATGTGTCCAACTATGCATGTATCTATCTATCCATGCAACTATGTTTCTATGTATACTTGTGGCTATAAATGCATCCACACATATATGTATTGGTGCATCTATGTGCATATGTATATAGGCTTGTATCCATATATGTGTCGATGTATCTATGGATACATCTTTTCATAGATACATGTATCTACGCATATATGGATACCATGATGGATGTCTACACCCATGTATGTATGGATACATGTATCAAGTAACTTGTTTCTTGATCTTCACTCTGCAGTAACAACATCTCCTGCAACTACACACATCTGCAGAATAACAAAAATGACATGCTCAAAGTAATCACAATGCATCTCAAGTCACTTAAATCTATATTACATGATAAATCCCAATGCCATTTAATGCCTTGAATTTGAAACACAAAAAAGAAAATAGATAAATGCCAGTTTCCAAATAAAAAAAATAACTTTTCAAACATCAACTTCCACAATTAAATAGCACAAACAGACCTTTATCCATCACAACAAAATTCACACCATACCAAACCAAGAAAAATATGAAGAAAATATCAAGGTTATGAAATCAAACACTGAGGGCTTTGGAGATAAATATACAGCCAAGCACAAATACATGTTGTCCAACATATTAACATGCACATGGTTTTCTACTACTATTTTGTTAATTGCATTTGATTAATAGGTGAAATGTACACAATGAAATACAACTTCGTAATGCACTTTAATGGAAATAAACTGTGAAAATTAACAAATTATCACCTCAAGTAACTCGTTTCTGGGTCTGGACTCTGCAACTATAACATCTCCTGCTCAGTCACTACAAACTCTTTAGAACATGGGCTTACAGAACACAAAAACAACACACGCAAAGTAATAGAGATCATAGGCACACATGCAAAATATGGAAGCATATAGAGAGCAAGTGCACTCTTTAACAATCCCATGAAAAATAGTCTTCGTATGCATCCATGCATTCAAGTATGCATCTATATATGTGTGTATGTAATTATGTATATATGTGTGCATGTATCTATGTTTCCATGTATGTATGTATGTATATAACAGATTACTATTGCATTTTCCTAGAATGCTTTTTTGTGGATAGTGCCAGCCAATTATACTTCAGTGTGTTAGCATATTGCTTTTTATATATATGATCTCAATTTCATAAGTCATTTTTTATATCAGAAAATTGGAATTTATCTATTTTTGCTGCCCATGCAAGTGGCTTTCTCAATCCTTTTTGTTTTTAAATGCTCATGAAAATGAAAATGCATAGATTCATTGATGGCTATGTGTCATCATGCATATATGCATATTTATAAGAGATTGCTATCATGTAAAAACCACATAAATATTCATTCCCCAACTCGTTGGGGTCGTTTGAATATATGCATATTTTAAGGGATCTATTAATACATGGATATATGCATCCATGGATGCATGAATGCATATATATATGTATGCGTGTAATCATGTATGTATGTATACATGTATATATGTGCACATCCATTCATCTATGTATGCATCTGTGCATTGATGCATGTGTGCAGGTATGTGTCTATGTATACATTTTATCCATCAATCAACATCAATTAATAAAAAAGGGCTTGCACCTAAAGAATGTTCAAGGATTGTGCCAGTAGAAAACCATATGCATATCAATATGTTAGAAAGCATGTATCTATGCATAGATGTGTATGGATGCTAACTGTTCTGAATTCTAGTTGCATGTGATTGGATTAAACAACTAAGAATAAGTGCTACATAATTGAAGTGAAATGACCCCATCCAGTTGGCATATCAATATTTATCATCCCTTTACATGTTAATTGAGATTTTTGAAGCTGTTGTTGTTCATTAGCAACTGGTTTAGCATTGAACAACAACCTTTCCAGTGCCTTCACCTCCAACTAGATGCCATTTAATGCATTTAATTTGCATTCATGCATTACGTACGTCTACCTGCCAGTTTTATTATAAGCTATGCCTTTGCTTAAGTTTATTTAATCAATCTATGCACCCACATTTTCCTAATATTTTAATGCATTTAATCTGCATTCATGGATTATGTACCTCTAGCCACCAGTTTCTAAACTATGCCTTTGCTTAAATTTATTTAATCAATCTATGCGTTCGCATTTTCCCAAATTTTTAAAATGAAAATGATTTATAAAGCTACTTAGACAAATAGAAAAATAGATAAATGCTAATTTTCCAATATAAAAAATAACTCTCCAAATTCAAAGTATACAAAAAAAAAAAGTAATATGTTAAATGCTGAAATTTGATTGGCCAATGCTGCCGGTTAAAAGCATTCTGGGCGAATGCATAAGTCCTAATTAATTAGATATCAGATGAAACAAGGATAAATGAAAAAAATGGCATTGACTAAATTGACATGAATGAAATCTCGGCTGGACCTATTAGCTGATGCGCTACATATACTGTGACATTTTAGCTTCCAAGAACTCTCATGGCTATCAGCCTGCTATCATGTAAAAGCCACATAAATTTTTATTTTCCAATTCCATCGGGTCATTCTATTTCCATTTGCCTAACATTATTTCATTCCATTTTCTAGCACTTATTATTAACTATTTAATCCAACTACATGCAAGTAGAAATCATAGCTCATGACATCCTTATGTACTTGTGCACAAATACATGTTGTCTAACATATTAACATGCACATGGTTTTCCACTGTTGCTTTGTTAATTCGCTTTGATTAATAAGTGAAATCTGCACAAGGATAATTATAATTATTTCTTTCCTTTAATTCTTATGTATTTATAGACTGGTTAGTAGCTAACTAATTAATTAGATATGAAATGATACAAACGTGAATGAGAGCTACAAGCTAGAAGAAAATTACAAAGTTAACATGCCAATATGAATGTGTCCTAACTGAATACTCATTGATTAAAATTCGCTAAAAACATTTCAATCTCATATGGTTCCATCCATGCATACATCCATGTGTCTTTTACTACAAGTCATTGTGTATCTATGTATCCTCAGATGCAACCATCCATATATTGATTCATGCATATATGTGACATGTATACATGCACCTACCAGTATATGTATGGTTGTATCTATTGATACATGTATACATTGGTATATGCATATATGCATCAGTCAATAGTATGCATGAATACATGTATGTATGGATATATGGATTCTATGCATACCTACATGTATACCATCCATCACAACAACATTTGCACCATATAGAACAAAGAAAGATATGAACAAAATATTGAGGTTACGCAATCAAACACTGAGTGTAACACCCCTCCGTTTTGGATATTTGGATCGGCAAGGTTCTTTGTATGTCTGATTATGCTTATGATGTGATTGCATACTTAGTGATTATTTGATCATGAACTATTTGGTGATGCACATGTTATATCATGATGCGACGATTGTGTTTGAACATGCTTGGACTTTGGAACTTGATTATTTGTGATCGTGATTGATTAAATGATGTGGAAGTTATATGTTGATGTGATGTTCTTTTATTCCGATGTTATCCTTATGGCATGATTTAGAATAACTTAGAAGATATCTGATTAAAGGATGTTTTATGCTATTGATCATATCATTGATGTTAGATGCGTCAGTTAGAGATACTGTATTGGTGAAGGGGATGGATTGTATCACTCGCTTGCGAGCGCCCTACAATTCTGAGATTTCCTCTTCACAACGTGTTTGATCATAACATACATATATATGTTGCACGTTCGACATGTTCTTTGTTGTAGGTTTGCAGGTACATGACATCGACTCCACCTGGTTTCACAGGTGTGAGCGTGTCCATTTACCAACGGAAATTGATTGGGAGATAGTAGCTAGGTTTTCCGAACCAAGTCGTCACCCTAGTCATAGCGTGTTGTCCGGTTGTCATCGGGGTCAGTTGTTTTAACTTGGTCAGTTTCCCCTTGAGTGTTTATTTAATTTCAAGTTTAAAGTTTAATAAATGACTTGCGTAGTTTAATTAATGATTAAATGCGTTTAGTTGCAATGTTGAAATGTGATTTACTTTATTGATTTATTTGATGAAATTAATAAAATACTTATTGGGTTATTGATTGATTTGATTAATTAATAAACTAGATTAAGTTTATTAATTAATTAAATTAATAGTGATATATTAAACGAAATAGTGATTTTGGCGTTATTGTATATCTAGATTCAAATGAAATTGGAAATGGAAGCTATATTGGATATTTAGGATTTAATTAAAATCTTGTCTGAATAGTTACGATTAAATTAAAATAAATAATTAAATGACAATATGTTTTAATTCCACTTTTGAAAAATATTGAGGAAATTATTTATTGGCAATTTTGAAATGCTTATGTTTTATGAGAAATTTGGAAAATGCATAAGGTTGAATTAAAAATTCGAATTTGGGTTTTGAATTTAAATTAGAAAATGGCTTTTAAATTTAAAAATTCGAAATTGAATTGTGAATTAAAAATTAGAAAAATTCCCATGTTTTTAAAATATATTTTGTGAGTGGGAATTTTAGGGTTTCTTTGACCAAATTGGGAAAAAACCCTATTTTGGAGAAAATGAGCTCTCATTAATGTTTTAGCTTGCATTTTTTTTGGGAGAAAATTTTCTGGTGGGTGGTTTTGATTTGGATTTAAATTAATTAAGTAATTCTCTAGTTACTATGGATTCGATTTAAATTGATGAGATTAGTTTGGGTTATTAAGTGATTTGATTATTGGTGATTCTTTAAATAAATGAGCTATTTTGACTCTATTGAATATTTAGATTCAAATTACAAAGGAAAATGGAAATCACATTTGAGATTTGATTTAAATGAAAATTATGAATTTTGCATGAGATTTATATTTGAAATTAAAAGTTTTTTTTTTTAAAATTTAAAAATGGAATAGTCTTTTATGATTTAAAAATTAGTGAGTGGGCATCTTAGGGTTTGGCCAAAATTTGGGGGAAATCCTTATGAAAGGAGTGAGATTTCATTTTGGTTGGAAGAATTCTTGGTTTGATTTTGGTGGAGAGCTTGGAGGAGGCTAAGATTGTGGAGTTGAAAGAGTACTTGAAAATCTCCATTGTTGAAGCTTGCAAATTTTGGAGAAAACACAAGGTTCTATCATTTCTCCCTTCTTCTTCTTGCTCATTTTGAATGATTGAAAATATAGTTTTAGATTCTATGAAAATCCATTGAAATGCTCTCAAATTTGCAAACTTGTAGTTTGTTTTGGAAATGGAAAACCAAACAAGAAATTTACAAAAAGAAATAGAATGAAAATAAAAGAAACTCCATTTTTGAACTAGATTTTGAAACCCTCTTATTGTTTTTGAAAATAACTTCTATTCTCGCAAAACATTTGGATTATTTTCACAATTTGGGTATGAAATTAAAATTTGGGTATATATATTTGTGAATATACCCATGCATATCAATACCTGGATATATTCAAAAATATATATACAAATATATTTGTATATATTTGAAATTTTTTGAGTCTGGATAAAACCTAGAAAAAAATTATGGTATTTTTGTTTTGGAAAAATGTAGTAATAAAAAAAATATATAATATTTTTTTTGTTTGGAGTGAGGTGGGTGGCAAAACCCCACCTCGCCGCCGCCGCCGCCGCCCATGGGAGGTGAGTTGTGCGCTCAGTGCACAGTCCGCTGCCCGCAAGGGAGCAGACTGTGTGCTAAGCACACAGGTCGCCGCCCGTGGGAAGTGGACTGTGTGCTAGGCACACAGGCCACCGCCCATGGCGGTGGCGACCTGTGTGTTTGGCACACAAGCCGCCACGGATGGCTGGGCCTGCGTGCCCTAAAAGATATTCATGTTTTTTTTTAAAAAAGGGTTTTAAATGTATTTTAATTTGTTTTTATATTTATGTTATTTAATATTTAAATAATATTATTATATATTAATACATATATATATAATATATAATATATTATTTATATATTTAAATAATATCAATATAAATAATAAATATATTATATATATATATATATAAATGTATATATGTATATATTTTAAATTAATTGTAAGTTCAATTAAATGATTTTTAATATGGGAATTAAAATTGCTTTATTAAGCAGATCGAAATATTTAAAATAATTAGATATTTTAGTAAAATTTGTATTTATTTAATGAACAAGATGTTATTAGTGTGAAATAAGATTGATTGAATAAGATAAATGCCTTGAATTATTTTAATGATGAAATTTGAAAATAATAGTAAATCTAGAACAAGAAAATTGATTTAAATATTAGTTAAATGACTTCATTATTTAAATACTTCGATTATGATTATAGATGTGAAATTAGAGTTAATAAATGATTTGTTTAGCAAAACATTTTAAGTATAGAAGACAATTGAGAAACTTAGGGTTAATGAATGTCTTAGTTCACTCAGATGGTTCTGATCTTTAATTATGAAACATAATTGAAGAGATTAGGATTAACGAATGATTTATTGTAATCAAAGAATTTAATTTGTTAGATGTTGATTTAATGATAATTTGATTTTGATTAATTATAGATTGATCGAGTAGAGTTTTGTTATTGGTTTAAATTCTTTAACGTTGGCAAGAGAATTTATGTATATACCATTTAGTATAACTGATTGGAATATGTTTGTGCTTAAGGAGAGATGAGTTTTAGTTGATTTACTTAATGCGGAGTTGAGGTTAAAATTGAGTTATCAATATAAATGTTTATTTACCAAAAGTTTAACTTATAGAATACAGTGGTTAAACTTAGAAGTAACGAATGACTTCATGAATCTTATGAGATTGAGTTGTTTGACTTATTGCTATAAGAGTAGGTTATTTAATCCAAATGTTTTATAAATCAAGTGGATTTATTTATAGTATATGATTGAGAGACATAGAGTGATTGATTGGTTTAATTTCAATTCGATGATGTTATTTATTGAAATGTCTTGATTTTGGAATATGGTTGTGTAATTTAGAGTAAACGATCTAATCTTTGAATATTTCTATGTCATGAAAAGAGATGGGTTCAATGGATTGGATAAATGCAAGTCATGAATACTGTGTTTGACTGGATTTAGGAAATCCAAATAGTAGCTCACTTCATTGTTTGAAATGTTCTTAGTGGTTAATTGTTTGTCTTTGATGTTGTGTAATTAGTGTGGATGTTTTGAAAGTCTTCTAGATAGGAGTTCATTTTCTAGTATGGGTTGATGTACTTGAGTCACCTTTGATGTGTTGTGGAAAAAGTGCATAGTACACCATGTTGTTTCACTCGGTTCTCATGAACGGGGATGATTTGTGCCTCCTTGGGAATATGAGAGGGTTTTGTAATTTGTGCCTCCTTGGGAATAAGAGAAGGTTTTGTAATATGTGCCTCCTTGGATGGAGTGGTTTTGTTATGTTGTTTTCCTCCAGCATTTGGAGTGGATTTTGTGACCTTGTTTACCTCTAGTGTTTGGAGAGGGTCTTAACCTTATTGCCTCCAGTGTTGGAGTGAGTTCTTGATTTGTTACCTCCTTGAATGGAGAGGTTGTATTTATCTGGTTACCTTTTATGGTTATAACCATGTGTGTTGTCTTAGGAGAGTGGCTTGCAATGGGCGCTGACGCACAGAGTGGTGCCAGGATAACCCTTTGCAAGTTGGTTAATTCAGTGATAATTAAATTAAACTTTTAGAAGCTTAGGTTGCATCAAACATTAAATAAGATAATTTATGCCTCGCTCATGGGCCCAAGGGCTAGTTCGAGACTTGGGATGAGACGGGAAGGCTTGGAATGGCAAGATCATCTATCTCATCTTCACGAGAGGTATTTGGTTCCGCATGAGTAAGCATGGGTACCGGGAATGCGATAGAGGCTACCAGGATAACCCATGGAGTGGGGGCCGGGGCCTAGGAAGATTCCCAGAGGATATCCCTTGACGAGCTATGCGATGACACTCTTCCTAAGTCAGTGTTTTTATTTGATATTGTGACACTCTTGATCTATTCTATGTATGGAAGCAATGTAACCTTTGTCAATGTTGTGTGAGTCGTACCTAGAGTTGTACGTATGACTGTTCAGTCATGTGATGAGGTCTTGTATTTATTTCATATCAATTTTGTGTGGCCCGTGTCTAGTGGTAGATGGTCTTGTGTAGGAATTCCTGGTTACTATCTCCTAGCACGGAGGGAGTGGAACCTTTTGGATTCCCCATGGTCGGGTGGCGTGCATCTTATTCTGTTGGTTCTTCATGTTCGTGTGTTCGTGATTTCTAGCTGGAGAGCTCGTGGGAATCAGTTTCTTCTCATGCCTTGTTCTCTTAGTTCTTATTGTATTTCATTACCCCTCAGTTGTTATCGAGGTGAAAATTGTAATATGTAATCATTCTGTTGGAATTACCTCATTCGGGGAATGAGTGTTGTAATCTTATTGTTTAAATATTATTAATTGAAATCTTTTGGTATTTCTTATCCTTCGTTGTAAGTTATCTTGTATGGAATATATGTTGTCTCATTTCCTTAAGTGTTTAATGTTTCAGTTTATATTAATGTTTGTTGTTGTTTGAGTTCTAAAGTAATCTTTGTCTCGTGGCCTTAGAGGTTGTTGGCAATGTGTATTCATCTTACATGTTATTTGTACTTAAACAAATTTTTTTTTGGTGCATTTAAGTAGTGAATTGCAACTTCCTCTAGGGTTGCGTGGCGGGGCATTACACTGAGGGCTTTGAAGATAATTATATAGTGATGTGCACATACATGCTGTCCAACATATTAACATGCACATGGTTTTCTACTGCTACTTTGTTAATTCTCTTTCTTTAATAGCTAATATGTATAAAAGGATAATTGTATTTATTTCTTTCTTTTTATTCTTGTGTATTTAAACACTAGTTGACAGCTTCCTAATTAATAGATATCAGATGAAACAAGGATAAATGAGAAATATGGAACTGACTAGATTGACATGAGTCAAATGTCAGGTGGACTTGTTAGCTGACACGCTATCATCATTGTGACATTTTAGCATCTAACAAGTCTCATTCATGGCTCCAAACCTGCTATCATCTAAAAGCCACATAAATATTCAGTTTCCAACCCGATGGGGTCATTCTATTTCCATTTTCCTAAATTTATTTCATTTCATTGTCTACCACTTACTATTAATTGTTTAATCCAACTACATGCAAGTAGAAATCACAACTCATGGCATCCCTATACACTTATGCACAAATAAATGCTCTCTAACATATTAAAATGCACATGGTTTTCCATTCCTACTTTGTTAATTGGCTTTGATTAATAGGTGAAATGTACACAAGGATAATAATCATTATTTATATCTTTTAATTCTTATGTATTTAAAGGCTAATTAGCATGTCAATATCAAGGTGTCCAGACTAAATACTCATTGATTAGAATATGTTGAACATATATCAATTTTATATGGTTCCGTCCATGCATATATCCATGTGTCTTTTTCTTCATGTCATTATGTATCTATGTATCCATAGATGCAGTCATGCATATATCGATTTATGCATTTATGTCACTATCTCTCCATGCATCTGCCTATATATGTATGGATGTATCTATGGCTACATGTTTGCATCAGTTTATGCATATATGCACCTATCAATTGCATGCACACATCCATGTATATATGCATCTATCGATATATTCCATGGATACATGTATATATGCATGTTTGGATTCATGCACCCATGTATGTCTCTTTGTCTTTGCCCATCTGCAAATGCATTTATGCATATTTCTACACATATGCACCCATGTATGTCTCTTTGTCTTTGCCCATCTGCAAATGCATTTATGCATATTTCTACACATACATGTATCTGCACACCTCTCTGTATAACATATCTATTTGTGTTTGCATACATGTGTCTATGCATCCATCTATACATGTGTGCATGTGCAACATGCACATATGCATTTGTGCATGCATATACAATACTCTTCCTTACAACACAAGCATCTAGAACAGAATACAACATCCACAAAGCAACTGTGATGCATTGCAAGTGGCTTAAATCTATATTAAATGGCCAAAGTATACTGGATACCCATGCCCACCAAGCTATTCTAGTGCCTTCCCAACCAACCAGATGCCATTTAATGCATTTGCTTCAATTGTTTTGACCACTCTATGTGTTCGCATTTTCTTGATATTTCAATGCATTTAATTTGCATTCATCGATTACGTTCCTCTACCCGCCAGTTTTATAAACTATGCCTATGTGTTCACATTTCACTGATTTTCTAAAACAATAATGATTTATAAAGCTATTCTAATGAATAGAAAAATAGATAAATGCTAATTTTCCAATATAAAAAATATCTCTCAAAATTTAGACTATACAAAACAAAAAAGTTATATGTTGAAATACATTCATGCATATTGTCCATACATGCATTTATGCATATATGCCTTCATCCATATTTGCTTGTGTATATGAATGCATCCTTCCATGCAACATATGCATATGTATCTATATGCAAATATGTATGCATCCATGTATCCATGTATTCATTTCTCCATTTGTCCATGCAACTCTCTTTTCTGTGTATACATGTATCTGTCGATGCATCCATGCATATATCTGTGAATAGCTCTATGTATTTCTCTCTCCATTCATTTATTGTTCTCTAACACATCAACATTTGCATATTTTTGGTTTCGTGATCTTCCATATTTATTGTTTTCATAGTATATGCATAACAACTTTTGCTTTGTCTTCTGTTTTGACTCTTGTATCCTTAAATATCATTATATTTTTATATCTATTCTTCTCTTGTCACATTTCAAGGAAGCTCAAGGATCTTGGCACCTTGTTCAGTACGAAGGAGAGTGAGAAATGGGACATGAGTCTTTCTTCTATGTTTGTATTGAGACACCCAGCCCTATGATGATTTTAAAAAACATAACCAATAACAAACTAAACATTCTTACACCCTTTGATGGAACAAATGATCACTTCATACCCTATCAATTCCATTCATTTCTATTTCCACCGTTGCACATCCTTTCTTCTCAAATCAAATACATTTCAAAATCCATTTATATGCTTGCCTTCCATCACACCAATGTGTTCCATTCCTTTTTTCTTTCAATCTAGCTCACTCATTCAAATTTTTATATCTTGCATTTTATTTTAAGCGTACAACTCAAAAATCATAAATTCATACCATTTACATTCCATTCATTCTCATATCCAGTCTCGCATATCCTTGCCTCCCATATCAAATACTTTTCATAAGCCATTCATATACCTTACTTGCATCTCATCATTCTCCCAATTCCCTCTCTTTCTTGTACTTATATAGCTCATTCTTGTTTTTTACCCTCACATATCTTTATCTATCTATAGCTCAAATATGCCTTCATCCATCAGAACAAAATTCACATCATACCAAACAAAGAAAAAAATGAAGAAAATATCAAGGTTATGCAATCAAACACTGAGGGATTCGAAAATAACTATCATAACATAAAGTTGTATTCAAGAGTTCTTTTCGAAACATCTTTTCTAAATCCTATTTATTACAGATTCCTAAAAGCACGTATGAAAATTTCTTGAAGGCTAAAATGTATGATCAGATTTAACAAATGTTTACATGTATCCATGCATTCAAATGCATCATTAGATGTCCTTTATACACTTGTTCAAAGAACAATTATGTATTATTATTTTGTTTCAATCATAAATGTTATTTGTATATGTTTCAAATGCAAATTGTTTCTAACATTTCTAGCTTTATGCACGTAGGCATATATACATTCTTGTTTACATACCAAATTGCATGGACACATGTACACATCCATGCATGCATAAAGGTCTACATGGTTCCATATTTTTATGCATTCCTTCGATAAATGCATTGGTGATAAGTAGTCTATTTTTCTTGTTTTCTTTCATTTAATACTGCAAATGCAAGTTCAGTTTCATTGTACTTTGACACATTTAGAATGCTTTGATTATAAATTTGTATTTCTAATCAGTTTTAGTGTTTTCCATTCAAAATTTTCATTCAAATGCAAAGGATTCTTTTCACACTCCTTTGCATTATGTGCACATGGATACATGTATACATGTCATCACATTTAACAAATCTTTACATGTTGTAAGGAAACTACGCAGCCATAGAATGACAATTTCCACATAACCCAAATCTCAAACATGCAAGTAAAATACTCAACATCAACATGCAAGAGAATAAACAACATACCCATCAAAGATGACACAAGATATACCCTGGGAAAACCCTCAAGAGGGAAAAACCTAGCCTCAAAAAGCATCCACACTCCATGTATTATTCAGCAATGAAAACCCATTACAATACATCTGCAGAGACTCCATGAACACTTCTGAAGCACAAGCTATCCATGCATTCCATGTGACCAAGCATGAATCCACACATCCCATGCCATGCTTCAAACCCTCACACATGCACAAGCTCAACCTGCTAACCTGCAACCTTGACCAACTTTTGATCCAACCCTAAACAACTACCCTTGTGGTTGCTTTTATAGAAACAAGCTCCCACAAAACCACCAAGTGGTATTACATAAACCATGTGCCCAAAAATGCTACATCATGTGACCCCACATTTAATATTGGGTACTTTATTATTTTATTATTATTCCCCAATATTAAATAATTACATTTTACAATTATGTCCCAATGTTACATACAACAAAGTGGCCCCAACATTATAACTCCTTGTGATGCACATTCACCTAGAAACCCCTAGGTGCACCACACACATAATAAATAAATAAAACATTACAAACATTATGCAAGGTGTACAACACCTAATCCTAACACATGTATCAATGCATTCAAATGCATCATTAGATATCCTTTATACACTTGTTCGAAAAACAATTATGTATTATTATTTTGTTTCAACTATAAATGTTATTTGTCTCTGTTTCAAATGAAAATTGTTTCTAACATTTCTAACTTTATGCACACAAGCATTTATAGATTCTTCTTTCCATACTAGATTACATGGACACATGTACACATCCATGCATGCATAAATGTTTCATAAGTAGTTTATTTTTCCTATTTTCTTTCATTTAATACTGCAAATGCAAATTGAGTTTCATTGTGCTTTGACGCATTTAGAATGCTTTGTTTATAAATCTCTATTTCTAATTGATTTTAGTGTTTCACATTCAAATTTTCCGTTCGTATGCAGAGGATGCTTTTCACTCTCTTGTGCATTATGTGCACATGGATACATGTATACATGCATGCATGTATACATAGATGGCTCAAGCATTGTTACAAATGTTTGAGATTATTTGCAATTAATAATTCAAACAAATTAATAATACATTTTCGCTTCCTAAATAAGATCATAAAGGATGTAAAAATAAATGTATTCATTGGTATATCTATAAACATTCCATGCATTAATGCACCATTGCAAATTATTTCAAACTTTCCTAGCTAAATTTAGTACATTTATATTCCTAACTTCTATCTAATTACTTTTTCTAACTCATAGCTAGATGCTTTTTACCTCTCGGCAGGAACTTGACGCTTGCGTCACTTGTTTAAATTTAAATATTTCCTTTCTTCTATTCAAATCTTTCTTCTAATTAATTAAATATTTAATTTAATTAATTTCATCTACATGTCATTTCCTAAAAAACTAATTAAATATCTTTATTTAGTTAATGTCCATATATTTTCAAATCATAATTAAATATTTTATTTAATTATTAAATCTTTTATTATTCTTCAAATCTTAATTAAATGATTATTTAATTGAGAAAAATCTCCATGTCACTCATAAATAAATAATTAAATTTATAATTCATTATTTATCTTAAATCTTTCCAAAATCCTCTTAAAAAAATGATTTTTATCATCTCATCGTATCTCTTCCATGAAAGAGGAAACAAATCCCGCTTTTTATTTATCTTCTTAAATCTTTCCAAAATCTTCTAAAAAGATGATTTTTATCATCTCATCTTATCTCTTCATATATTTAATTAAATATCTTTATTTAATTAATGTCCTTATCTTTTCAAATCATAATTAAATATTTTATTTAATTATGAAATATTTTATTATTCTTTAAATCTTAATTAAATGATTATTTAATTGAGAAAAATCTCCATTTCACTCATAAATAAATAATTGAATTTATAATTCATGCATCAGCCAATAAGAATCCTTCGAAAGCTCTATAAATATGCTTGCATATCCAAACATTTATTCTATTAGGTGATAGACGATTAGAGAATAGTTGCATTTAGTTAGCATTTATTAAGAGCATTCGTAATCATAGTTTTCTTTATCAAGTAATCATAGCAATCTATAATCATGCATCATTTAATTAGCATAATCATATCTTAGCATAGCATGCATCCATCATCTACAATCTCATTCTCTAGGAGGATTGTTTGTTGAGCCCAACAAAATCTGAGAGCAACATCTGGAATCGACAAAATTATTGGAGATAGAGGACGATAGGATGAAATCAAAGGCAAAAATCTGAGTTTGCACTTCTTTTATTTCATTTTTTGTTTTGATATAATTTTCTATTGGTGTGTTTTATCTTCTTTAATCTATTTTTAACTTGCACATTTAATCAAACACACAACACCTAATGTAATCAAGTAATAATTAATCATACAACACGTCATCACAATATCACTATATCTAGTAGTAATCAATTAAAATCCATCTTATAGTCAATAACCTATCACCAACAAACATTTTTCACTCATTAAATCTCATCTCAACCAACACCTACTTAGATTCTCAATGTAAGGAACTCATCTAGTTATCACAGAGTAATCAAAATGACATTAGTCAGATAAATCAGTTAATCCTATCCAATAACAACCAAGCATAAGCACATTATCGACATATATTAAACAACTATAATTAATAAAGATCGTGTAACACACAAAAAATATTATTATAAGTCATGATAACATCAAGAGACACATGGAATGAACAAGATCACAAAAAGATGGGGTCTCACAAAAAATACATGCCAAGTAATCAATTTGTTTCTTTAAACATGTATGCTCATCATGACAATTTTTTTTCAATAGCTCTATTTGGCCTTCTCTTTCTTAGGCTTATTTCCTTTAGAAGACAAGGTCTCTATAGTTTCTTTGGATGCAATGGTTTTTTTTATCATTTTTCTCTTTTCTATCCTTATTATTATGTTTCTCATCATTATTGTTGAATCATTTATGATGTTTTGTGTCTTGGTTAACAACTAGGGCATGCAATAGAGGATTTGAGAGTACCCATCTTGATTAACTTATATTTCTCTCTAATGAAATGGGTGGCAAGATAATCTAAAGATGGCATTGCGAATTAAGATCCTATGGTACCCTTTTCTATCATAGAAGGTAAAAACAAAGGTGTTGACGTGAGTATTGCATATGCACACCTATAGGAATATAAATTCTCACAAAAGAATGTGAGAACCTACCTTTACTTGAAAAACCCACCAAGGAAACCTAAACCTAAAGGCAGTCTCAATTTGATCCCAAGGCTCAAGAATGTCAGGTCTTGATGCACTAGGTTCACTTAGGGTTCGTTGTGTAAATTTTTGTTAATCATGAGGGGTTTATGGTGTCTTAGGTAAACTAGCCTCTAAAGGATCATAAAATAAGCTCAGTTTGATCATACTTGTGTCACTTCACTACTTCATGAAAACTAAATATTTGTAATAATATCTCATGAACTCAAATTACTTGCACATATTTAGTAGATTTAACATAAATTTCTCTATAATTTTATGGAAAAAAAAAAACTCAATAGACCCCTCATGATTAATAGCAATTTACATAGTGAACCTAGTGTGCCAAGACTTGACATCCCTGAGCCTTAAGACCAAACTAAGATTACCTTTATATTTAGGTTTTCTCAGTGGATATTTCAAGTAAGGTAGGTTCCCACATTCTTTGGTGAGAATTTATCTACCTATTGGTGTACATGTGCAACACTCGCATCAACAAAATCGGTGCTAGAAGGAGGGCTTGATTTCTTTTCTAAAGATAAGGGCAATTGGAGTTCCATAGGGTTACTAGGTCTCGATCTAGTGATCCTCATGTTTTTGTAGAACTTAGTGGTCATACATTAGCTAGGGCTCGAAGATTAAGGTCTGTTGGTGTAGCCCCATGAAATCAAGTCCCTGTGACACCTCCTCCACTTGTAGTGATGGATTTATTCAATGTAGATTCTCCTATTCAATTTGTTGTATACAATGATCTTCCAAAAAAATTAGATAAATTATGTTTGAATTATTATCTCCATAAGGACGTGGAAGAACATATAAGCATATTCAAGGATACATGCTTTAGAGCTAGAATACACACAAATATGTTGTGTAGGTTGTTTCCCTACACATTGAGTGAAGTTTACCAATGGTATATCAATCTTCCTTGTAATTCTATCAAGACATGAAAAGATATAGAAAATTAGTTCCTATCTAGGTTTAGAATGTCAGTAGATCCTACCCTATTGTATCATCGATTTTCTCAAATCAATCGATTTGGCAGTGAACCAATAATAGCTTTTAATGATAGATTCCAAAAGGCTTATTTTAGGTTACAAGCACCTTACGTTGTGGATAATTTTTTTGTCCTTTCTATTTATTACACCATAGTTGATCCATTGGCAACAATATTTGTCAAAAGGAAGGTAAATCCTCCTACTTCCCTAACTGAAGCTTACACAGAAGCTATTAGTGTGAATTGTGAAATGAAACATATTGGAAGTGGATCACCTATGAATGGTAGGAATAGTTTGAATAATTATTCTATCCCAAGCATGAATGGAGTCTCGATAAATAATGCGGTGATCCCTAACCCTTTTCATTTAGTAGTTTAGAATGGGACCTTTCCACAAAATAGTTTATTTCAACCCATACATAGTCAAGCATTAGTCCCACATCTTGGCTCAACTATCACTCAGATGCATCCTAATGGAAATTATCTCTTTATGTAGGCTCAAGAGATTTAGAGAGGAAAAGCTCAGGAAGATAAAGAGTAAAGTAAATAAATAATAGCTTAGGTTAAAAGGTTACACAATTGAGAAATCAAAAAAATTATTAGCAAAATAACAACTAGAATTCACAAGGTAGAACATATAATGCTCCCAGACCACCTAGACCTTGGAATACATGGTCTAATAATGGGGGAATATCTACAACTTTGGATAACACTAACTCTAAAGATAGGTCTACATCCAAAGTAAACATGGTCAAACTTGCCATGAGAAACTAGTGTAGGATTCACAATACTAGTGCTCATGTGGAAGTTGATTATCCATAGTTCAAAAATGTGTCAGAAATTTTCTTAGCCGTGACATATCATATTGATTAGTGTGATTCTCACATGTCCAAAGGAAGTGAAATAATTATAGTAGGATAAGATTCAACACTTGTACTAGATAGTTA
>VDFB02105785.1:434983615-435019437 GCA_007258455.2 Sequoia sempervirens | reverse complement strand
GAACACAACATCTAGTCATCTCAGGCACATGTGCATCCTCTACAATGATGGTGGTGGTCCTAGTTAGACAAGTGTCATCCATTGGTGCAAATGATTATGATAAGTAGCAACCAATAGCATTATTTGGTTCATCTAGTTCATCGCCCGCATAACAGATCCGTTGCTTAGGCATGTGACAAGCTTTCGCTGCCCGCATGAACCTTTCTCCCATCGCTGTTGAGGATTTGCGAAAATGCAACACATGTCAAATGGGCTTAGTACCTTATCATGGTGGAGATAATGTTCATCAGCCAGGCGTAAAAGACGCGTGGTAGCATTTCGCTACCCATGATTGTTATTTCATCCACGCGTTGAAAGATTTGTGAACGGTTTACAAATTGCAAGAGTCCACTGCACTAGAAAGTGTGGGGCCTACCTGCACCTTTGAGGAACAAGAGCTTCATGGTAGCATCTCACAACCCGATG
The DNA here is from genome assembly GCA_007258455.2 of Sequoia sempervirens. Classification (NCBI taxonomy): domain Eukaryota; kingdom Viridiplantae; phylum Streptophyta; class Pinopsida; order Cupressales; family Cupressaceae; genus Sequoia; species Sequoia sempervirens. The sequence continues at coordinate 435,018,972 of VDFB02105785.1, read as the reverse complement.
AGGCATCAAGGGAAAAGAAATAAAAGCAACCCTCAGTTGCTACACGTGGAAGCATAGTGGAGTTTTCTAGGATCTGAAGGGAATGTCGATACTCGATATTGCAAAGAGTAGATGTGCGGAGCAACAGATCAAAAATTTGATAATAGGCTGAGCAGACCTGGAAATTCATAGGACCGCGTAGACAAAAAATAAACCCGAAGGGAGCTGGTTAAATATTTACTTAACATGACCAACAACATCTTCTTTTTATCTTTAGTACCTAACCATAGAAAGACTCTAGATATTCTCAAAATTATTGGCAATGTAACTGGGCATTTTGAACATGGACAAAAAATAAATAGGAATACCTTGGAGAGCAGCAGTGAGGAGCTACAGTTTTCCCACATGACTCAAGAGAGATCCTTTTCATCCAACAAGCTTTCTTTGAACTCTTTCAAGAACAAAGTTCCAAAAATTAGGAGTAACTTCCTTAATAGTAAGGGGCAGGCCAAAGTAGACTAAAGGAAGACTTGTACTCACACAACCTAACACAACAGTCACATGATCCTATAGACCACGAGAGCAATGAGAGAAATAGATCATACTTTTATTATAATTCATGCATTGACTAGAATAGGCCACATAGAGATTGAGGAAACCTTTCCATTTCTTGGCTTCAACTATCAAAGCTTTTCCAAAAAGCATAGTTCTATCCATAAATTTTTGAATAGTAACAAGATCATGGGTGGAGGCCTATTTGACACAATTGATGGAGCCCTCAGACAACATACTCACCACATTCCTTCTCAACACTTTAGCCACCATAATGAATAAATAAGGGGAAAGGGGATCTCCCTGCCTAATTCCCCTTCCAGCCTCAAAGAACCCTTGGGACACTTCATTGACCAAAACAAAGTACTTTACTATGGAGAAACATTTCATAATGATATTGATAACTTTTTGATTGAAGCCGAACTTAACAAGGACTTTGGGGAGGAAATTCCAAAGGACCTTATCATAAGCTTTGGAAATATTAAGCTTGAAAGCCATGCTAGGGTTGTTACACCTATCCATAGAATGTAGGGTTTCATGGGTGGATAAAGAAACATCCAAAATATGTCAGTCAAGTACAAAACCTTTTTGACTGGGACTAATCATTTTCTCTAAGAGGGGTTTCAATTGATTCACTAAAATTTTGGAGAATACCTTATAAACCATATTGCAAAGACTAATAGGATGAAAATCAGACATGGTCAAAGGGTCCTTAGATTTTTGGGACCAAAGCAATGAAGGTGTGGTTTAGTTGTTTGAGCAATTTACTAGAGTTAAAGAAATCCCTAGTAGCAAGGGTAAGGTCCTCCCCCACAATCTCCCAAAAGGTTTGGAAGAAATCTGAGGGGAAACCATCAAGCTTGGGAGCTTTAAAGGCCCTCATACTAAACACCGGAGATCAAACCTCCTCAAAATAAACCATCCTCAAAACTAGAACATTATCTTCATGGCCAATAGGATTAGGGAGAGGATCTAATAGTAGACCCACCAACCCAGGGGCCAAAACCTCTAAAGGAAGAGAGTAATCCCGCTACCGTGATTAGTAACTTCATCCCCAACCTCACTTTTTTTAGTTTTTTTATCTGATTCATTTTTCTATGTTTAAGAGATGTTTTTTTATTGGTAATATCATTATATATATTAAATGGATTTCATCATGTTAAGTGATTTTAATTTGTGGATGTAAGTGTGAATATAAAGATAATGATTGATATTCAATATTTGGTTGTAGTAGTATTCGTTATAGGTTAAATAGATTAGTGATAAGTGGTAATATCTTGATGTTAAATAACATGATCAATTATTGGGTATGTGCAAGATCATCATGGAAAAAATAGGCCCTTAAGTGGCAAAAATTTTAGAAAAATCAAAATTATGCAACTTGATATAAAAATTTAAATAAGTTATCTATATTATTTAAAAAATATGTAAGAATAGAATTTGTACCAAATTGCTTGTAGTTTCTAAACTACTAGGTTTTTTTTTTTAAATCTATTTGGTGAAAATTTGAAATTTCAATGCAGTAGTACTTAAATTTTAAAGAAAAAATAAGAAGTAGGTGTCTGTCTGACCACCCTAAGCACAATAAAATGATAATCTTTTTTAATAAAATTTTAGATATAAGTAGATGACTCATGTGCATATTTTTTATATTTTTTTTTCCAAAGTAAATAATTAATTATGATTTTTACTGTATTTTTAAAAAATATAAAGGCTTGTATGTCTAACCACTTATGGCTTGGCCCAAGGAAACATTAAAATGAAATTCATTTTTTTCAATCTTATAGTATGTTAAGCAAAGAATGTGATGATACATGTTTCCAAAAAATGTGATACCATTTGAAAGCTATAGATGTTTTTCAATCAGCCTATCAATCAAAAATTTAGTCATAATTCAAATAGAAAATGAATAATAATAATTTATTAAATTCAAAGTAAAGCATAATTTATATTGGTGGAAAGTTGAGAATCTCCTTTAAAAACCCTTTTTTCATCAATTATGGGTTAAAAAAAGTTGTTAACCACATTCCCTACACATACCCATCATATCGCCACTTTTTGGCCCATCATGATCCTACACATACCCTATTGCTTGACTCTAAAACGTATTATGCAAGTAGGAAGAGTTAAATTATATGTCATGTAGATTTAATTCCTTAGTCAATTATTATTAGAAGGTTATTTTTCATATACTATTTGTTTCAATTACTGTTGATTATGAGAAATACTAACACCTTTATTTTGGTTGAGTAAACAAGTTAAAATTGGCCAATGTTGATGAAGGGGTCACATAGCTACTCCCTTTATGTTGTTCTTGTGAATTCCTAGTCTTGTCTAAATATGTGTTTTGGCCTTGTTTTGTAAGGATTGTGCATGTGTGAAAGGTTATTTTATTAGACTTTTGAGTCACCTTTTAAATGTGATTACTTATTGTATGTTTTGAGAAGTCTTTATGTGGTATTGAGTGTATAAAATATTTTCTAGGTGGTAGTTATATGGGTTAGGGATATTTTTATTCCATAAAACCCCTTAAATAAAGTCTAAAACCCACTCTAATTACCCACTTATCACAAGTGGTGAAGTTTGGAGTTGGTTGGGTGGTTGGGAAGTTATGCAGAGTTGGTTGCCTTTTTCCCTTCTATATATTCCTTCTCTTTCAAAGGAGAAGGAGCTTATCTCTTTTTGTAGTACCCCTCCATTTATGTTTATGCTTTCTGTTGATTACGTTTTCATACTGTTAGTTTATGATACCTTGTTTGGATATTTTGATCGCTAGTTTTGAGCGATAGTGGATTATTCTGTGACATGATGATACATTATAATTGCGATGTTTGATTTCTGATATACTTTGAGATAGCGTAGATGTTTACCTTCAGTTGATTATTGCTATGTACATGTTATGATGGACTAACAGCTATTTATTTTGTCAATTTGCTGTAAAATGTATTAGTGTGGAGAACGGAATCGCATCACTTGCTTTCGAGTGCCCTGCGATATCTATGATTTTCTCCGCACGGTGTGTCTGTTTAATGCTTTATATATATATTTGTATGCACGTTATTTGCTTGGTTGCAGGAATTGCAGGTACATGACACTGACTCCACCTGGGTACTCAGGTCTGAGTGTGTCAAGACTCAACGGATATGTTGATCAGGAGATAGTAGTTTGGTTTACCCTAGTCTAGCCTATAATCCTGGTCTTAGTACTTTGTCTGTTTTAGTTCAGAGTCATAGGTTTGTATCGTCATTTTCTGTTTGAATAAATTGTTGAAAATTAAATATTGGTTAATTTTAATGTTAGTTTATTGTGCTTTAATTATTGGTATTTAAATTAATGTTTAAATGTGGTAGAAATTACTGGCTTGATAATTTAATTCATTAATTATCTTATTTGGTTAAATGGTTGATCTTAAAAGATTAAACTGATTTAATTAAATAAATTAAATTATTAAGTGTGTAAATTATATTGCATTTGAAAATTAGAAAATTAAATTAAAAAATGCATGTGAATTGAAATTTAGTTTTAAATTTAAATTAAATAAATTAAAATTTGCATGCAAATATTGAAGGGCAAAATTGTCGAGAAGTTGTTAAAAGATATTTGCAACTTCTCGACAAGTGTGCATGTTCATTTATTGGGTTGGTTGAGAAATTTCACGGAGGTAATATTGGATCTAGGAATTCACAGAGGTTGTTCAATTTCCTCACAGGAAATTATCAAAGCTTTGCAAAAATTCTTGTTGTGTAAAAAATTTATTTTCTAAGAGGATTTGTTATTTCCTATGGGGTTGTATATTTGTGGAAGATCCCTTGGTGGAGGATCTCTTGTGTTGGTTGGAAAAGATTTTGGGAATATTGTACGCTTCAGGCAACAAAGGCAACAGAAATTTTCTTCACCAATAAGCTTTAGAAATCAGGTATTTTTCTTGTTATTTATTTTAAATTTGTATCTTTTTGAAAAGAAAGTTTGAGGAAAATTTTATTTTTTATTTCCTGTGATCTTCTCGGGAGTTTTGTAAAATCTTATTTAAAACAGTAGGAAAGATTTGTGTTTAACATTTGTTCAATTTGGTAAAGAATGGGGATTTTGTTATTCCTTTTAAATATATATATATATATATATTCTTGTTGAATGAACTATTATTTTAGAATGGATTATATAGAGTGTGCATATTATTTCTTTTATTCTCTATAAAAAAAAATTACCAGAAAACATATTATCTGTATTTGCCATATCTTGATGATAATTATATATATATATATAAACATAAATATATATATATTAATATATATTTTTATATATATATATATATAAATGAAATTTAATTTTGAAATTGATATTTTCTAAAATCGTCGTACGGGCGCATGTTTAATTTTTAGAAAAAAAAAATTGAAATTGGTGTACGCCGAGCGGCAAAATCCGCAGAGGATTTGTTTTTAAAGAAATTAAAAAAAAATTAAAATTACAGTGAGAGGAGGGCCGAAACCCTCCCCATTCGCCTTTGTAGTGGACGCAGCCACCAAGGCTGCGCACAATAGCCAGTGGCTGCTGGGCGCAGCCCTGGCTATGGCCACGCCCACTCCCCTGTGGGAGTCGCGTATGGCTGTGGCCATTTTCTTTAGGTTTTAAACTTTTTCAAAACATTAAATGCATATTTCTTTTGATATTTTTATATTCGATTTTATATATATATAAAATCCGAATCTGTTAAATGTTATTTATTTAATTCGATTCATATATAATATGAATTTTAAAATTTGTAAATATTTAATCTATTTTATGTATATGTATATGTATGTATATATATGTGTATACATATATATATATATATGTATGTATATATATATATATGTATATTAAATTAAAATATTATTATGTAAAATGATAAGTTTAGAAGAATTAAATTATTAAATATCTAGATTTAGATATTTGAATGATTTAGATATTTGTTTTAAGAATAAACTATTAATTTGGAGTTATAAAATTTATAGATATGAAATTGGGAAAATTGTAGATTTGATATTCGTAATGCATGGAAAATGGATTAAGTCTTAGAAGGTTAATTTCTCAATTTAATGAATGATTGGATTTAGTAGATCCAAATAGTAGGTGTCTATTTTTCTTGATTTGCTTTTGTATGTGTTTTCTTTTGGGGAAATTGGGAAAGTTTTTGTTTTATAAGCCTTCCATAGTGAATTGTGTCAAAAGGGTGTTTAATTGTTCAAATGTATTTCTTAAGTTAACTTGGGTTGTCCATGCGTTAAATATTGTGTTCTGTTATTGTTGAAGGTTTTTTGTTATTGTAAGATGTACTTTGTGCACTTGTAAAGCCTAGTCTTGGAAACTTAGAAATCCTTGTTATGTTTAGGGGAGTGGCTATTTGTAAGGGCCGACACACAAAGTGGTGTCAGGGTAACTTACAAATAGTTGGTAAGTTAGTGATAATTAAATGACACATTAGTTAGATTAAAACTCTTAATAAGATATATTGCCTCTCTTATAACTTTTGAGCTTCTTTAGTCAAGAATATAGGATGAAAAGGTCTGGAATGGAAAATCGATGTCTTATTTCTTTAAGAGACATTCGATTCCACAACAGTATGCAATAGGGGCCAAGTTTCGTAAGAGGTTACTAGGGTAACCCAAGGATTGGGGGCCGAAACCTAGGAAGAAACACCAGGGTAACCTTTGCAACATTGTGATGACACTCCACCTAGAATAACAGTTAACCTTGTATTTGTATTTCAATCAATTGTCAAAATCTGGAAGCAATGTAACCAATAGTCTGTTGTGTACTAGTGTCTAGGGTTAGTAGATTAGGTCTAGGTAACCTTATTACTATCTCCTAGCACGGGGGGTGGACCTACAGGTACCACATGGTTGGGTGGAATGTGCACCTTACGCCGTTGGGTCCCTAGTTTGATCATGGCATCGAGAGCTTCATGGATGGAGAGCTCACACTTGGATCTTATGTGTACTATCAGCATCGTATATTGTAAACTTGTATTTGAAACATCCCTCAACTGTATAAGAGGTGAACAATGTAATTGTAATTGTAATTGTAATCATTATTTGAACTACCTCATCAGATGGATGAGTATTGTATAACTATCAAAAGCAATGTATGAAACAAATTTGTATTTTATATTGTCATGAATGGAAATTTATTATTATGCAATGTTTATCTTTATGTTATTAATTAAATGTGCAATGCGAAATACTTAAGTCACTTATGGAAAACTCAAAGTAGTGTAACGTTGCATAGCCTAATGAATGTATGCAACTAAATAACTTAATAATTAAACTTTTAAAAAAAAAATTATTACACCATTATACACTATTGCAACATTCTTAGGTTATTAAGACGAGGCATTACAGATTGGTATCAGAGCCAAGGTTACAAACATTGGATGCTCTGGGTAATCATGAGCCCATTAGGTTGACCTAGTATGTAGTGTTGCAACTGATAGCTTTGGTTGAATAGTATCTAAGACTCATTATTGTTATGTGTAGGAATATGCCTAGACAAGGAGGAAGAGGTCATGGTAGAGGCTGAGGTGGAGGCCGAGGGCCAATCCCTTAGGTTACTCCCCCTCCTAGCCCTCACCATAGTGACCAAGTAGAACATATGGGTCAGAGAAATGAGGGACAGAATCCTGTACAGTTAGCAGTAGAGGGTTCTCATATACGTCCACTATTAGAGGAGGTCCTAGCTCGTCTTGGACCTAGACAGGTAGTTGAGCAGGAGGTTGTTAGAGAGAGAGATAGATCTCCTAGGAGAGTAGAGGACACTGTACATCAGGATGCTATTATAGCAAGACACATGAGAGATTTACTGAGGGCACGCCCTCCTACCTTTGATGGTACTGGAGGTGGCCTAGAGGCTGAGACCTGGTTACTAGATTTGGGTAGATGTTTTTCCATGCACCCTTACAATAGCAATAGCCATGCCAGATGTGCTATTATGCACTTGAGAGGATTCGCCTCTACTTGGTGGCGCCTAGAGGAGCAGAAGCTCCACTTGGATATTGGTTTTGTGTCTTGGGAGATGTTTCTTGAGAGGTTTAGAGCTCGGTTCCTTTCGGAACACTGGAGGTAGCGTAGGGCTGACGAGTTCCATGATCTACGTCAGTTAGCTCTTTCTGTTGAGCAATATGAATGTAGGTTCTATGAACTCAAGCAGTATGCTAGTATTGGTGATGATGAGCCTATGCTAGTACAACACTTTATCAGGGGTTTAAATGCCCGCATCAGTGGTGGTGTCCGAGTCTTTGAGCCAAAAACTATGGAAGTAGCGGTGGAGAAGGCTCGCATAGTAGAGGAGAACCTTATTATGGCATTAGGTGGGCACACAGGAGTACAGATTGGTAGTGCTCCTGCAGCAGGTTTTAGTCCACGGGGTGGACAGGCTTAGACAGGTGGTTCTTCTAAGAACCAACAGACACCCACAAAGGGTGGGCAGCAAAAACAACAACAAACTCCTCAAAAGAACAATAACCCTCAACCACAACAACAAAACAGTCCTCAAACAGGAAAGGGTCGCAATTGGTGGCGCAACAAGCGCAATAGGTAGGATTAGCCTACGTAGAGTGCTCAGTCTACCGTCAGTAGGGGTAGTTTTCAGTAGTCCAATGCACCTTCGGGTGGTAGAGGATTCGGTAGAGGCACATGTATAGGATGTTATTCATGTGGGTAGCAGGGACACATAGCTAGGCAGTGTCCGATGAGAGGTTCTACAGGTTATGGGCCTTGACCTATAGCTTCAAAGCCTACAGTGGGTGATGCAGGACGATCACATACAGTATATGCAGCGGTTAATGACCGCCAAGCCGATCACTAGAACACAGTGGTCGAGACTTCAGGTAAGTTAAATGGTGTTAGTGTTTCCATTCTTTTTGATTCCAGAGCCACTGACTCCTTTATTTCACTGACCATTGTTGACCATTGTGGTCTTGTGGCACTAAAGCAAGGTGGTAAGTGGCAAGTTGAATTAACCTCAGGGGTGAAAGTAGCAGTAGAAAACTTAGTACATAATTGTGAACTTAAAATTGGTGCGTTAACTACCTTAGTAGATTTATGTGTTACACCATTAGGTTCGTATGACATAGTATTAGGTATAGATTGGTTAGCATCTTATCATGCTTTAATTGATTGTCATCTTAAGATAGTTATTTGTATTGATGATTTAGGTGCAAAAGTGGAAATCATAGGTATTCAAAGACCTATCTCTTTGCGGATGATATCTGCTATGCAATTAAAGAGATGTCTTCGTCAGGGATGTCAACTATTTGCAACAACAGTTACTGATTTGGAAGAGGGTGAGAGTCAAGAGGTATCTCTTGATAATCATCCTATTCTTAGGGAATTCACATATGTGTTTCCCGATGACATTCCTGGAATGCCACCGAAGAGGGATATTGACTTTAGAGTTGACCTAGTTCCTAGAGCTAAACCTATATCTAGAGGTCCTTATAGAATGACAACTCAGGAGTTAGAGGAACTTCGTATTCAGTTAGAGGAATTATTAGAAAAGGGTTTCATTCGTCCAAGTGTTTCCCCTTGGGGAGCACCTGTCATCTTTGTAAAGAAGGACGGATCTCTTAGGTTGTGCATTGACTATCGTCAATTGAACAAGGTTACGATTAAGAATCGATATCCTTTGCCTAGAATTGATGATCTTTTTTATCAGATTAAGGGAGCTAACGTGTTCTCTAAAATTGATTTGAAATCTGGTTATCATCAATTGCATATAGCTGAAGCAGACATTCATAAAACTGCTTTTTGAACTCGTTATGGGCACTACGAATTCACAGTAGTACCATTTGGGTTAACGAATGCACCTTCTGTATTCATGAGTTTAATGAATGGTGTATTTCGTACATACCTTGATCGCTTTGTCCTGGTATTTCTCGATGATATATTAGTTTATTCGAGAAACATGAAGAACACTTGAGGCAGGTATTGCAGTGTTTAAGGGAAAATCAATTGTATGCAAACCTGAAGAAGTGTGACTTCTTTCAACCTGAAATAAAATACCTCGGACACGTGATATCTGGAAAAGGTATCGTTGTGGATCCTTCAAAGATCCAAGCTATTGTGGATTGGTCCGCACCTACTAATGTAGGTGAAGTTTGTATTTTTATGGGTCTAGCTGGCTATTATAGACGTTTTGTAGAGGGATTTTCTAAAATAGGTCATCCTATTACTTCTCTTCAAAGGAAAGGGAAGAAGTTTGTTTGGACAGAACAGTGTCAGTTGGCTTTTCAGACTCTTAAAGAAAAGTTGATTAATGCGCCTATACTGATTGTTCCTAATCCTACTAAGGATTTCATAGTGTGTGCAGATGCATCTTTAGAGGGTTTGGGAGCAGTTTTGATGCAAGATGGGTGTGTGGTTGCTTATGAGTCTAGCAAACTCAAAGACCACGAATTAAACTATCCTACTCATGATCTAGAACTAGCTGCGGTAGTGCATGCATTAGTTTGATGGAGGCATTTCCTATTAGGTCATCATTTCGAACTTCATACTGATCACCGTAGTTTGCAATATATATCTACGCAACCTAACTTAAATGCAAGGCAAAGACGGTGGATGGAGTTCTTGTGTGAGTACGATTTTGAAGTAAAATATGTTCAAGGCAAAGAGAACATAGTGGCTGACGCTCTTAGTCGTCGTCGACATGAGATCTCTGCTACTACTCTTGAAGTAGATTTGAGAGGTCAAATAGTAGCTGCACTTCTTACTGATAGATTATATCACGAAGTGAAGTCAGAGATTGAATCGGGTAGACCTTTAGAAGGTTGATTTGCAGGTTATGTCCTAGAATCGGATGGTATATTACAGCATTTAGGTCATATTTATGTACCACATGTTGAGAGTCTTCGAACATTAATTATGACTAAAGCTCATCGAGCTCCGTATTCAGCTCATCCAGGAGTTAAGAAAATGCATGCCGATCTTCGGCAATTGTATTTTTGGCCTAGTATGAAACGTGATATTGCTAACTACGTATCGAGATGTCTTGAATGCTAGCGAGTTAAAGCTAAGCATCATCATCCTGCTAGATTATTGCAACCACATCTCATTCCTGAATGGAAATGGGATATTATATCCATTGACTTTATTGTAGGGTTACCTATGTCATCACGTCGACATGATGCCATCATGGTAACTGTTGATCGTTTGACTAAAGTAGCTCACTTTTCACCTGTACGTTCATCTTATGGTAACTGTTGATCGTTTGACTAAAGTAGCTCACTTTTCACCTGTACATTCATCTTACAATGCTTCATCTATAGCTAGGATATTCATGGAGGACATCGTTAGAATACATGGGATTCCTCGTAGGATCATTTCGGATAGAGATCCTGTATTTACTTCAGCCTTATGGACTTCATTACAACATGCTTTAGGTACCCAGTTGAACTTTAGTTCAGCGTATCATCCTCAAACTGATGGTCAAACTAAAAGAGCTAACCAAATATTAGAGGATATGCTTAGGATGTACGTAATGGATCAACAGTCTCATTGGGAGGATTATTTGTATTTAGTAGAATTCGCTTACAACAACGGATATCAGAGTTCCATAGGTATGCCACCATTTCAGGCATTATACGGTCGTCCTTGTCGAACTCCACTAAGTTGGGATCGACTTGAGGATAGAGTATTACTTGGGCCTGAGATGCTTCGAGACATGGAGCTATAGGTTGACCATATTAGAGAGCATTTGATAGCAACTCAGGATAGGCAAAAGAAGTATGCCGATGTGCATAGGATCGATCGACAGTTCGCTGTTGGTGATAGATTGTTTCTTCTAGTGCGACCGCGAAAGAGTCCAATCCGTTATGGAAAAGGCTCTAAGCTTGCACCTTGTTTCGTTGGACCATTCGAGATCTTAGAGAGAATTGGTCCCGTAGCGTATCGACTCGCCTTACCACCCAGTTTGTCTCGTATTCATGATGTTTTTCATGTATCAGTACTTAGACCATATCATCCCGACATATCTCATGTACTTGATTGGAATGTGTTACAGGTAGAGGACGGGCAGCTAGCTTTGGAGCCCATGGCCATTCTACAGCACCGGACGCTCGGTCTCAGGGGTCTAGACGCATGAGGGAACTTTATCAATATTTGTTCGCAGGCTTTCAGGAGCAAGCCTGATCCTAGGGGGGGAGGATGTAGTACCCCTCCATTTATGCTTATGCTTTCTGTTGATTACATTTTCATACTGTTAGTTTATGATACCTTGTTTGGATATTTTGATCGCTAGTTTTGAGCGATAGTGGATTATTCTGTGACATGATGATACATTATAATTGCGATGTTTGATTTCTGATATGCTTTGAGATAGCGTAGATGTTTACCTTTAGTTGATTATTGCTATGTACATGTTATGATGGACTAACAGCTATTTATTTCATCAGTTTGCTGTGAAGTGTATTGGTGTGGAGAACGAAATCGCATCACTTGCTTTCGAGTGCCCTGCGATATCTGTGATTTTCTCCACACGGTGTGTCTATTTAATGCTTTATATATATATATATATTTGTATGCACGTTATTTGCTTGGTTGTAGGAATTGCAAGTACATGACACCGACTCCATCTGGGTACTCAGGTCTGAGCGTGTCAAGACTCAACGGATATGTTGATCGGGAGATAGTAGTTTGGTTTACCCTAGTCTAGCCTATAATCCTGGTCTTAGTACTTTGTCTGTTTTAGTTCAGAGTCATAGGTTTGTATCGTCATTTTCTGTTTGAATAAATTGTTGAAAATTAAATATTGGTTAATTTTAATGTTAGTTTATTGTGCTTTAATTATTGGTATTTAAATTAATGTTTAAATGTGGTAGAAATTACTTGCTTGATAATTTAATTCATTAATTAACTTATTTGGTTAAATGGTTGATCTTAAAAGATTAAACTGATTTAATTAAATAAATTAAATTATTAAGTGTGTAAATTATATTGCATTTGAAAATTAAAAAATTAAATTAAAAAATGCATGTGAATTGAAATTTAGTTTTAAATTTAAATTAAATAAATTAAAATTTGCATGCAAATATTGAAGGGCAAAATTGCCAAGAAGTTGTTAAAAGATATTTGCAACTTCTCGACAAGTGTGCATGTTCATTTATTGGGTTGGTTGAGAAATTTCACGAAGGTAATATTGGATCTGGGAATTCACAGAGGTTGTTCAATTTCCTCACAGGAAATTATCAAAGCTTTGCAAAAATTCTTGCTGTGTAAAAAATTTATTTTCTAAGAGGATTTGTTATTTCCTCTGGGGTTGTATATTTGTGGAAGATCCCTTGGTGGAGGATCTCTTGTGTTGGTTGGAAAAGATTTTGGGAATATTGTACGCTTCAGGCAACAGAGGCAACAAAAAATTTCTTCACCAGTAAGCTTTGGAAATCAAGTATTTTTCTTGTTATTTATTTTAAATTTGTATCTTTTTGAAAAGAACGTTTGAGGAAAATTTTATTTTTTATTTCCTGTGATCTACTCGAGAGTTTTGTAAAATCTTATTTAAAACAATAGGAAAGATTTGTGTTTAACATTTGTTAAATCTGGTAAAGAATAGGGATTTTGTTATTTCTTTTAAAAATATATATATATATTCTTGTTGAATGAACTATTATTTTAGAATGGATTATATAGAGTGTGCATATTATTTCTTTTATTCTCTGTAAAAAAAAATTACCAGAAAACATATTGTTTGTATTTGCCATATCTTGATGATAATTATATTTATATATATATTAATATATATATATATATATTAATGAAATTTAATTTTGAAATTGATATTTTCTAAAATCGCCGTACAGGCGCATGTTTAATTTTTAGAAGAAAAAAAATCGAAATTGGTATACGCCGAGCGGCAAAATCCGCAGAGGATTTGTTTTAAAGAAATTAAAAAAAATTAAAATTACAGTGAGGGGAGGGTCGAAACCCTCCCCATTCACCTTTGTAGTGGACGCAGCCCTGGCTATGGCCGCGCCCACTCCCCTATGGGAGCCGCGTATGGCTGCGGCCATTTTCTTTAGGTTTTAAACTTTTTCAAAACATTAAATGTTTATTTCTTTTGATATTTTTATATTCAATTTTATATATATAAAATACGAATCTGTTAAATGTTATTTATTTAATTCGATTCATATATAATATGAATTTCAAAATTTGTAAATATTTAATATATTTTATGTATATGTATATGTATGTATATATACATGTGTATACATATATATATATATATGTATATATATATTTATATTAAATTAAAATATTATTATGTAAAATGATAAGTTTAGAAGAATTAAATTATTAAATATCTAGATTTAGATATTTGAATGATTTAGATATTTGTTTTAAGAATAAACTATTATTTTGGAGTTATAAAATTTATAGATATGAAATTGGGCAAATTGTAGATTTGATATTCGTAATGCATGGAAAATGGATTAAGTCTTAGAAGGTTAATTTCTCAATTTAATGAATGATTGGATTTAGTAGATACAAATAGTAGGTGTCTATTTTTCTTGATTTGCTTTTGTACGTGTTTTCTTTTGGGGCAAATTGGGAAAGTTTTTGTTTTATAAGTCTTCCAGAGTGAATTGTGTCAAAAGGGTGTTTAATTGTTCAAATGTATTTCTTAAGTTAACTTGGGTTGTCCATGCGTTAAATATTGTGTTCTATTATTGTTGAAGGTTATTTGTTATTGTAAGATGTACTTTGTGCACTTGTAAACCCTAGTCTTGGAAACTTAGAAATCCTTGTTATGTTTAGGGGAGTGGCTATTTGTAAGGGCCGACACACAAAGTGGTGTCAGGGTAACTTACAAATAGTTGGTAAGTTAGTGATAATTAAATGACACATTAGTTAGATTAAAACTCTTAATAAGATATATTGCCTCTCTTATAACTTTTGAGCTTCTTCGGTCAAGAATATAGGATGAGAAGGCCTGGAATGGAAAATCGATGTCTTATTTCTTTAAGAGACATTCGATTCCACAACAGTATGCAATAGGGGCCGGGTTTCGGAAGAGGTTACCAGGGTAACCCAAGGATTGGGGGCCGGAACCTAGGAAGAAACACCAGGGTAACCTTTGCAACGTTGTGATGAAACTCCACCTAGAATAACAGTTAACCTTGTATTTGTATTTCAATCAATTGTCAAAATCTAGAAGCAATGTAACCAATAGTCTGTTGTGTACTAGTGTCTAGGGTTAGTAGATTAGGTCTAGGTAACCTTATTACTATCTCCTAGCACGGGGGTGGACCTATGAGTACCACATGGTTGGGTGGAATGTGCACCTTACTCCGTTGGGTCCCCAATTTGATCATGGTATCGAGAGCTTCATGGATGGAGAGCTCGCACTTGGATCTTATGTGTACTATCAGCATTGTTTATTGTAAACTTGTATTTGAAACATCCCTCAACTATATAAGAGGTGAACAATGTAATTGTAATTGTAATTGTAATCATTATTTGAACTACCTCATCAGATGGATGAGTATTGTATAACTATCAAAAGCAATGTATGAAACAAATTTGTATTTTATATTGTCATGAATGGAAATTTATTATTATGCAATGTTTATCTTTATGTTATTAATTAAATGTGCAATGTGAAATACTTAAGTCACTTATGGAAAACTCAAAGTAGTGTAACGTCGCATAGCGTAATGATTGTATGCAACTAAATAAATTAATAATTAAACTTTTAAAAAAAAAAATTATTGCACCATTATACACTATTGCAACATTCTTAGGTTATTAAGACGGGGCATTACACTTTTTCCTTGGCTTCTCTCTTTTTCTAGGAATCTCTATTTTTGTTTTGGTTATCTTTTTGTCCTTGGGATGCTTTCTCCTTTTGGGAAGGAGAATGCTTGGTGGAGATAGAGGAGAGGATTGGAGAGGAAGAATGGAAGAATAGGGCTTGAAGGAGAGGCTATCACCTTTTGGATTTGCACTTAGTTTGGTAAGGTCTACCCCTTAGTAGAACTTTGTTTAAGATGCATGAAATATTGTTTATGTTTTGAAATTTATGTGCAACTTATTGCTAGATCCCTTTGAGGTATTTGTTGAAATTATGTGTTTAGTTTTGTCTTGTTGGAGTTCCACCATGTTTTAGTTTCTCTTGATATGTATAAATATTTAAGGGTTAGGGTGATGAATTATGGTATGTGTGTTTTCATTGTGCATAATATGTTGTGTAATTTGTTTAAGGAACCCTTGTGAATAGTGATGGTGTGTGTAAGAGAAAGCTATGTGACCCTTAGAGCTTAGGGGTGGATTGATTTTCAATCCTATGGTTGGGAGGAGAGCCAATTGGCCAAGATTATTTTTCTTTGATCTTTGTCTTTCAAGTAATGTATTGAATAAGAAAGACTATCTTGGAACTTTCAACCTACGGATTTCAAGGGAGAAATATGTTGGTCTTGTGTCAATTTACAAGTTATTAAGTACCTAGATATGCATTGTAATTTAGAGTTTAATTATGGTAGGAGTTATACTTGATAAAAATGAATTATAAGAATAAAGGTTAGTTGTTATCTTGGAAGATTTGGAATTCAAAGAATAATATTAATTTAGAAAGAACCAAGTTTTAATGAAATATTTTGTGTATAGGATGTCGTGTAAATGCTTAATACATACACTTTCCAACAATGTTTAATTTTATTTAAATAAATTTTATAATGTATATTCTAGGTATTCATGTCATATAGAAATAATCAATATTAAGTTAAAATATATATATATATATCAAATACTCATCCTAACCTACTTGATTAATCAATTGTTGAGGATTACAACATTGCTGCCCCTATGTCAAACAATAAACTAATTCAAATTAGTTTCACAAATTTGATCATAAAAGCTGATCCACATGATATTGAAAGAGGAAATTTAATGGGTTTTTCAATTATTAATCTCATAAAAACATATTAAAAATTTGTATTAACCCAAATCACCAATTAGGATTTATTAATAAAATATTGACATCTTTACTCACAATAAAAATCTGTTATGAAATAGAAGTTAATTACTTGTTAGTGAATAGAGTATTATAGTTATTGTATTTTATTTAGTTACTTTTACTAATAATGGTAATGGTCTATGTTGATTAACTTAATATAAAGGGAGAGTCTAAAAATTCTTATAGAAATCTTTGGTTTTTCTTTGAGATTTGGGTAATTGAATAGTAAAATAAGGTTTGGGTTTTGTGTGTGGTAAGTTGGTGTTGTTTGGAAATTAGCTTAGTTAGTTGGCTAATGTTCTTGTCTCTAATTTAATTGTACTAATTCCACCTATTGTGTATTGATTATTTTACGAAGTGGTAAACTTGAAATGACATTGATTCCTTTTATTTACATAGAATTAATTATGTTTCAATTTACTTATAGGTGTTCAATTATCCATGTAACCAATAAAGTTAGGAGGCCATAGTATTCTATTTGACTTTTTTTCTAGCTTTTATCTAGTCAACATAATCATCATTTTGTTGAGGGTTACCCATCCCAATGGTCTTTTCTTGGGGAGTGCCCTTATCCATCTTGTTGACTAAATGTTGTAGTCTAAATCTTTACCCTATATTATCATTATAGTCTTTCCAATCAATGTCATTTAAATTGTCTTGGTTAATGCGGTTACTTAGTGATAGATGATTTTCATATTTCTCTCTTGACTTGAGAAGTCAATGCATTACTTAAATGTTGAGGATTTGAGAATGCTTCAGTAATTAATTATGGTTGTTAAGTAATTTAACCCTAAGATTAAAATAATCTTTGAGGTCCAACTAGATAAGTCAATGTATTACTTAAACATTGAGTATTTGAGAATGCTTCAATAGTTAATTATGGTTGTTAAGTAATTTAACCCTAAGATTAAAATAATCTTTGAGGTCCAACTAGAGTTATGGACATGAGTTTTTATTATCACTTGTCTAATAAATTTTACAATCACATCTATCTCCCCATGTTAGGTCGAATACCTTGTTTACTAATGATGTTATTGTTATGATTTCCAATCACAATAAAATTATTTTTAGTGAATTATATAGGCCAAGGAAATGGTATTAATACTAGCATTTTGAGTAATGTCATTACTGTGTGGTTGTGTCGAATAATCTAATAGTTGAGTAGTTTTGGGTTCTAGAATAATATCATAAGTGGAATAAGTAAATGGTAAATGACAAGCTTATAATTGGTAGGATTTTTATCTATGATGGTAAATATACTTGTGAGTCCAAGAATAATAGTGTTAACTCTACTAGAAGTAAAATTAGAATTCAAAATGTTAGAAAATATGGATATAACTAATGGTAATATTAAGTGTGAAATTAGTAATACTATATTTGGTAATTCAAATATTAGGTATAAATATTTTGAGTGTTATAATGATTAGCATGGGTTATTAATGAGGGTAGTAAATTAAATTCAAGTATTAAAGATAATAATATTTTAATCATGTTAGAGTCAATATTAATAATGTAGGAAATGTAAATACAAAAAGGAATGGAAATGAATAAAGATAATCATAATAATAATATGTGTCACTAGAATCAATGTTATTATGTATATTTGATATTAGCCTTTTCATTGTGTGTTCCATGTTTAATAATAATGGATATTATTAGTGTTTATGCATATTTGTTCAAAAAAAATTATAGTTGTGTATTTTTTAGTTGTGTCTAAGTTGGAGCGTGACAGGTTGTGCATTGAATCTTCCTATGTATACAATAGTTTGACATGTATAACAATGTTTAACATACTCATAAATATCTTTGAATATATTTGGTCAATAATACCCAGCTCTTAGAATAACGAGAGTAGTGGCTAGTGGGGCTCCATGAGCTAAGCCAAACTTGTCACGCAACTCTTGCAAAACCTCATCTACTTCTTTCTTATTTAGGCATCTTAAGTAAATTCCTTCACAGTTCTTCTTGAAGAGAACCCCACCTTTAATCATGTAACTCTAGGCTTTAATATTTAGGGCTCTTCTTTGATGCCTCTACATGTTTTTTTAGTTGTTACTAACCAGATAGTACCACATGTCTGAATACCAATCATCATGATTTTCTACATTTAGGGTATATTGTTGACTAGAAATTTGAGGATCAATCTCAGCAATAGATTTAACCAAAGATTGTCACCAAACCAACTTCATGGGTATGATTTCCAAATAAAATTATTGCAAAATAGTGACCCATTTGTCTCTTTTCTATCCAAGTTTGCTTTATGTGAGCAACATTTTTACCATTGCATCAGGCACAATCACCTTGACTATGCTTTTGAGGATGTATTGTCAAAACTTCCTCACTGCCTTAACCAGTGTAAAGGCTTTCTTCTCAATATCCATATACCTTAATTCAGCCTCTAAAAAGGAATGCTCATGAATGCAATGGGTCTTTCTTCTTTATTCTCTCCCCTTTGCATTAAAGCAGCCACACATGTATGAACCAAGACAAAATAATAAATGTAGAAAGGTTTAGTGTTGTCAGGACTTACCAATTGTATATTAAATCTTAACATCTTTTTTCAACATATCATTAAGGATTTTTACTACTTTGTCGAATCTGGTAATGAAAGTTTCCTAACAAAGTTGATCTTGCTAAAATAAGACTTCAATTCTTTCTTACTCCCTAGAGGTTGCAACTTCATCAAAGCACTCACTTGATCAAGATCTATAGAAATAGCTCTCTCAAAAATAACATGCCCAAGTAATTTACCTTCAGTCACCCAAAAAATACATTTATCTGGGTTCAATGACACTCCATATATCTCACACTTCTGTAATATAGATCTAAGATCACGAACATGATCTCCTCTATTTTTGGAGAACACAATAAGATCATCCATGTATATTATAATACACTTTCCAACCAAGTATCTAAAAGTATAATCTATTGCTCTTTGAAACATGGCCCCAACATTTATTAACCCAAACTACATCCGTCTATAGGTGAAAGTCACCCACTTTGTAGTGAAAGCATTTTTCATCCTATCTTCTTTAGCAACCATCACTTGGTTATATCCTGAGAACCCATCCAAAAATGAATTCATTTGTGCCCCATTAACGATCCGCAAAACTTCATCCAATGAAGGAAAAGGATAATTATCCTTTTCAAAGGCACTGTTAAGATTTCAAAAATCTATGCACAACCAAAAATCCCTATTCTTCTTCCTAATAGGTACCAAAATTAGCCACCCATGTGGAGTTCCTTATGGGGAAAATAATTCTAGTTGATAAGAGCTTTTGTACTTCCTTTTGAATCATGGGCTCTAAGAGTGCATTTATCGGGTGTTGCTTTTGCAGGAAAGGTTTCAAATTGGGTTTAAGCGGGATGGTATGTGTTATGATGGAGGTATCATACATTTTTAGATCTTCATAGGTCCATGCTATGACTTTCCAAAAATCCCTAAGCACTTAAGAATTATTCCTTTGTTATTCTTCAGTGCACACTATACCTATGAACACATTTTTATAATCTTCCTCAATGTTCAAGTTATACAACTTAGATTGTCCTCCATCAATCTTAGGTAGATATTTTTTCCAAATTATTTGATCTAAATCAAAAAATATTTCCAATTCAATGGTTCCTCTTATAATATTATTATCTTTTGACCAAGATAATTCATCATCCCGAAGTTCGTTGTTAGGGCAATATGCTTCTTCAATTATCTGAGCTTTAAAGATACTTGAATTAGTAATGAACTCCAAAATATCCCTATCATCTTCAAACACTTGAAAATTAGTAATGTTATTTGTAATTGAAGGAACCTGCACCAACTCAATAGTAAACCTTCTCAAATATGAAATTTCTAACAACTCTACGGTACTAGCGGTCGTGGCTATTACATATGTTCTTGATTAAATCTTTGTGGAATGTGAGTAATATTAAAAGCATCAAAGCTCTCAATCAAATCCCACACTCAATGCCTATAAATCGATAAATGTTTGTAATGAAAAATATACTACTTCCTAACTTGCTTTATGAAAAATTCCAAATCACCAAATACTTTGAGAATCTTAATGTTTTTCTTAATAGCGAGCAACAAACCATGGATGAGGGCTTCATAGTCTACTACATTGAAATTGCAATCTGTAAGCAATAAGGAACAACTTACCTTGGGGAATGATTAACTCAAACCCTACTTTGATACCTTGTTTAGATTTTGATCCATCAAATTTGAGGATCCAAGCTTTCTCTTCAGTGATTTTGAGTTGTGATCCCACAATACTGGTTTACAATTTTTGGCCAAACTAGACACTAAACTGATTTTTTCTCACTAAATATTCACTTTTAGACACCTATAGTGGATAAATCGTGAGAAATTTAAAGATGATTCAAAGTAGTGATTTGTGACATTTTGTATATAGATTCTTGATGCAAGAGAATCTAGTGGTGTAAGGGAAATCTTGCATCACCCAAAAATATCTTTACTTTCTTTTAGATTTTTGTAGATGTTTTTGTATTTCTAGATACCCTTTTCATCGAATAAGAATTCCCAACTTTCAAAACTACTTTTCTGTTTTTTCTGCTCAACTGCTATTTTTAGTAGGTGCGAATTTAAAGGTATGAGGAGGTAGAAATTTAAGGGAAGCTTCAGGAAAAAAAAAGAACTTTGGCAAAAGAATTAGGTCAATATCATTCCCAGTTTGAAAGTCGTTCAAGTTTCAGTTTCTTCTTTTTTCCCTGAAAAATATTCTAAGTCCAGTTTGAGGAACTAAATGGTCATGTATGGGCCCAAAACTCATAAAAACTAGTAGATAAACTTCTTATCACATTCTTCACTCTGATACCTTTCCAACAGTTTAAACGGTTTGTCAAACAGAGTCCCGAATCAAAAGTTATGGCTCCCGAAAGTTGGTGCATTTTCAAAAAGGTGCTAAATTTTTAATGTGTTTTTAAAATTTGAATTTCAAATTGTAATTTTCGGTGCCAAACCACTAAAAATCATAATTCGAATGTTTTTTTTGGCTCTAAACTAAAAAGGATTTATTTATGGGATAGTTTCTAATTTTTGGGTAGCTTTTTAGGGGGAAAAGTGCATACTGAGAAAATGGAACTTCTATAATTTTTTGTAAGGGCATGTATTGTAGAACTCAAGGATTTGGGGATCCTCTGCATGTAAGCATTTTATTATTCTGAATACAATAATATTCTTTGTTTTTTTGGTGTGATATTTTGTGTCTTGGGTTAGCATCCTCATCAATTCTAAATATTATTTTCTCAAAAATTTTGGAATCAAATTGCACTTCTTTTTCCATCTCCTTCGAAAACTCTTTTTTTTTCAATAAACACCATTTTTAAGGAGTGGCGTTCACCGTATAACACATAATTTTTTTTCCATGAAGGATAAAATTCTATTTTTTTCAAATATAGATTTGTAACTATGATATCTAGTGCTTCCAATTGGTTTCATAGTTTTTTATTGAATAATTTTTCCTTAATCAAGTTTCGAAGTCAAACCAATACAATTCAGACATAGGTAGACCATATAACATAACTTTTTTTATATATATCGAAATTCATTTTTATTTTTTTGGATCAAGGACTTCAATATCTAGTGCACTTATATTTTTAAATTTTATTTTTGATAATCTTCTATTTTTCCACATGTGCAAAATAAAGAGCTTGATTTTTGATGAAAAACCTACATTCACAAGAAATAAAAAATAAATATAATATTCAATTTTAATTTAATTAAAGTTATACTTTTTTGGAAGCTTATAATAAGAACTACATACATACAAAAAATAAATTTTAAGTGAATTCATTTGATCCCCCAAAAGGTAAATCAAAAGTGGGTTTTTATCAACATTTTGATAGGTGTAAAGAAGACTTCGTTATAGGTAAGGTTTAAAACTAGCAGGGTTCTATCCAAGGGTGCTTGGTCTAAGGTGGTTTGATCAAACCCTCTTCAATTGGAATCCTTTAAATGGAAGTTTTAAAGGCTAAAATCATTATATTTTCTAAAAATATGTGATTTCAGCAAAAATCAAGATCTCCCAGAAAGTGTTAACCACTATTGTGGCAGCACAATAGTGCTGACATTTTTAGAAGTTCATAGATTGATTATTTTAGCCCATACTACATGTGTTTTATCACTAGGAATTTTAGGCTCACACTTGCTTGGAATTGTACCTTCTAGGAAACACTAATTTATAACTCTGTGGATAAATTCTAGGCACATCACACAACTATCTTCTGAGTGTGCAAAATTGTGCAACCTGCACCAACCTTGCAACAAAAAACCTTTCAATTAATCTTTAGTCCTTCAACCCTTGTAGGCTTCCCTAATAAATACCTTCCAAAATTTATCCAAGCAACTATCTTCCCTCTTGGAAGAGTCATAATCAGATTCTACTAGCACATCTGTCCCTGGAGTTATTCGATCATGATTTTCTGCATTGCACATAAAAACCCCTTCTATCCTAACTCCAAAAGTTTTAATACCATATACAATAGGTTCCACATCGATGTATAGCACTTCATTTTTTTTATTGCAATTCGTAATCATATTTTTTATACATGGCTCCTTCTCTATCCTGATCTGGTTAGGAACTCCTTTTCAGGGTAACCACATATGTGAGAAGCCAGTAGCCATCTATACATTTAGAGTCTTTGACTAATACCTAATCAACAACATCCCATAGGTATCTTGTATCTCGACTACTTGAATGTCAATATAAAACTGAATCCTAGGATCTGATGCTAACTGCATATGAATATTAGTCAACTCTCCAACTATGTTCACCTTAGTTTTATCAAACCGAGTAACTTTCTTTAAGGAGCTAGCCGGGGATAAACCTAGTGTATGGTATATGGACAAAGGCATTATATTCATTGAGGCCCTTGAATCTACCAAAAAATTATGGAGATTATTACCAAAAATCCTTAATGTTAATAGAAACAGTGACGACTCTGTCTTTCTTTTATATAAGGCTACATGCATATTTTTCATAGGAACAATGTTTTTGTCCTTCATTTTAATAGAGCTATCTTTAATCTGCATCTCTTTACTAGCTAATCCTTCCTTGGGAAGTTCTTCTAACGTGTTTAAGAAGGCATTTCTAATCATAGGTGTTTTGAGTAATTCTGATAAAGACAAATTGATCTTTACCTTCCTAATCTCTACTGCTAAGTAGGTAGTCAAATTAATTTGCTCAACGGATTCTATCTTTCCACTCCTATAAGGATTTTGAGCATTGTTATACTATGAGGTGATTTTTGGAAACCCTGTATTATTATTGGATTTATCGTCTGGTGGCATATACTAAAGTTGTTAGGTGAGATCAACATAGTTACGGGTCCTTTGAACCTACTCCCACCAATGGTATTACTCCTCAAGTTGTAATTGTGCCCTTTCTGATATTGTTGGAAAGCCTGAATCTCATCAACTTCATCCTAATAAGGGAACATATAAGTTTCCAAGGTCATGCTTGAACTATCTCCCCACTCATAGGTACTACTCTCAGCAACAACTGGTGGCTCAAAACACACATAACTATCTAGTACAAGTGTTGAATCTTATCCTACTATAATTATTTCATTTCTTGGGATGTGTGAGAATCACACTAATCATTATGCTATGTCACGGCTAAGAAAATGTCTAACACAATTTTGAACTATGGACAATCAACTTCCACATGAGCACTGGTATTGTGAATCTTGCACTAGTTTCTCATGGCAAGTTCAACCATGTTTACTTTGGATGTAGACCTATCTTCAGAGGAGTTAGTGTTATCCAAAGTTGTAGATATTCCCCCATTATTAGACCATGTATTCCAAGGTCTAGGTGCCAATAAATTTTTTGATTTCTCAGTTGTGTAACCTTTTAACCTGAGCTATTATTTATTTAATTTACTCTTTATCTTCCTAATCTTTTCCTCTCTAACTATCTTGAGCCTACATAAAGAGATAATTTCCATTAGGATGCATCTAAGTGATAGTTGAGCCAGGATGTGGGACTAATGCTTGACTATTTATGGGTTGAAAGAAACTATTTTGTGGAAAGGTCCCATTCTAAACTACTAAAGGAAAAGGGTTAGGGATCACCACATTATTTATTGAGACTCCATTCATGCTTGGGATAGAATAATTATTCAAACTATTCCTACCATTCATAGGTGATCCACTTCCAATATGTTTCATTTCACAATTCACACTAATAGCTTCTGTGTAAGCTTCAGTTAGGGAAGTAGGAGGATTTACCTTCCTTTTGATAAACATTGTTTCCAATGGATCAACTATGGTCTAGTAAATAGAAAGGACAAAAAAATTATCCACAATGTAAGGTGCTTGTAACCTAAAATAAGCCTTTTGGAATCTATCATTAAAAGCTATTATAGGTTCACTGCCAAATCGATTGATTTGAGAAAACTGATGATACAATAGGGTAGGATCTACTGACATTCTAAACCTAAATAGGAACTAATTTTCTATATCTTTCCATGTATTGATAGAATTACAAGGAAGATTGATATACCATTGGTAAACTTCATCACTCAATGTGTAGGGAAACAACCTACACACAACATATTTGTGTGTATTCTAGCTCTAAAGCATGTATCCTTGAATATGCTTATATTTTCTTCCACGTCCTTATGGAGATAATACTTCAAACACAATTTATCTGAATTTTTTGGAAGATCATTGTATACAACAAATTGAATAGGAGAATCTACATTGAATAAATCCATCACTACAGGTGGAGGAGGTGTCACATGGACTTGATTTCATGGGGCTACACCAACAGACCTTAATCTTCGAGCCCTAGCTAATGTATGACCACTAAGTTCTACAAACACCACATGAGGATCACTAGATTGAGACCTAGTAACCCTATGGAACTCCAATTGCCCTTATCTTTAGAAAAGAAATCAAGCCCTCCTTCTAGCGCCGATTTTGTTGATGCGAGTGTTGCACATGTACACCAACAGGTAGATAAATTCTCACCAAAGAATGTGGGAACCTACCTTACTTGAAAGATCCACCGAGAAAACCTAAATATAAAGGTAGTCTTAGTTTGATCTTAAGGCTTAGGAATGTCAATTCTTGACACACTAGGTTCACTCAGGATTCACTGTGTAAATTTCTATTAATCATGAGGGGTCTATGGAGTATTATTTTTTTTTCTCATTTCCATAAAATTATAGAGAAAATTATGTTAAATCTACTAAATATGTGCAAGTAATTTGAGTTCATGAAATATTATTGAAAATATTTAGTTTTCATGAAGTAGTGAAGTGACAGAAGTATGATCAAACCACGCTTATTTTATGATCCTTTGGAGGATAGTTTACCTAAGACACCATAGACCCCTCATGATTAACAAAAATTTACACAACAAACCCTAAGTGAACCTAGTGCATCAAGACCTGAAATTCTTGAGCCTTGGGATCAAATTGAGACTGCCTTTAGGTTTAGGTTTTCTTGGTGGGTCTTTCAAGTAAAGGTAGGTTCTCACATTCTTTTGTGAGAATTTATCTTCCTATAGGTGTGCATATGCAATACTCACATCAACAACTTTGTTTTTAACTTCTATGATAGAAAAGGGTACCATAGGATCTTAATTCGCAATGCCATCTTTAGATTATCTTGCCACCCATTTCATTAGAGAGAAATATAAGTTAATCAAGATGGGTACTCTCAAATCCTCTATCGCATGCCCTAGTTGTTAACCAAGACACAAAACATCATAAATGATTAAGCAATAATGATGAGAAACATAATAATAAGGATAGCAAAGAGAAAAATGATCAAAAAAACCCATTGCATCCAAAGAAACTATAGAGACCTTATCTTCTAAAGGAAATAAGCCTAAGAAAGAGAAGGCCAAATAGAGCTATTGAAAAAAAATTGTCATGATGAGCATACATGTTTAAAGAAACAAATTGATTACTTGGCATGTATTTTTTGTGAGACCCCATCTTTTTGTGATCTTGTTCATTCCATGTGTCTCTTGATGTTATCATGACTTATAATAATATTTTTTGTGTGTTACACGATCTTTATTAATTATAGTTGTTTAATATATGTCGATAATGTGCTTATGCTTGGTTGTTATTGGATAGGATTAACTGATTTATCTGACTAATGTCATTTTGATTACTCTGTGATAACTAGATGAGTTCCTTACATTGAGAATCTAAGTAGGTGTTGGTTGAGATGAGATTTAATGAGTGAAAAATGTTTGTTGGTGATAGGTTATTGACTATAAGATGGATTTTAATTGATTACTACTAGATATAGTGATATTGTGATGACGTGTTGTATGATTAATTATTACTTGATTACATTAGGTGTTGTGTGTTTGATTAAATGTGCAAGTTAAAAATAGATTAAAGAAGATAAAACACACCAATAGAAAATTATATCAAAACAAAAAATGAAATAAAAGAAGTGCAAACTCAGATTTTTGCCTTTGATTTCATCCTATCGTCCTCTATCTCCAATAATTTTGTCGATTCCAGATGTTGCTCTCAGATTTTGTTGGGCTCAACAAACAATCCTCCTAGAGAATGAGATTGTAGATGATGGATGCATGCTATGCTAAGATATGATTATGCTAATTAAATGATGCATGATTATAGATTGCTATGATTACTTGATAAAGAAAACTATGATTACGAATGCTCTTAATAAATGCTAACTAAATGCAACTATTCTCTAATCGTCTATCACCTAATAGAATAAATGTTTGGATATGCAAGCATATTTATAGAGCTTTCGAAGGATTCTTATTGGCTGATGCATGAATTATAAATTCAATTATTTATTTATGAGTGAAATGGAGATTTTTCTCAATTAAATAATCATTTAATTAAGATTTAAAGAATAATAAAATATTTCATAATTAAATAAAATATTTAATTATGATTTGAAAAGATAAGGACATTAATTAAATAAAGATATTTAATTAAATATATGAAGAGATAAGATGAGATGATAAAAATCATCTTTTTAGAAGATTTTGGAAAGATTTAAGAAGATAAATAAAAAGCGGGATTTGTTTCCTCTTTCATGGAAGAGATACGATGAGATGATAAAAATCATTTTTTTAAGAGGATTTTGGAAAGATTTAAGATAAATAATGAATTATAAATTTAATTATTTATTTATGAGTGACATGGAGATTTTTCTCAATTAAATAATCATTTAATTAAGATTTGAAGAATAATAAAAGATTTAATAATTAAATAAAATATTTAATTATGATTTGAAAATATATGGACATTAACTAAATAAAGATATTTAATTAGTTTTTTAGGAAATGACATGTAGATGAAATTAATTAAATTAAATATTTAATTAATTAGAAGAAAGATTTGAATAGAAGAAAGGAAATATTTAAATTTAAACAAGTGACGCAAGCGTCAAGTTCCTGCCGAGAGGTAAAAAGCATCTAGCTATGAGTTAGAAAAAGTAATTAGATAGAAGTTAGGAATATAAATGTACTAAATTTAGCTAGGAAAGTTTGAAATAATTTGCAATGGTGCATTAATGCATGGAATGTTTATAGATATACCAATGAATACATTTATTTTTACATCCTTTATGATCTTATTTAGGAAGCGAAAATGTATTATTAATTTGTTTGAATTATTAATTGCAAATAATCTCAAACATTTGTAACAATGCTTGAGCCATCTATGTATACATGCATGCATGTATACATGTATCCATGTGCACATAATGCACAAGAGAGTGAAAAGCATCCTCTGCATACGAACGGAAAATTTGAATGTGAAACACTAAAATCAATTAGAAATAGAGATTTATAAACAAAGCATTCTAAATGCGTCAAAGCACAATGAAACTCAATTTGCATTTGCAGTATTAAATGAAAGAAAATAGGAAAAATAAACTACTTATGAAACATTTATGCATGCATGGATGTGTACATGTGTCCATGTAATCTAGTATGGAAAGAAGAATCTATAAATGCTTGTGTGCATAAAGTTAGAAATGTTAGAAACAATTTTCATTTGAAACAGAGACAAATAACATTTATAGTTGAAACAAAATAATAATACATAATTGTTTTTCGAACAAGTGTATAAAGGATATCTAATGATGCATTTGAATGCATTGATACATGTGTTAGGATTAGGTGTTGTACACCTTGCATAATGTTTGTAATGTTTTATTTATTTATTATGTGTGTGGTGCACCTAGGGGTTTCTAGGTGAATGTGCATCACAAGGAGTTATAATGTTGGGGCCACTTTGTTGTATGTAACATTGGGACATAATTGTAAAATGTAATTATTTAATATTGGGGAATAATAATAAAATAATAAAGTACCCAATATTAAATGTGGGGTCACAGGATGTAGCATTTTTGGGCAATATGGTTTATGTAATACCACTTGGTGGTTTTGTGGGAGCTTGTTTCTATAAAAGCAACCACAAGGTTAGTTGTTTGGGGTTGGATCAAAAGTTGGTCAAGGTTGGACAGTTTGTTGTAGGTTAGCAGGTTGAGCTTGTGCATGTGTGAGGGTTTGAAGCATGGCATGGGATGTGTGGATTCATTCTTGGTCACATGGAATGCATGGATAGCTTGTGCTTCTTAAGTGTTCAAGTGGGAGTCTCAGCAGCATGTATTGTAATGGTTTTCATTGCTGAATAACACATGGAGTGTGGATGCTTTTTGAGGCTAGGTTTTTCCCTCCCTTGAGGGTTTTCCCCTGTGGTATATCTTGTGTCATCTTTGATGGCATGTTGTTTATTCCTCTTGCATGTTGATGTTGGAGTATTTTACTCTGCATGTTTGGAGATTTGGGTTATGTGGAAATTACCATTCTATGGGCAGAAGTTTCCTACAACATGTAAATATTTGTTAAATGTGATGACATGTATACATGTATCCATGTGCACATAATGCAAAGGAGTGTGAAAAGAATCCTCTGCATCTGAGCAAAAAATGTGAATGGAAAACACTAAAACTGATTAGAAATACAAATTTATAATCAAAGCATTCTAAATGCGTCAAAGCACATTGAAACTGAACTTGCATTTGCAGTATTAAATGAAAGAAAACAGGAAAAATAAACTACTTATCACCAATGCATTTATCAAAGGAATGCATAAAAATATGGAACCATTTAAACCTTTATGCATGCATGGATGTGTACATGTGTCCATGCAATTTGGTATGTAAACAAGAATGTATATATGCCTGCGTGCATAAAACTAGAAATGTTAGAAACAATTTGCATTTGAAACATATACAAATAACATTTATAATTGAAACAAAATAATAATACATAATTGTTTTTTGAACAAGTGTATAAAGGACATCTAATGATGCATTTGAATGCATGGATACATGTAAACATTTGTTAAATCTGATCATACATTTTAGCCTTCAAGAAATTGTCATACGCGCTTTTAGGAATCTGTAATAAACAGGATTTAGAAAAGACGTTTTGAAAAGTACTCTTGAATACAACTTTATGTTATGATAGTTATTTTCGAAGCCCTCAGTGTTTGATTGCATAACCTTGATATTTTCTTCATTTTTTTCTTTGTTTGGTATGATGTGAATTTTGTCGTGATGGATGAAGGTATATTTGAGCTATAGATAGATAAAGATATGTGAGGGTAAAAAACAAGAATGAGCTATATAAGTACAAGAAAGAGAGGGAATTGAGAGAATGATGAGATGCAAGTAAGGTATATGAATGGCTTATGAAAAGTATTTGATATGGGAGGAAAGGATATGTGAGACTGGATATGAGAATGAATGGAATGTAAATGGTATGAATTTATGATTTTTGAGTTGTATGCTTAAAATAAAATGCAAGATATAAAAATTTGAATGAGTGAGCTGGATTGAAAGAAAAAAGGAATGGAACACATTGGTGTGATGGAAGGCAAGCCTATAAATGGATTTTGAAATGTATTTGATTTGAGAAGAAAGGATGTGCAACGGTGGAAATGGAAATGAATGGAATTGATAGGGTATGAAGTGATCATTTGTTCCATCAAAGGGTGTAAGAATGTCTAGTTTGTTATTGGTTATGCTTTTTAAAATCATCATAGGGTTGGGTGTCTCAATACAAACATAGAAGAAAGACTCATGTCCCATTTCTCACTCTCCTTCGTACTGAACAAGGTGCCAAGATCCTTGAGCTTCCTTGAAATGCGACGAGAAGAGTAGATATAAAAATATAATGATATTTAAGGATACAAGAGTCAAAACAGAAGACAAATTAGAAGTTGTTATGCATATACTATGAAAACAATAAATATGGAAGATCATGAAACCAAAAATACGCAAATGCTGATGTGTTAGAGAACAATAAATGAATGGGGAGAGAAATACATAGAGCTATTCACAGATATATGCATGGATGCATCGGCAGATACATGTATACATAAAAAAGAGAGCTGCATGGACAGATGGAGAAATGAATACATGGATACATGGATGCATACATATTTTCATATAGATACATATGCATATGTTGCATGGAAAGATGCATTCATATACACAAGCAAATATGGATGAAGGCATATATGCATAAATGCATGTATGGACAATATGCATGAATGTATTTCAACATATAACTTTTTTGTTTTGTATAGTCTGAATTTTGAGAGCTAATTTTTATATTGGAAAATTAGTATTTATCTATTTTTCTATTCATCAGAATAGCTTTATAAATCATTATTGTTTTAGAAAATCAGTGAAATGCGAACACATAGATTGATTAAATAAATTTAAGCAAAGACAGTTTATAAAACTGGTGGGTAGAGGAACGTAATCCATGAATACAAATTAAATGCATTGAAATATCAAGAAAATGCGAACACATAGAGTGGTCAAAACAATTGAAGCAAATGCATTAAATGGCATCTGGCTGGTCGGGAAGGCACTGGAATGGCTTGGTGGGCATGGGTAGCCAGCATACTTTAGCCATTTAATATATATTTAAGCCTCTTGCAATGTATCACAGTTGCTTTGTGGATGCTATATTCTATTCTAGATGCTTGTGTTGTAAGGAAGAGTACTGTATATGCATGCACAAATGCATATGTGCATGTTGCACATGCACACATGTATAGATGGATGCATAGACACATGTATGCAAACACAAGTAGATATGTTATACAGAGAGGTGTGCAGATACATGTATGTGTAGAAATATGCATAAATGCATTTGCAGATGGGCAGAGACAAAGAGACATACATGGGTGCATGAATCCAGACATGCATATATACATGTATCCATGGAAGATATCGATAGATGCATATATACATGGATGTGTGCATGCAATTGATAGGTGCATATATGCATAATGTAATGCCCCGCCAAGCAAGCCCGAAGGATACATTACATCTAGCATTTATCGCACCAAATTTTTTTTAAAAGGTATTAATATACATCATAATAATCATACATTACATGATATGAAACTAAATATGAATCTACATATAACAAATCCCTCGGGTTTTACAAGACTGCATTACTTTTCACAACCACATCATTACATCACATGGATGGTAAGTATACACCAGTAATCATAAGATAACATGAACATGGTTAATACATTAATCAAGGGTTACAATATTACAATGTCATTTCCCAACATGAATAGGGAAGATACAATAAAATAGAATGTTACATTAGAAATGAAGGAGTACAAAGTTGTAATACTGGATTCAACTCTGGTTCAACTCAAGAGTCACTGCATGGTACAATTTCACACTTCACGATCGACGACTGGGGACCCAATGGGGTGCATAGCATGTTCCACCCAACCACGTGGACCCGAAGGCCCACCCCCCGTGCTAAAAGATGACAAGAAGGATCCCCAACAATAACCATCATACAAAACAAGGATACAAAAACTTCACAACAAGATCCACAATAACATAAGGCAATCTCCAGCACAAGATATAACCAACACAAGATGTGCCCAATATAAGGAATAACCAAATAAAGCATCAACATACAAATGCCAACAAATGCTTCCAAAGGCCCAAGAATAACATAGAAGGAAACAAGCACACATCGTTGTTTAGGGAAGAGTGTCATCGCAATGATGCATGGGTTACCCTGGCGAATCTTCCTAGGCCCCAACCCCCAACTTGGGTTACCCTGGTGACCTCTTATGAAACCCGGCCCCACATGCAATCCAATGCGGCATCGATTATCTTTCATAAGGACAAGACAATGATTTTTCCATTCCAGGCCTTCTCAACTCATCTCAAGCCCATACAAGCACTTGATTCATGAGTGAGGCATTCACTTATATCTTGTTAAAGTGTGATTATACCCAAAACCCCTAAATAAATATTATCATTTTCACTTGATTAACAAACTTCCAATGAGTTACCCTGAGACCACTTCCGGGTCTTGGCCCCCATTGAAAGCCACTCCCCTAGCAACAAAACCAAAAGTCACTAACTGAGTAAGCCAACATGCAAAACATATAAAACCACATGAACAATCATGTAAAGCGAGGCATACACCATCTCGCACGAAATCATTCATAATAAGACAGCTTCCAAAAGCATGGCTAAAACCCCACATAGTCAACACCAAGTAAGGACCAACAGTTCACCAAAAACCAACATATAAAGTCAATCATAAAGAAACAATTTCCTCAACCTCCGAAAAGCTGGTAAGCCATTAACATAATGTTTTCCACCAAAGTGGCACCAATAATTTGATCTCATGATCAACATCAAACTCAAATCAAAAAAACCCAAGAAACATTATTAAAACCATCTCATAGTAACCAAGCATTTGGGAACGACTCCAAAAATAAACATCATTTCCACTTGAGCAATAACCAAATTCACTCTCACTCCACAATTGACATATTACCTGATATACTTATCAATACTACAACACTTTCAACCACATAAAAGAAAACTTCAAACAAAGACTCTCTCATTAGCAATGACCATAATTTCTCTAATTTCATATTCATTTTACAATTAACTAAAAATCAAGAATCTAATATTTACATATACGTTCATTTATATTCAACATAAATAAATATCATTCTCATGGTAAAATATAGATAGTTTTGAACTTTAACCCTATTTATCACAAATTTCTGCCATAGGTATGCAAGTGTTCTTAATTTTCACATATATTCATTTATTCTTACCTATGCATACATATGAATCTATATATATATAACTAAAGGATAAAAAAAAAAACTAAGTAACATATACAACATATGTCTCTACTTATATATATGCCTTAATTCTGTTATATTAAAGGAGTATTGTTAATTACAATACTTAGGCGACATGATATGCTATAACAACCCTCTTCAAGCGCACAAGAAGAAATTCAAATTATATAAAAGGAGACATGCACTCTGGCGTTCATTTATCTAGATGTTTATGAACTATATAAACTACAGATTGAGTAGTAACAACAGATATATATATATATATATATATATATATATATATATATATATATATATATATATATATATATATATATATATATATGATATACATATATAACACAACAACTAATTAACAGTACGTTTCAACCATCAAAGTTCAAATGTTTAGAGAAAAACTCTCTGAGCTTATGTAAATGAAAGGTGACAGAGAGACTATTTAATTTACTACACTTTTTTGCAAGACTAAAAGTTGCAGCTGTGGTAGGTTGTCTATGGTTTTAAGGAGGCCATTTAATTTTGTACAATGTCTCTGCTCTAATTGTTGTAACTGTGACAGGTTGCCAAGTATATATATTAGAAAGTGAATATTGGAATTTGCAAACATCGCC
Organism: Sequoia sempervirens; assembly: GCA_007258455.2. Classification (NCBI taxonomy): domain Eukaryota; kingdom Viridiplantae; phylum Streptophyta; class Pinopsida; order Cupressales; family Cupressaceae; genus Sequoia; species Sequoia sempervirens. Next base: position 434,984,660 of record VDFB02105785.1, on the reverse strand, counting down.
AATCACTTGCACTGTTATCATTATTTCCAAGTGTTGCAACTGTGATAGATTGTTAGTAGAATCAAACAGGTTATTTAATCCTCTGCAACATTCCATTTTAAGTGCTGCAATGTGAGAGGTTCCAATAGAATCAGGAAGGTTATTTAAATCTATACATCCTATCATGTTCAAATGCTGCCGCTATGACAAGTTGACAATAATTTTAGAGAGGCTACTTAATACTGTATACCACCTCAACTCTAAACAAGGTGCAGTAACCGATTGTCTAGTATTTTAGAAAGTGCATATTGAAATTTGGAAATATTGCCATCTTCTTGAGTAATTGTCAAGACCAAATGTTAACCTCAAGACTAAAGTAAAGGAGAGGTGCAAATATGTGACTTAAAAGTAGGAGAAATAACGTACAACTTTTCTTTAGAAACTAGACTCTTTTTAGTTTGTCAATGAGTTTCCAGAAACATGCTTAAGTAGAAGTTTGAAAATTAACTTCACCACAATTAATGAAGAACTCTATATTTTGTTAATGATAGTCAATATCTTATTTTCAACTACTGTAACTGTGGCTCACTACTAACGATTCCAAAGTCAATCACAGAATTTAATTTCTTACAATACCAGACTTCTGCACCAACCGTAGTGTCAACTATAAAAAAATAAAAATAAATAAAAATAAAAATCCTGGCATTCATAGTTTTAAATCATCATGAACCGGCCATGGTTTCTCAGGAGAACTGAGTTTGGCTTTCTAATTTTATTCCCTTTATGAAGCTAAATAGTTATAGGGGAGAAACCTTAGAGAAGCTATATAGATTTCTAAGACTTCTTTACTAATTGCAATGAAAAAGATGATGTGACAACCACAATAATTTAAGAATTGAATCCAAGAGTTATGTGTGTCGATCAAATCCAAATGGAATGTAAAAGGGGCTTGAATAAGTCAATCATCACACACACACTCTCACAAAGTAATTCTACATACCTTATAAGATTGAATCGATTCTAATGAAATCTCCACCTTGTTCCACAAAAACAAACTTTAAGATAA
>VDFB02105785.1:434903262-434983515 GCA_007258455.2 Sequoia sempervirens | reverse complement strand
ACCCTACTCCTCGGGAAGCACTTGCGATTACCTGCTGACCATGGCGGGGCATCATGCATCATGAGGAGGCAAATAACCCTGTAAAAACAACACATATTTTAGTTCATGACATAAAAGAGTACAAAATATAAAACCATGAATGAACTTATGTTATAATTAAAGACCTCATGACAACTTACTTGCAAGTTTTGTAATCTCTAGTCTTTCAATATTTTAACCCTCTTTTATCTCATCTATTTGAGGCACTATGAACATCAACTTAACCATTTCTTGATTGCATTTTTTTGGACCTTCTTTATTGTATCGAGAGGTTTTGTTGAATAAAAGATGTCATCATCACAAAATATTTACTGCAAATCACTATGGATGCTCTCCTCTACTGCTAGTGCCTTTCCCCAATCAGTTGACTACAACAAGAATATTAAAAACATTATCGAAATTAACCCAAAAAACTTATGAAAAAAACATAATAATAAAATTTTTGCTCGTATCTAATTTGTACAATTACAATGAGGTAAACCTGTCAAGTAGAAGCGCCTGAAGATACATCATGATCTATGCTCTGGGCCATAGTATTCTCCATATGATCAATGTCCTGTTGTGAAAAAAATTAAATATAAAAAAACATAACCTAAAAAAACCAATAGACTTAAAAACATAAGAATAAAATGGTATATTGGAGTCATTAATTGGAGGTTGGGTAAAATGGTACATAGTATGTACCACCCCCATAGTAACTATGTTTGTAACTAAAAAATTCAAATTGTAATTGATTAGTAACCCTTCCCCTGCAGTTATTGATTTTATCATACATACAAATACACAGTTTCCCTCGCGCGCCTCGAATATGCAATTGGGTTGCTTATTTGTTGACCCAGATCATGTACTATTTATAAACCCTGCAATATTCCCTGATGATTTTGGCTTTCTGTCAATGTACATAGCCACTCCTTTATTTTGATCCTTATCTTTTAGTTGTATATAATTTGTTAACAATGCATACCTATGCATACATCGTATATATTGAACTAGTTGCCTCTAATCTTTGTAATTGTAAGAGGGTTTGACATACTCCATCAATTCAATAACTTTTTCATAACAGACCTTTATGTCGTCCATGCAAAATAGGCCCAAACCATGTAATGATGATGGTGCTATGCGATATATCCTCCGACAAAAATCGCTAGTTTATTGGAGCATTCCTTAGGGTACCCATCGTTTTCCTCAGATGTTTGTACCTCAAGGGCACCTCGATAATTCTATGCTCACTTAACAAGAACATGACCTCTTTTAGCAAGAAAAAAAAAATTCCATGTGATTTACAAAATTTCTTTTCTTTTCAACTTTGACCTCTATTGACTTACCTCCATATTACATGTCTCACTTCCTTCCTCCTCGACCAATTTAGGCAGACAGATCTGACAAATACCTATTTGGTGGTACTTGTAGTCATAAGGATCTTGGATGAAGTTCTTTCATGGTGATGTGATCCCAAGGTGACATTATGATTAATCTATCATTTCATCTCTAGAATTTCACAGGTTATAAGGTAATCAAGTCTTGATAGATTGCAAGCTATTGTTACTACCGTCCAAATGTGTCCATCACAAATCAAATCTACTTAACATTTTAACTCCCAAGCTTTGTAACAAGTGTTAAATGTGACTATGGTCCACCATTTACACAACCAAGGCCTCAAATGTATTCTCTAATTGTAAACAAAGGACTTTTTCTCTTCATTCAAGTAAATAAACTTGAAGGGAAACACTACCAAGTGGTTTATTGGACACCTACATGAATAAAAATAGCAAAAAATTTACATTTAATTTCCATATGTCTAAGTGGTTAACGGTGAGGGAGTGTGTACTAGACTTGGTTAAGTCATCATAATTTTATGCTTTGCACATATTTTATTTTAAGTCATATTAAATCTTCCTATGTCTAATTAAGTGTATATTTCATGTTTTTAAGTTAGGAATGATTGATAAAGTGGTTTCCTCCAAAGACAGCTCTTTCTCCATGGTATCCGTAACACATAGCAACAGTCTTCTCTTATACGGTTGTAAATGATTTAAAGAACTTAGCTAGGAATTATTCATTTAACTTAAGGTTTTCTCATAATGCCAGCATTGGAAAAGTATGATCAAATTCTTCTATTATAAAGAATTGGTCTATGTGCCTCTAGTAATCACTATAAATGTTTGTAAGGATAAAATGACTAATTGCATTAGGTAGGAGAGAATCAACTTTGAGTTCTTCAAAGATTATATTCCTCTATTCATAATTTTTAAGGGTTGTGTGTAGAGGAGGTTATAACTACCAAGAAGGGAGGAGACCTTTCCTTGTATTCTTTTATAATTTTCATTATTCTTATTTATTTTACACCTACATTTACAAATACACATACATATGCATTTACTATTTTCATTTATTTATTATGTAGTTTAATAGTTTGATTGATTTCATATTATATGTGTTGAAGAGTTTAGAATTTCAATTACATTAATTTATAGATATGTTGTATCTATAGCACTACAAAACCATATGCTCTTTGCATTTAGAAATACACATTTATATACATAGATATAGATTTCTTTAATGATATGTTGCATTTATTGTTCTAGGAGAGCATCCAGTAATTGCATTTACATTTAAATTTAAAAATACACATACATACATACATACATACATACATATATGTGTGTGTGTGTGTGTGTATCATTTATATTCGGTGTTCAAAAACAACCCATTAGGTTTGCACATGGATAAAAATTCATAAAATCAGATCTCCCATACATGTTTTGTTGAAACCTAGGCTTGAACCTCTCATTTCACATGCTTTTCTTCACAAAAATATTGAGGAAAATAGCTATTCCTTCTTTATTTCTCATCCTATGCCCTATTCATGCATCCTAAAATTACAATAGTATCCATGGGGCCTCTTACACAAGGTACAGTAATCACAAAAAGTGTAAGAGCTTGTTTATATAATGTTTGGACTACAAAAGTACTTTAAAAAATAGGTTAACTCAGATTATGATTTGTTGGTGAGCTGTATCAAAAAAATCATTAGCACTAGCTCATTCTTGGAGTCTTTTGAAAGAGAAGCGAATTAGGTGGCAGTTAAGTACAAAAATTATAGTGTCAAGGTGAATGAGGTGATCAATTTTGATTGGAAAACTAATGAAGAGTACCAGAAATGGGTAAATGTATATTTAACTGAGGAAGAGTGAAAAGAAGTAGGTTGCTAATAGTTGACAAATCAGCTGTTGGAGTTATAACAGATTCTAGTTTTGTTTTTTGGTGACAGTCTAGGTGCAAAATTCTTGAAATTTTTTGTTGATGTATCAACCATTCTCAGCAGGCATGATGAACAAGAAGATTCTATGGGGAAATTGTTGTTGTAACAAATTTTTGGAATATCACAAGGCGGTCCAATTGGCTAGTGACACATGTTCTTTCTGGCCCGATGCTTGTTTGCTCCTCCTTTTTCTATAAGAAGGATTTCAAGGCTAGAAGTATGGGTTAGCAAGTTAGATATTTTTGGTCAAGTCTAGATGAAGTTGTAGAGTAAATTGTAAAGTCTGATGGCTTTAGGGAAAATGCAATTTAGGTTTTAAGTCATTCTATAGTAGGTTTTGAATTCATGGCGATTTGATGTTTTATGCAGTACTGGCATTTGAATTGATATGATTAATTCAAACTCATGTCTCTCCATTGTACAAGCATATCTGAATTTTGAATAAAATTATCAAGGTTTGTTTCGTTCATCTCACTATTGTGGTGTGTATGATTCTTGTTTTAGGTTTAATTCAAGGAATTAATTAAAATGCTTGAATGGGATTGTAGGTGGATATGTTATGTATAAGTTATTTTATTTTTTCTATCTTATCTTATACCATTTTATGAGAATGGGGGTGCCAATGTACAAGATCTTTGGAAACTAGGCATGAAAATTGAAGGTTAAAGAGAATGGGTTGCCAAACTTATAGTACTCATTGCCCCTTGGTCGTCGATTTTCCCTGAGTTCCCTCAACCTTGTCCTTGGTGCTGGTATTAGCCTTGTTTTCACTCCTCCAAACTCTTCCTCAACATTGATATTGACCTTGTTTTCACTCCAAACTCTTTGTCGGAGCTAGTATTGACCTTGTTTTAACTCCAAAATCTTCCTCGACACTAGTATTGACCTTGTTTTCACTCCTCCAAACTCTTCCCTTGCACTGATATTGTCCTTTTTTTTACTCCTCCAAACTCTTCGTCGACACTGGTATTGACCTTGTTTTAACTCCAAACTCTTCCTCGGCACTAGCATTGACCTTGTTTTCACTACTCCAAACTCTTCCTTGGCACTAGCATTGACCTTGTTTTCACTACTCCAAACTCTTCCTCGGCACTGGAATTGACCTTGTTTTCACTACTTCAAACTCTTCCTCGGCGTTGGTATTGACCTTTCACTTCTCCAATTTGACAAGCTACAACTTGGTTTCATTAAGTTTTACAGTATGTTAATTAAGTTCAAAATTTTGGCGCCATTTAGCTTGGTTTTAATATTATACAATATAGTTAACTATATATTAGCTATATTTTACATAATAAATAATATAATTATTCAACTTATTATAATTATATATTATATTCTTTAACAAAATTATTAAATATGTATAAAATTATTATAATTAATAATTAATAATAAGTATATTTTTATGTAATACAAAATATAATTAATATAATATATATTTAATATAATAGTAATATATATTAATATGAGAGAGAGAAACTAAATTTTGATTAGTTGTTTCATGTCAACAATCCAAGGATGGCATGTGTCCTTGGGGAGTTATGCTCAAGGGAGCATGCCATTTGATTAAATATATGATAATTCTCCTTTAAGACCTCTTCAATGTACCCATTCCACACTTAAGGAGACAAAGATAAATATAGAGAGAGAGGGAGATAATGACAAGAATACAAATAGAAAGGGAGACAAAGAGATAGAGAGGGGTAGAGAGATAAAGAGATAAGGATGAATAGATAGAGATATAGGGAGGGTGATTGATATATCTCTCCCTATTGCTCTCTATATGTCTATATCTCCCACTTCTATGTCACTCCCACCTCTTCCCCCCTCTATCTATTGAGCTATCTCTCCCTCTCCCACCTTTATCTCTCATTCACTCCATCTCTCCCTTCATCTCTCCTACTCTATATCTCTATCTCTATCTCTATTTCTCTTTTTATCTCCCTCTCACTCCTCTCTCTATCTCTTTCTATCCATATCCCTTTCTCTCCCTCCCCCTCTCTATCTCACACCATCTCTCCCTCCCTATCCCCCCTATCCATCGACTCTCTATCTCCACCTCCTCTTCCTTTCTTCTTCCCATATATCTCCATCTCTCTTTCTCTTCCCATATATCTCTATCTCTCTCTTTCTCTCCCCATATATTAACTAAGAAGCCATGCAAGCATACAATAGTATATGTTGGTAAAACTATAATAGTGTTTTATTAAACTATAAGTAACACTTATCTTTCTAATTTCAAGCCTTTTTATAAAAATAGTGTTTTATTAAACTATAATTAGATTATTGTCACCACTCTTCATTCAACATGAAATGCCAAATTTAGCAATTATTTTGTTGCTTTTTTCAAGTTTCATTAACCAAGCTATTTACTAGGTTGAATAAAGTTGTGTTATGACCCTTCTTCTCTTTAAAATAATTAGAAAATATTAGCAAGCTCAGGAAGGGGAGAAAACTAAACTCCTTCAAAATAAGGGTAGTTGTGGGTTTGTTGGTTTTCTTTGTATACTATATACTTGGTTCCTCTAGGATAAATAAGTAACTTTAGATCATTTTCTTAGTTGTGCATCCTAACTAATATAGAGTAAGCTTTTTCATTTTAATTGACTACTTCATAATAGTTTGTGTAGAAAGAATTGTTTCCATTCTTTGTAGTTTTTACATTGGAATACAAATCATATTTAATTTCATGCCAATATACCTCTTTCATAAAGATATTTGTTTGAAATAAGTGCTTCATAACCCATCTAGTCAAATCATAATTAACCTATCAAAAAGGCAATAGGAATTTTCTAAAGAGGGAGAGAGAGGGAAAGGGAGAGAGAGGGAGAGGGAGAGGGAGAGAGAGAGAGAGAGAGAGAGAGAGAGAGAGAGAGAGGGAGGAGGGAAAATGAGAGAGAGAGAGAATGAAGGAAGGGAAATAGAGATATATAGAGAAATAATTGGAGGGGGAAGGGAGGGGGAAGAGGGGAAGAAGGGGAGAGGTAGAGAGAGAGAGAATTAGGAGGGGTAAGGGAGAGGGTAAGAGTGTTGAGGGTAGAGGATAGAAGGTTTAAGGGTTTAGGGTTTTATCATTTAAGGTTGAGGGTTTAGGGATGAGGGGTAGGAGGGAGAGACTTGAGAGAGAGAGAGGGAGGGAGAGATAAAAGGAAGGAGAGTCAATGTAGAGGGTAGAGGGTTTAAGGGTTAAGGGTTTAGGGTTTATGGTTTAGGGTTAAGGGGAGAGAGATAGAAGGAGTGAGTGAGAGAGAGAGACCTAAGAGATGGAAGAGGGGGTGGGATATTGAAGATACTTGAGAAAGAGAGAGATGGGGTGGGAGAGAGAGGGAGGGCAGGTTAAGGGTACAGGGTAGATGGTTTAAGGGTTTAGGGTTAAAGGTGGAGGGAAGAGAGATAGAGGGAGTGAGTGACAGAAAGACCTAAGAGAGGGAGAAGGGGTAGGAGGGAGAGACTTGAGATTGAGTGAGATCGTGAGTGAGAGAGAGACCTCAGAGAGGGAGAGTGGGTAGGATATTGAAGATACTTGAGAGATAGAGAGTAGAGGGTTAAGGGTAAAGGGTATAAGGTAAAGGGTTAAGGGTCTAGGCTGGTCCCCCTTTTGTTTTATTGTTTTATTTCCTTCGCTTGACTTTATTTTTCTGAAGTCTTGTTGGTCCTGTGTTCCCTCATTAAAATAACTTATGTCATCGTTTGTCATCAACCTAGTGATGTCCCCTTATTCCTTTAGGGGAGAGGGCCCAATAATTGTGCAGGCTAACTTTTTCAGCATGTAAGAATTTATTGGAATATCATAGAACCTTCATTTTTTTAAAATGTAGACTAGTCTCTTATTTATCTATAACTAAGGTTTGGAGGCACGACTCATCATGCAACTCCCCACATTGGCAGATCTTTTGAGAAGTGTCTAAAATTTTACTTTTTAAAGGTTTGACCAAAACTTAATCATGGAACCCCCAATAGTTGAACCAAAAAAAAATCATTTGTTGCTTGTAGAATATGATATTTTTATTTAAATTAAAATTAATATACAACTTAAGTGGACCAAATACTTATTGATAACCATAAATCTTTGATATCTCTAATTTTTATATTCAACACATATGGACTAATAGTTGAACACAAAAAATCTATTTGTTGTTATAAAAACAACACAATGATTTAAAATATAACTTATATTGAACAAAAATGGACCAATAGTTGAACATTAAAACTTTTTGAAAATCCTTCACATTTAATGGGAAAATACATGTTATTTATTTTGCTCACCTTTTATATTTGTGATAGGAAAAACTATTAATATAAAATTATCCAATGTTTGTAGTGATGGAACTTCAAATTTTGTTCCTAATGTTTCACTCATGCCCTGCCTTATGTGACTGGTCTTTCATGGTGTTGTAAAATTTCTTAGGGTTGTGGTTTTAGCTTTGTCTTCATCTTAAACCCTTGTGTTTACCTAATGCCTTGGTTGGTATCTATTTCACCGTTACCTTTTTTGAAGGGTTTTAAAAACATTTTATGCCCCATCATTCCATCTAGGCCCGGTCCCTTTGGTCTTAATATTTTATTTCCTCCGCGGGTTTTATTTTCCTAAGTCCTGGTTGGCCTTGTGTTGAACGGTTTTAAAAAAACTTATGTCGTTGTTTTCCATCTTCCTACTAATGTCCCCTTGCCCTTTAATGAATTTTTATTTTTTTAGAAGGATGAAATTCACACTTCCATCGATCAAAATTCCTTCAAGATCAATGGTTGCCCGCCATCCCATGATCAAGAATTGTAGGATGGCGATATCGCGGGTAGACGACACGTGTCCCATATGGGGGATCAAATTTGTGCAACTGGTCATCAACTATCCTTTGATTTGAGTCGTTCCCTTCTATCCCGTGATGGTGCTTTGGTTGATTGCGAAATTACGGGCGGGTGCCACGTGGACTGTACAAGGTGGGGCCCGAGGAAATTTTTGTGCGATATATTTTAAATGTTTCGTTGCTTCCAAAGAAAAACATTTAAAATGAAATATTTGACAAGGTCGGGGGAAATTCATTAAAAATGAGCAAAGGCGGAGAAATTAGGGCAACTAGTCAAGTCAGGAGTAGGCTAGTTGAATACATTCAAAATATTTCTAATTTCAAAAATAAATTGTTTAATTTTTTAAATATATATATATTTTTCAAAAATATATATATATTTTTCAAAAATATATTTTTATTTTTTTAAAAATACATTATACATACAAAATTACATGATCAATAATAGATAATAGATTTTGGTGAATATATCTAGGTATGTTAATATGCTTGAAAACTAATTTTAATTAAAAAACTTACTAACATCATTAAAAAGTAAGCTTTTAATTATAAAAATTTAACATTAAAATTATTTAACATTTGAAATAGAAAATTTAAATATTATATTATAATAGTTTATAATTTACTTATATAGTATTTTGGATAATAGAAACAATTTTGATTGATTTAATATTTTCTAAGTTCATTATTGAATTTAAATCTTATAAATATAATTATATATCTTTAATCAATATTATAATTTAAGAATAATAATCAATATTGAACATCTTAGATTTTAGTATAACTTAAATATTAAAAAATTTAATGTATAAGTTTATAAAATATAATATATTTTTTTTTAAATAAAGATTTAAAGATTATTATATATGTATATTTAAAGATCCATAGAATTATCTTTTTAACTATGAAATTAATATGATTAATTTCATTTATAATTTTATCTTATCTTATCTTTTTAACAATTTTTCGATATGCTACATAATTTGTTTTCTATAAGTATCATGTTGTATACTCTTTATATGGAAGGTAGTTTTTTTTCATGGAGCTTAATAAGTTTTAATAAATTTTAGTCATTTTAAAGATTTTTTATTTTTTTATAAAGATAGGTATATTTAGACTTTTGATGGCTTATGTACAATTATGTATATTCTTTTATTTATTATATTTTTCGCAATATCATGTTATTCTTGATTAATCACATAATTTGTTTGTCATTTTTATTTGTTTTGTTGAAAAATATTTTATCTTTACTTTACATCTATGATAATTTCAAAATTATCAAATTTAAAATTATAAATAATTTTTTTTTTTAATTAATCTTTTGAAGTAGGTCCTAATCTTTTGTAGATTAATAACTATCTAAATATCTTTCTTTCCTTTATTTCTATAAATGTGTCTCATGTCTCTATTGAAATTTATGAGATGTGTATGTAATTCTTAGCACAACACTCTTAGAGATTAGGATTTATTTTCGCATTTATCTATTTTCTTATTGTTCCTATTAGTGGCTAATTAAATCTTCATTGAAAACCTACAAAGAGCTTGGGTCCTTCAATCTCAAAGCTTGTCTAATTTCTTGATGAGAATCATTCACATTGATTCTCAATATTGTGCTCCTTGCATGATACATATATAAAATGCACTTGGTAATTTAGTATGTGGTTGAAATATTAGAGTAGCAACAAATGGTTCTTTTCATTTTTGGCACATGATTGGCCATTTTTACTATGTTAAATTTTTATTTTCACTTTTATTTTCATGGTTTTCATGTTGTAAAATTTTCATACATTTCTTAGTCCTTTTAAATAAATAAATGAAGGTTCTATTAGTGTCCCCAATCTTGCTAAAAATAATGTATAAAGAGAGTACAATATATAAACTATTAATTATAGAGTATGACAATAAAATGAATTTAAATTATGATGTCATTGGTTTTGATTTTACAATTATAAATAAGGTTTTTATTTTAGGTAATGCATAAACAATAATGTGATCATCTTAGATCTAAAACATAAATCAAAAGGTATAGATATATAATTTTCAAAATTACATCTATATTTGATCTTTAATAAAAACATAAACTAATATAATTTAATTAACCCCAATCTAAATCCCAACCCTACTATTAACCCCAATCTTAAGCCTAACAATAACCCTAAGTGAACACTTATCCTAATTGAACCTTAACCTTGATTTAGCCCAAACCCTAACCTTAACCCTAACCCTAATTGAACCCTAACCCTAATTAAACTCTAGCCCTGATTGAAACCTAACCCTAATTAAACTCTAGCCCTAATTGAACCCCAACCCTAACCTAAACCCTATTTGTTCCTAACCCTAGTATCTCACAAATACAGGATCAAGACCTTGCCAACTCTGGTAAACCTTATTGGATAGTGATAAAAGCTACCTTATCTTTCATTAAGGTAGAAAATTTTTGTTATACAACATGCCCCTTAAAAATTGGAGATAGGCATTGCAAAAAGAAGGTAAACACTAATGAAAATGGTCAGTGGTATTGTGGAAGATGTGATAAAACTTTCCCTGAATGTGATTATAAAGATACCAAAACTACTGGGTATATTGTTAGGAGAAGTATACAACAACTCCATATGGAAAGGATGAAGGTCTCTACTGGTTTCACTATAGGCCTTTTCTTTGGTCTTGCCATTGGTTTAGCTATGCAGGAGTAGTTGTTGAGGAACAAGATGGGATTCATTGAAAAAAATGATCACGTTCCTATGTGATCAATTTTTAGAGTGTGCAATAAATGTAAATTAAAACAAATCAAACACATTGATAGAACATTGTATCAAAAACAAAAAATCAAATACAAGGAATGCAAACTCAGTATTTTGTCGTTGATGTTATCTTATTGTCCTCTATCTCGAGTGCTTTTTTCGATTCTAGCTTGCTCTCAGATTAGGTGCTAGGCTCAACAAATGGTCTTCCTAGAGAACGAGATTGAAGATGAATGCATGCTATGCTAAGATATGATTATGCTTAAACTAAACATGTTTGCTAGAATTGAAGATTATGAAAATGCTATGAATGCTAAAACTGATAATGACAATGCTAGAATTCTAGAATGATAGAATACAAGCAAGCTCTAATGTACGCGTGTGTTGTAACCAATGCTTTGATTCAGAGGGGTATTTATAGAGTTTTCAAAAGATTCTAATTGGTTGATGTGATCAACGACTGTGAAAATCCCTGGCAGATCAAACGGTCGAAGATGGATAAGGTTGGAGAGAAAAATAGAAGAAAACTAGAAAGCAAGATTTGTTTGCTTTTTCATGAAAGAGATAAGATGAGATGATAAAGATAAATTGTAAAAATCATCTTTTTGTGAGATTTTGGAAAGATTTTGAAGATAAATACTGAATTTACTAAATTCAATTATTTATTTATGGGTTACATGGAGATTTTTCTTAATTAAATAAAATATTTAATTCAAATTTGGAGAATAATGGAGGATTTCATAATCAAATGAAATATTTAATTATGATTTGAAAAGATATGAAAGATATTTAATTAAATAAAGATATTTAATTAAATTGTTTAAGAAATGCCATGTGGATGAAATTAATTAAATAAAATATTTAATTAATTAGAAGAAAGATTTGAATAGGAGAAATGAAATATTTAAATTTAATTAAATCAAAAGACTTAATTAAATTCAAAAAGGTGATAATTAATTAAAATAAATAAAGAGTATTTATTTAATTAATCAAGTAGGCATATGAAATAATTAATAAAGTGAATTTATTTAATTATAGTGGAAGAATAAAGTGAATGAACAATATAATTAAATTAATTAAACTTAATCATATGTAGAGGACTTTAGAGGATTAATTAAATAATAAAATATTTAATTAAATGCCAAGATTAGACATGACCAATTTTATGCATATACAGTTCCCACTCCCTTTGTGTCTCCTACTCATTGGTAGACGAGCATTAGGCCATCCAAATTCCTATAGAATATATTCCCACCCTTGCTAAAGGACTGGGGGACTTAGAAAACTACTTGGAAAGAAATCTGAAGATGGCCAGAGCCGCTCGGGTTGTTAGCGAGTTAAAACACATGATGAATAAATATCAAATAGGCATAGAGCTTTTGACTAGCCTCCTTGGTCTTACTGAACTGTGTTCTCCTTCGAACAATACTAGCTTTGTTCAAAGGGCCACTTTCAAAGAGTGTGAGCGACAGTTAGGAGTATCAATACCTCCCATGTTCGTTTACATGGACGACGTGGTCCCCTCTATCAATATCCCTTCTTTCTCTGAAAAACCAAAAACTATCAAAGTAAACAGGGTCCCCTTGGGATTTAGCTTCACCTCCCTATCACCTCTAGTGCTGGAGGCTTTGGCGGGATGAGTGGTGGGGGATTTGGTAGTGGTAGTGGATTCAGTAGCAGAGGTGGTGTTTGTGGAGGTAGTTTAAATGGAGGTCATGGTGGTGGATCTGACGGAGGCCCTATCAGTGGTAATGGTTTTGGTAGTAGTTTTGGAAGAGGTCACACTAGTGGCAGTTTTGGAGGTGGCTTTGGTGATGTTTCTAGAGGAGGTTCCTCTGGCCCTCTATCTTCTAACGACTCCATTATGAACACTGTGCTTCAGAATATGCGTAAGATGAAGAGCCAGTTAGTGAGTCTTTCCCAAGCCTCTACTTAGCCTATCTTCCAACCCTTCTAACACAATCCATTTTTAGTTGCGATATTAAATACTCCCTTCCCCAAGGAATGGAGATTCCTAAATTTGAAAATTATGGTGGTAAAGGAGATCCACAGACACACGTGTCCGCCTTTAATGCCCTATGCATAGACTTCTTCCATCATGATGCGTTGATGGCCAAATTGTTTCCCCGATCTCTCAAGGGCACAACACTCAAGTGGTACTATTCCTTGCTTGACAATTCCATTTTCTTATTTGACCAACTTGTGAATCAATTCATTATACAATTTCATGCAAGCATCAAGCCGAAGATGACCTTTTAAGATCTCGTCCGATGTAAACAAGGAGATAACAAAAAAATCACCAATTTCATAGCACGATACCAAGCGCTCCTTTCACAAATCTCGTATCAGCTACCCAATTCTGATGTGTAGAAGGTACTCATAGGGAACTTACAAAGGCCTTGGCTAGATAATTTCATCCTTATGAAGTACCCTTCTTTCATGCACTTGTGTGCAACTTTATGAGAGTACCAACAAACGGTTGTTTAGTTTGGGAAATCCTCCTCGCGCTTCCATTTTGAGGGAAAGTCCATTGTATCAATCTCTGGGAAAGGTAAGGCCATTATGAATGTAGTTGTTGATGTTGATAACAATGATCTAAAACATAACTAAAATTTCACAAAGTTATTAGAATCTTATTCTTTTATCTTACAAAAGTTGTTGAAGCATAAGATTGTAACTTTTCCAAATCCTAAGCCTATCAAGGAACCTTACCCTAATTGGTATGATGGGACCACTTATTGTCAGTACCATCAAGTTAATAGACATGATATCAAATGCTACATGTGACTGTGTCATGAGATATAGGACTGCATTAAGAACACTACCATTCATCTTGATGGGAATAAACAAAATGCTAACAAATCAGTGGCAAAAGATAATAGTGAATTGCAGATATACACGGACCCATTTTTATCACACTCTACTAGCATGATCGTAAATTCCACTAATTTTTTTACTCAACTCAAGGCCTATGTTAACATGGTCATGGTGACTTCCACTGCTCTACTTGCACTCGGTTCACCAGACATTATGTTCACATCACAAGATTTTCCCTTAAACAATAAACCCTCGCCTCTCTATATTCTTGCTTGTGTCAATGGTAACATTGTGACATGATTCTTGGTAGACCCCACAAGTTGTGTGAATGTTATCATAGAAGAAACATTAGTGTTAAATTTGTTACAAAGGGAAGAATATGAAGAAAAAAATCCTACCATTCATACACATGATGGTATGTGTCTCAAACCTTATGATTTGATAGCTTTGTCTGTCCTGGTTGGACCCAGGACTATTGACATTGTTTTTGATGTTATTCCAGAGTCAAAACTATTCAGGTTGAAGCTAGGCATACCTTGGCTATCTTCCATGAATGAAATCACCTCTGTTATTTACAAGTGTTTAAAATTCTCCCACGAAGGTGTCGTGCATGTAGTGCGTGACACTGGATATCACCCCTTGGTGTCCTATGGTGGATATCTGTTGGATCACTTTTGACCCTCCCCAGTTGGTTTGCTTCCTTTGAGAATGGACCTACTTTACAAGAATTATGTAAAGTATAAAACTGGGGACCAAGGACAACCAAAAATAACCCTTACCATAATAAAATAATCAATTTCCTCCTCTTCTTGAGAGGAGAAGGAGAAGCCTATACCAAATACTCTCTCTTCCTAGAAAGAAAGGGAGAAGTCCATGCTAGCTCCCTCTCCCTCTCATAAAGGTAAAGAAAAGGTTTCCTTCTCCTAGACTTCCTCATCCTCTCCCCTTTCTTGGGAAGAGTATTGGATGAGTCAGCCCGATAGCTATCCACTAAGTTCGATGATTCCTCCTTGGTGTATTCCTGAGCTCAAGATCACAAATTTCCCTAATGAATACCCTAGACCATGGTACTATTTGTACAACAGAAACAAAGGTTCCTAAAGGGAATTCGATCTATGGCCTCCTACTGCTCCTACCCCCAAGGTAGTGAATGGGAAGAGGCTTACTATCGAGGCCCTTGAGTCGACTCCCCCTGCTGATTCTCAACCTATTCCTCCTACTCCCATTCAGGAATCCATTCCTCCATTGGTAATGATTGTGGTGGACATTCCCATGTTTGAGTAGGAGCCTTTGTTCCTTCATAGCCTTCAACCTCCAACTAAAAGAGTGATAGAAACCACCTTGCACACGAGCACAAGCATCAATGAAAGGCTCCCTTGGATGAGTAGGCCTCCTCACAAAGGAAGGAGGGAGAAATGACTGCCCCTACTTTAGGGCCTCCTACAACATCCTCCTCTCCCCTTCCTTCTGCTTTTCTTTAGCCTAGTTTTGCATTTCTTCTGAATTTTTTTGTGAGTATGAATGCACCTAACCCCAAGGAGGTATAGGTGTTCATCACTCCTTCGGTTGAACCACCTTTGTTGATGTTCGTTCTGGATAGCCAACCTTTCTCAAAACTCATGGATATGATTAATACTTTAGTTGTGTCTATTGTGGTTCTTTCCTCCTCTTCCTTTGCACCTTTGGCCTTTTCTGTGGGGAGTTCATCTCCTTTGATGAATGAAAGGATAGTGTGTGGTCCTTCTAGTAGTGAAGGATGTAAGAGGAGTCTACCTTCTCTGTAAGGTGGCCCCTTGTTGACTTGTTTTGTCTTGGTGACAAAATAGTTTTGACTTCCCTTGAGTTTGTCATTGCTCTCAATTCGTTCAGTGAGCCTAGTAGTGAATCTCAGGCACAACCTACCCCATCCACTGAAGTTAGATATGAAACTCATGTGGGGTGCATGTTTAACTCCTTGGATGAAGTTATGATCTTGTTAGCAATCTTCATGAAGTTGCTAACCTTAGCTCCATGAGATCTTGGTAAAGAAGACCTTGTAGGGCTTTCTTCCTTGGCCCTTGTTGTGGGAGGGTTGGATGCTCCTCCTCCTTCCCCCTACGATGACCTAGAGTGGGAAGTAGATGACCTCTTGGTCGATGAATGTTAGGAGGAGACCTCTTCTTGATATTTTGTATGTGTGTGTGTGTTTTGTGATGTGTTCCCACATAATTGTGATGTGTGTGCTTGAATGACCCTCCATGTTTGTGCTTGATTTTCAATAAATTGGGGATGATGTAAAGTGTTGGGGGAATTTAGGCTCCCCTTCCATGTTGACCCAATTTTTTTATTTTTACTTTGTTTTACATGCATTCTTCTTGATCTGGTTGGGGATTGATGATCTTTTGAATTGCACCACGATTACCTATTATTTATATAAGCTTGGATAGATGTAACCCCGCTAAACTAGATCCCACTATGCCCTTCATTTTTCTTTTTCTCTTTTTCTCTTTCTTTATCTTCTTTGCTTGAGTTGTCCCTCTCATGTGTGACAACACCCTTTATTAAGCACTTTTATTTTTAGAAAATGCATTCATTGCCAATGATTTTTTTCTCAAAAATTCTTACAAACATTCCTTTTCGAAGACAACATTTAGAATTAGGGATCCTTTTGGAAGAACTTTGAGAATTTTTCCCTGAGGTGGAACGGCTATAACTTTCCCCTCACATGGGGGTATTATCTTTCTTTATAATGATATCCCTTGATGATGGATCAATTCAAGAGAGAAAACATCTACTTTTGAATTGTGTGTCCCTTGAGTGGACCCCCTTCTTCACAACGAGTTCCCAAGGGACCCTCTTTGAAAGATCTTATCTTGAGTGAAATCATTCACATCTAGCTTGGGGGTAGCCTAACTAGGCCTTGTTTTTCAAATAGTGCATCCCTTGAGTGGAACCCTCTTCTTTTGAAAGGTTCACGAGGGACCCCTTTGAAAGAATTTCAAATTGACAGTTTGTGTGATTGTCTACTTACTTTCCTACGTGGCCATTTCTTGACTCTACGGAGTCCACTTTCTTGGGTTTCCTCCATGTGAGAGATCTTGGGGGACACCTCTCTATAGGCCTAAGAGCCTGTAGGGCGCTTCCTTAGGGTATCCTCCATGCTAGATTTTTTGGAGGACACCTTCCTTGCAGGTCTGTGGGCCTATAAGGTGCTTGATTCACAAGGTATCCTCTATGCTAGAGGTTTGGGGGAAACCTTTCTTGCAGGTCTATGGGCCTGTAAGGTGCTTGATTCACAAGGTATCCTCCATGCTATATTTTTTGGGGCACGCCTTCTTTCTAGGTCTATGGTCCTGTAAGACGCTTTCTTTCTTCAAAGTTCTAAGAAGCTATGAAGCCCTTCACTTGCCCTACACCTTTAGGTTCACTAGATTGTAGTATGCTTCCTTGATGATTTAGGTATACATTTCTAACCTTACTCCTTCCTTGATCTACTTTACCGAGCACTCATCAGTACTCATGCTCACTAAAGTGGGGGAAAAATGTATAAGTGAATTTTCCAAATTCCCTTTTTTCCATTATCCACCTTAGAAAATCAAGTTTGGAGGCTTAATTACACATAAGCCCATTGCTTGCATCCCACTTGGTGCCTTTTTTGAGCATTGGTGGAGGTGTTTCTGTTGGGGATGCTTGTGTGGTGCATAGAAATCCATGCGCTATGCTTACTTCCCTTGTAGATTCTTGCAGATGAACCTGTAGAGGTGTTACACTTCTCATTGGGAGTCAAGTTGCAATGCCCTCTTCAGATGATTGACTTGAATATGGCCATTTTCTTCACCCTTTCCTTCAAATTCACCCCTCCAACAAGAATTTCATCCTTCTAGCACTCAACTTGATCTTCTACAATATTCAAGCATTCAATCCAACACTTCAAGTAGCATTTCAAGCACTTCATTGTAGCAAAAACTTCACTCCATCACTTCGATAGATAAAGTTGGGGACAACACAATTGTAGTAGAGGCTTGAGTACTCTCATTTTCTCCCCCAAGCAGCCTTGAGTGCTCTTGGTGGAGGTGGTAAGTTTCCCTTTTCCCTTCTCTATTACTTGGTTGAGTAAGCACACTTATTGTATTGTAGTGTTTTGGGTGTTCTGTATTATAGTACTTTCTTTATCATACTTGCTTTGTTGGTTGTTCATGGAGATGGAAACACCTAAATGGTGGTTTGACTGAGGCAAGAACCTATACAACCATCCAACATTTTCCTCTTTTTGTGTGTAGGTATACATGCTTTGTGGAGCTAGCTGGTGAATAGCCTATTCTTTGAAATCATCTTCATCACCCTAGCTTTGGTATATTTTCTTAATCATATTCGTTTGCACTTCTCATATTTCATAGTGTTTTTTTTTCTCTTTTAGAAGTTACTAGCTAGCCTACTAGCTTGTTCTGATAGTTCACATTGTACTTTCGATTCTCTAGTCATACAGATGACAACACACCTAAGAGATGCTAGCACAGTGTGCTATTGTCCTAGAACTGCACTTCATCCTCAGATAGAGATCTATCCAAGATACAGTGTTGAGCTTGAAAACCAACTCGCCTAGCCTCATTTCAAATCTCAGGATTGCAGATTGGTTATAGGACTTTATAGTCCTCATCCTCATATCCTAAAACCCCATTAAGCTAAGGTAAGTTAGGGCAACCTTCTGCATCTTTTCCCTCCATGACCTGGGGCCTTGCACATTGTGGCTACCCTCTCTTATAGAGCCAAACACTTGAGTCCCAAATATCAAAATCCTTAGGTTAAATGGACCACTATGGGTCCACTCAGAGAGCTTCCTCATGTGGAGGTCCATTCACTAAATGTCGTTCCCAATGGAAAAACAAGCACAACCCTTGCATTTGTAGATTTTGCTTCCATTTTCATTGCATGGGTATAAAGTGTTTCCCCAACAAAATATTTGAGTCTTCAGGTCCACGCAAAACCTCCCATGTGGATCTCTGCATGCCATCCTCCATAATCTCTTTGCATTTTCCTTATAGCAAGACTATCACGTCTTTCCACTACATGGGTCCCACATGCCTTATTTCCCAAAACAAATCTTTGAGCCAAGTAGTGAAAATTCTAAGTCCAAGCATCTTGCAGGTGTGCCCTAGTAGATCGCCATTCGCAGGAGGTTGTTACTCATTCATTCTCAACGGCTAAAGCTTACCCTCTTCCCACCTAGTAGAACCCTACCTTACAGAACCCACATATCCCATTTCCACACTTCCAAAATGATCAAGTTTCCAAAGTGAAACTAGGTAAAATGGAAAATTTTTTTTGAAACATGAAATTTTCTTGATGGGCTATAAATTGATACATTTTGATATTTTAAATGATGGAAACTTATCATTTTTTGATATTTTAAATCATGATATTTTATGACACAAGTGATTTTAAGGATTCTTGGAGGGATACTGAATCAATTCATTAAAAGAACTAACATATGAAGATGTGTCAAGAGGTGAGATTTTAATTCAAATTGCCAAGGTGGAGATGGGTTTACCTGTGGATACACATTAGGAGGATGCTACTTGAACATCTAATTTCCAAAGCCCACTTAAGAATTTTTTCTAGGCAATACAACAATTGGAGAAGTGCTTTCAAAAAAGACAACATGGGGAGCTATTTTATTTTCCACCAAATGATGATGATTGTCAAAGTTGTCAACTAGATCAAGGAGGAGAATGTTGCTGCTTCTTGTGTATATAAATTTGTAGGAAGATTCAACTGATTGAATGAAAAGATGTTGGAAATGTATGAACAAAAGGCATACTTCAATAGTTTCTAGCTATATAAAAAGGCAGCTAAAAGACAAAGTAGCTACAAGACAAAATAGAGAAAAGAAAAAATAGTCTATTTGTATATTGTAAAGTATTGGGGGTAGGTGAAACCCTAATCTATATTAAATTTGGTCCACTCATTGCAAATCAATCTTGGCCATTCATTTCACTTTTGGAAAACTATAAATAGGGCCTTGTTCCTCATTTGTAAGTGGTGGTGAATTGTTGTAAAGAGGAATTTTTCAGCAATAGGAGGAAGCATTGCATTGTTTTGGGTGTTTTCTTTAAATTTTCTCATTATGCATGCACAATTCAACCTCCATATTATTTTTGTTTGTTAGTTTCTTGAATGACTTTGATGATGGTTGTTTGTTATAGTATTTGATGAAATCCTAGCCCATACTTTTGGTATTTTGTTGATGGCAAACGACTATGTAAAGTTAGCATGGGCTTGTTTACTTGTTGCACCTTAGTTCAATTGTTTGTTCATGCTTAATAGGTGAATGACACAGTTGGAAAATCTGGAACGAGCCTTTGAAGATTGCACTATTTTTGTGTAGTTGTAGGTTTCTCTTGGTCAAGCACAACTTAGTTTTATGGGAGCCTATCTACTATAGCAACCTCCATTGTCACTGTTCATTCTAATTAAGAGCTAGAACAACTTTCCAAGCCCTTTCCTATTTTGCTATTTCTTTTGGACCTTTCTTAGTTTAGGACTCCAAGAACCATAACAATGTCAATTTTGGTGATTGAAGTGAGTTTTAGCTTGTTGTTTTGAGTGTGCATCCATTGTTCATTCATTTCTAGCACCTTGAAACTCCATTTGTAGACCCAAACTCCCATGCTTTATGAACCATATAGGCCTCCTTGTGATTACTAGAAAATCACATCAACCAATTGAACTATTCCAAGCATTGTCATGACTTGACACTTGAGAGACCTTAGGGTAATTTTCTAAAACTTAGTTTCAAAAAATTGTCTTTCAAGAGAGATAACATAGTTGTGTGCTTTTTGTGTTGAAAAGGTGCAAAAACAACCATAAAAATAACTAATTATAGAAGGAGGGATTGGTTGAGCTCAAAGATACAAAGCTAGAAGTTGAATGCACTTTCAAGTAAAATCTAAGATAGGTAGATCTCATCATATGTAGGAAATTTAAAATGAAAAAATTGAATACAAACAATATATAAGTTGAGATGGAGCAACAACTTCAAATCAACATCACCCAGCTTCAAGGAGAGCTGAGTACTAGATTGAGCCAACCATTGCATCACTTTGCCTTGTCAGATAAATGCAAAATTCATAACATTTGTAGGAGCAATGAATGGAATGTTTGAAATTCTTGGGAAGAATTGAGATGGCACTGTAAGGAGAAATATTCTTTTGGTATGTACACCAACTGTTGACTCTTGCTAATCCAAAAAAAGAACTTGCTAATATTACAACCAAATAATTTGAAGAGCTAATCCAAGAACAACTGGCAATGTGGATAGACTAAGATTAGAAGAAGTGATGCTTTCCAGATGGTGTAGGGTTCATAATACACCTCATTCAGAACTAACTTTTCCTTCGTGTGTATACATTATTGATCAAGCTAGGAGTTGCTTGAACAAGATAAAGAAACTAACCGACAATGAGGAGTCATCTACTCAATGAGGAGTCATCTACTAAGGAAGAAGAACAACTAGCAGTTGAAAGGGAACATGTGGAGGATGTTGAACCAAGTATTTCTACAACAATACATATTGGAACATGCAACATAGATGTTGAAAATCATAAGGAGTTGAACTTCTTGGGGCAATGATGATCCCTAATGAAATTTTAAGTGAAATGGGATTAGAAGAACATTTCTCAATAGATGAAGGCAATTAGACCTTTGAAAGGGAAGATCTAGAGGAGTGGGAACAATTACAAGCTGAAGTATTCCACCATCAAACTCCCTCTCTAAATGTTGATGAAGATCCAATGTTGGAGAGATATGATGGACTCATTTCAAGGCTCATGAGGGATTGGTCAGAGTTGTTTATTTGGAGGTGTTGCTACTACTGGGTTGGTGTCAGCTACATGACTATGCATATTCTGAGTTCACCTATGAGTTGTGTGAAGAGGCCATCAGACATGTTAAAGAGTGAAAGGGACCACTGAATGCAAAGCCTCTTGTTGTTTCAAGAAGTGAACCAGAGGTTGAAGAACATTAATCAAGGGACAATTTAGCCAAGTGTAGCTCACAAGAAGATTTTGGAACAACAATGCAAGAAGAAAAATATAGTCCCAAACCTCCAGATGATGAACTAGATCAAGTGAGAGGGCCATTCATCGACTATCAAGAGTCCTCCTCTCTCATAGATGATATACCTAGGGTTGATGATCAACTTCATGAGGAAATTTTGGAGGGAAATCACATGTCATACTTTGATCCCCTTGACGAGCTAGTGTCACTTGCTGATTTCTTCCCACTTGGAATTGTTTCATAGAGGTATGCGATACTAAGCAAGACTAAATTTTAGAGGTTGGTATAGATGATGACTTATCACTCAAACCTTTGGATGGCGAAGCATTCAAGCTCCCTTATTGGGAAGAGGATACCACTTTCATCTATAGCATTAGTGAAGATGAAGAGACTAGTGGATATCCTAATGTGCCACATGAACTAAAAAGAGAAGAAGATCAAAGCAAATATGTCTTGACGACTGCCAACAAAGGTAATATACCCTTCCAATTTTAGGTTGCAACAGGGAGTTTTTCTGCCTTGTCCATTGTTAATACTCCTACACATTGCAAGGGATATAACATGACAGATTCCTCCATGCCATGTTTTTATGACATGAACCATAAAAAAATTAAGATCAACATGAAGCAAATTAGAGAGGATAGCATGTTTCCTTTAGAGAATGACAACTCAGTGGATGCAAGGATTGCAAATGATCAATATGATGGTGTGTATCTTCTTAAGGAAAATCCAATGCAGGTTGCATATCCCACTGGGAATTTGGAAGATGGGTTTGTTGAATCATTTTCTCATCCTTATACAACTCCAAAATCAGGTAGAAGGTTCCTTGAATTCAATTTTTTTATTCCTTATAGTTTCTACTACCTAATAAATTTGATTATGCTTACTAGATTTGTAATGCATGTGGAATGTTGCACCGCAAACTACATCCTCCCGAAGCTAACGATGCATGGTTTGATGGCACGGCGCACACTCTAAACCATCAAATATGACCACCCTCACATGATGACATCCAAGTTCTATCTTTCCTTTCTCCTATGGATACTCATAGTTGTATTTATTATTTTGATGATGGGAACAAGGGAGGAAAAAATTGCTTATGGATTGATCACGAGCTTCATGAGTTTCCTCAATTGTTGGTTTTCCCTATTTTTTATTGAATTTGAATACTACATTAAAAGATTTTATCTTTTGGAATATAAGGATGAATTTGCATGGTTTAGAACTATAACGATCACCCTGTTGCTTGTACATGCATTAGAAATTTGTATTGGGTTGATTGTCATTTCTCCTTGTCTCAACGTGGTCCTTTTCAAATCTCTTTGTATATAGTTTTCTTTGATAGGTGTAGGTTCCTTTGTACATAGCCTGCTTTCCTTCTTTGGTTAGTGTAGGTGGTTACTTTAGGTTAGTTTTCTTTTGGTTTGGGTTTGTCATCACTTTTCTTCCTCTTTGCTTCTTTGCTCAGGGTCCCCTTGTTTTCTACTAGGTATTTTTACAAGTGCAAAAACCACTTCATTACTTGGGGTAGTTCTGAGTATTTCTTTGAGAAACTTCAATCAAGTTTTTAGAGTGGATGGTGAGGGTCTCTGGTTAGTGTCAAATAGCCTGGATGTTTGACTCAAAGTGGATAAGTTTTTGGTCCCATATGATCCTGGCGTATTCTAAAATATTATATCTCTCAAACATCTTAATAATCCAAAGGTCATTGTAGGCTCCTTTGTGAAGTCAAGTTAAGTGAAAAAATCTAAAATTCTACTTTAGGTCCACTATGATTCTCATCCCTAAGTGCAAGCTTCACTGCTTGTAGGTTGAAATGAGAAGAAGAGAAGAAAAACCAAAAGAAAAGGAAAGAAAAAAATTAAAATCAAAAGAAAATTCAACTTTTAGGAGGCTACAAATAACTCTATTGGGGCTATGGATGCTCAATTGGAAGTAGAGCAATGAGAATCACAATAACAACCTCATCGGGTCTATGGATGCCTGACTGATAGCAAGGAAATGTCCGGGATGCTTTTAAAGTTAGAATAAATTATGTAGCTTAACTTGACGGAGCTTGGGTTCCTATGATGACTTAAGGAGGGGAATGAATACACTTGCACACACTTGGATTTTCAACATACAAAAGGATTGATTGACTAGTGGTTTTCATCCTTTGGTCAAGTGTTTAGTTTATTTGGCCTAGTGTGAAGGCCAAAACCAAAGATTATGGGTTTGTGATTCCAGTTTTTAATCAAATTTCTCTAGAGCATTTCCCTAGCCGAGTCACCATTTCTTGTGCATGTTTTGCACACATGCCCCATTGGAGACAGGGACCTCCTTTTTTCACTTTTTCCTTGCTCCTGTTGGCTTGGTCCCTTTTTGCTTACTTCACTTTTTCCTTCATTTTTGACTTTGGGGACAACTTTCCTATGGATTTTGGATGTTTCCATGCTTTCTAAGTGAACTACCAAGATTTCATTGAGTTTTAAGAAGTTGCATAAATTTCACTATGGGTTTTTGTGTGCAGGTTTCCATGTGTGAGTCACCATCTGCGGGTTTCTGTGTGTGAGTTTCAATCCATGGATTATGGTCTACGGGTTTCCATGTTCAAGTTTTTTTTCGTGGGTTTCTGTGTGTGGAATTCCATTTATGAAATGCAATTTTTTATGGTGCTAGAACCTACGACTTCCACATTCCAAATCTCCACATTTCCAAAAGGGGTGCAAACTTCAAGTTTTCAACATCTAGGGCCCATAAAATGAATGTTTCCACATGCCCAAAGAGGTTTGAGTCAACTTTTCCATGTGTTTAGAGGTTGTAGAAATTTCACTGTGGAAGTCCATTTGTGGGTTTTCGTCTGTGGAAGTCCATTTGTGAAATTTCATTCACTGCAAACGACACCAGACCCTCCGACATCTGCATTCCAAATTTCCAAATTTTCATATTTTTTGATAGGGGTCAAATCATTGAGAAATAGGTCTAGGAACCCTTCTAATGCATCTTTCATGTGCTTAATTTAGAAAAACTCAAAATTTCTAAGAGTTGTGGCTTTGCAAAAAATTTCATGCGGGAAGCCGCCTTGTGGATGTTGTGGTCCCCAATGTTGCTTTTACTGTGAAAACCTATCTAGCTTCCCACCTTGCAATATCTACATCTTGTGCTTTCATGAGTCAAACACTTGAGTCCAAATTATCAAAACACTTAGGTCAAATGGACCACTACGGGTTTTCCTAGGCAGGCTACCTTGTGTGGAGGTCCATTCACCAAATGTTGTTCCCAATGGAAAAACACACACAACCCTTGCATTTGTGGATTCTTCTTCCATTTTCGCCATAGGGGAACAAAGTGTTTTCCTAGCAAAATGTTTGAGTCTTCAGTGCCATGTAGACCCACCCATGTGGGTCTCCGCATGTGGGCTTTTGTGCTCTCTTTTCCTTTGCCTTATGATGAGACTATTGCATCTTTCCACTACATGGGTCTTACATGCCTTATTTCCCAAAACAAAGCTTTGAGCCAAGTAGTGAAAATTACAAGTCCAAGCATCTTTTGTGGGTCTACCTAGTAGACTGTCATCTGTAGGAGGTTTTTACTCCTTGGTCATTCTTAGTGGCTAAACCTTACCCTCTTCCTGCCTAGCAGCACCCCACTCATGGACCCTGCATATCCCATTTCCGCACTTCCCAAATGATCAAGTCTCCAAAGCAAAACCGGGAAAAATGGAAAGTTTCCAAAATAGAAAGTTTTTTTTGAAACATGAAATTTTCTTGATGGACTATAAATTGATACATTTTAAAATTTTAAATGAGGGAAATTTATCATTTTTGGAGAATTTAAATCATGATATTTTATGACATAGGTGCTTTTAATGACGTTTGAAGGGATAATGGATCAATTCATTAAAATAAATAGCATATGAAGACGTGTCAAGAGGGGAGATTTTAATTCAAATTTACAAGGTGGAGATGAGTTTACCTGTGGTTGCACACTAGCAGGATTCTACTTGAATGTCTAATTGCCAAATCTCGCTTAAGAATCTATGTTGGACAATATAACAACTGGAGAATGCTTTTGAACAAGACAACATGGCAAGTTGTTTTATTTTCCACTAAATGATGATGATTGTAAAAGTTTTCAAACAGATTAGGGAGGAGAATGTTGTTGCTTCTTTTGTATACAAATCTAAAAGAATATTCAACTGATTGAATGAAAAAATGTTAGAAATGTATCAACAAAAGGTAGAATTCAATAGTTTCCAGCTACAGAGAAAGATAGCTAAAAGACAAAGCAACTACAAGACAAAATAGACTAAAAGACAAAATAGAGAAAAGAAAAAATAGTCTATTTGTATATTGTAAAGTATTGGGGGTAGGTGAAACCCTAAGCTGTATTAAATCTGGGCCACTCATTGCAAATCAATCTTGTCCATTCATTTCGCTTTTGGAAAATTATAAATAGGGGCTTGCTCCTCAGTGAATTGTTGTAAAGAGTCATTTTTCATCAATAGAAGGAAGCATTGCATTATTTTGGGTGTCTTCTTTGAAATTTCTCATTATGCATGCATGATTTAGCCTCCACGTTATTTTTGTTTGTTAGTTTCTTGAATGACTTTGATAATGGCTATTTGTTATAGTATTTGATGAACTCCTAGCCCATACTTTTGGAATTTTGTTGATGAAAAACTACTTTGTAAAGTTAGCCTGGGCTTGTTTACTTGCTGCACCTTAGTTCAACTATTTGTTCATGCTTAATAGGTGAATGACACGGTATGAAAATCTGCAATGAGCCTTTGAAGATTGCACTAGTTTTGTGTAGCTGTAGGTTTCTCTTGGTCAAGCAAAAATTAGTTTTATGGGATTCTATCTATTGTAGCAACCTCCATTGTCACTATTCATTCTGATTAAGAGTTAGAACAAATTTCTAAACCCTTTCCTCTTTTTCTATTTCTTTTCGACCTTTCTTAGTTTAGGACTCCAAGAACCATAATGATGTCAAATTTGGTGATTGAAGTGAGTTTTAGCTTGTTGTTCTGAGTGTGCATCCATTGTTCATTCATTTCTAGCACCTTGAAACTCCATTTTTAGACCCAAACTCCCATGCTTTATGAACCATATAGGCCTCCTTGTGATTACTAGCAAAATCACATCAACCAATTGAACTATTCCAAGCATTTTCATGACTTGACACCTGAGAGACCTTGGGGTAATTTTCTAAAACTTAGTTGCAGAAAATTTCCTTTCAAGAGAGGTAGCATACTTGTGTGTTGTCTATGTTGAGAAGGTGAAAAAAAACCCATCAACATCTACATAAATATAATCCTTTCTAATTCATCTGAGTTAGTTTCCCAAGTTTTCCATTCTTTGTTACTGAATCATTGTATTCCAAAAATAGCAAGAGAAATTTCATCTTTTCAAACATCATCCTTGACTTTGGAGATTATATCAAGAAAAACATTGAATGTAAATAGTCAACTAATTGCTATACAAAAAACCTCACTATTGGATATGTTGAAGGCACATGCAACAACCTTTGTATGGGATTATTATGATATCAAGAGGATAGAACCAGAATTTTTCATGCATAGGATTTACATCAATGATGGTTTTAAACTGGCTAGACAACCCCAAAGGAGAAAGAGCCCTATAGTTGGAGAAAATCAAATTAGAGTTACAAAAATTGTTGGATTTAGGATTTATCTATCCTATCTCAATTTTCAGCAGGTGTATCCACTAGTGATTGTGCCTAAGAAAGGAGGAAAATGGAGAGCGTGTGTAGACTACCCTGAGTTGAATGCTGCAACTAGGAAATACCACTTTTCACTTCCATTCATTTACCAATTAGTTGATTCATTAGTAGTCAAGAAGTACTTTTCCTTTTTGGATAGATTTAGTGGATATAATCAAATTATGATAGCCCCAAAAGACCAAGATAAGATAACTTTCACATGCCCTTGGGGTACATATGTTTATTCTAACTTTCCATTTGGGCTATGTTATGCACCAACCACTTTCCAGAGTGTAATACTGAGCATATTCTCAAAATTTGCACATGATTCAATGGAGGTTCACATGGATTATTTTAGAACTTATAGGAATACCCATGATGAAGCACTTGGTAATTTGGAGTAGGTACTAAATAGATGCCAAGAACATAACCTAGCCCTAAGTCATGAGCAATGCTTCATGATAATGACTAAGGGGATTCTTTTGGGACATTTCATGTCCAATGAAGGAATTAAAGTAGGCCCCAAAAAATTGAGGTTATATCAACACTCCCTATACCTCAAAGAAAAAAGGATCTTAGAAGTTTCCTTGGCCATGTTGGATATTAATAAAGGTTTATACAGATTTTAACATGATTGCAACTCCACTACTTGTCTTACTATCTAAAGATGTATAGTTTGAATGGACACCTACTTCTCAAATTCCTTTTGAAACTCTTGAGGAAACACTAACTAAGCCACCTATCTTGAGAGGACCAAATTGGAATCTCCCTTTTCATATTCATACAGATGCTTCTAATTTTACAATGGGAGTAGTGCTAGGATAGAAGGGAACAAAGAGGATGCCATATATTATATAAAAAAATATTCATGGGGAAGAAATCAATTATATAATGACTGAAAAGGAGATGTTAGTAGTGGTTTATGCAATAAATAAATTTAGACATTATGTTACAAGGTATTCAATGTTCATACACACTAACCATACAACAATAAGGTATCTCATGAACAAACTAGTGGTTGGTGGCAGGATTTTTAGGTGGTTATCATCACTTCAAGAATTTGACATTACCATTGCAGATAAGCCAAGTAAAAAAAGTAGTGGCATATTTTTTTATCTAGACTACCAACGAAATCAAAAGAAGATGTTTATGACTCATTCCCAAATGAGAATTTATTTTCTCCATCTCTGCATACACCTTGGTATGCAAATATTTCTAACTATCTTGTATCAAGAAAGAAACCACCCCATTCCTCGCGAAGGGAAAAGAGGTAATTAATTCAAAAAAAATCCCCACTCATGGATAGCTAGATATTGATTCTACACATACCCAAACAACATAATGAGAAGATGCATATGAGAAGATGAAGTATCTGATATCCCAAGAACATGCCATGATGAACCCTATGGGGGACACTTTGCAGCAAAGACAAAAAGTCTTAAAATCTTGAATACTAGCTATTATTGTCCAACCCTTCATAAAGATGTAGTAAAATATACTAGGAGGTATGATAGATGTCAAAGAATGTAAAAGCTGACAAAAATAGATGAAATGTAATTGCAACCATAACTAGCAATAGCGCCATTTGAAAAATGCATATTAGACTTTATTGGCCCCATCTCACCAACATAAAATAACAAAGAGTATATACTAGTTGTATATGATTACCTTACAAAATGGGTAGAGGTTAAGGCTTTACAGTTTGCAGGAGATGGGAATATGGAAAAGTTTATCTATGAAGACATATGCACAAGACATGGAGTTCCAAGAGAAATTGTCACAAACCAAGGAACTCAATTCACATAAGATCTAATCACAAAGTTAGTTAAATAATATGAGATCAGACACATAAAGTACACACCTTATCACCCTCAAGAAAATAGGCAAGTGGAAGTCACCAATAGGGAAATTGAAAAAATACTGACAAAGATAATGCAACTTCATAGGAAGGGTTGGGTAGCTAGGTTACCTAAGGTAGTTTAGGCTTATAGAACAATTTGGAAGACCACAACAAACTTTACACCATATGAAATGGTGTATGGTAAGAAGGCTAAATTTCCTATAGAATTTGAGTATTAAAGATTGAGGACAACAATTAAATTGAGCATATATTTGTCCATAGCACAAAAAGAGAGATTGTACAACTTGAATGCATTGGATGAAATAAGAATGGAAGCCATCTACCACATTGAATTTATCCAAAATCAAAGGATCTATTGACATGGTCAGTTTATTAAGACAAAGGAATTTAGTGTAGGTGATTGGGATCTAATTTACCACTCCATATACAAAGATTACAAAGGAAATCATAAACTAGATGGCTTGGGCCATATGAGATAAAGACAATCTTTCCAAATGGAGCTATTCAGCTATAGAAAATTGATGAATTATGGTTATTATTTCTAGTCAATGGACATAGATTGAAGCTTTATAAGAAACCATTGTAGAAGGATGACTTCCTTCTTACATTACAATAGTTTGAACCTGATATGGAAAAAAAATCTAGTTCTAAAAATATATTAGTAGAAAATATACAAAGCTATCTCATTGATATTCCACAAGTATAATTTCATCACATATTTCATGTGCATACATTTCATAGGTGGCAATTGGCAATCTTCATTTCTCCAACTAGTGAGCAAAAGTAGAAGGGACTTGCAACAATACAAACCAAAATAAATATCACAAAGGGACCTATTGTTATATTCACCCACAACATTCACATATCCATCATAATATATCCATTTATAATGAGTTTATATCATATTATTCACACATGCAACAATATAAATGTCCACTTTACCACATGCAACCAATTCCATCATATCAATTTTTCATCTCTATTGTACCTCACAATATGCTATGCCCTTAATATCAGAGTACATTAGGTTATGAATAATCATCTTGTGGATATCTTAACTCCTAATTAAGTCATATTATCATTATTATATTTTTATTTAGTTGTTTAGGTCATCCTTGGGCTTATATAGGGATATCTAAGTCGACCTAGGTGATATTCTAGGCATAAATAGGTATATATAGGAGGTTGTGAGTTTTATTTCATCATCATATTGTGAATTGTGTTCTTATTGGAGAAATTTGGAGGTTTCCTGCTTTGAAGTGGATTTTTATTCTTAATTATTATCAAGTATTCTCAACATATTTTCTATCATATCCTTCTATTGTGCAAGTTATTTCATTACAAGTGGTAACAGAGCATGATCTTGGCATCGTAGAGGCAAGGCGTCTTCTTAATATTGGAGGTCATTTTGGAAGGTGCATATATTTCATATTTTATTTTATTTTCCTAATCTTTAAAGGGTTTTTGAAGACAATATTAAGGAATCTACAATCTAGATTTCAAAGGAATCAGAGCAGAATTGAGCAAATTATTGCAGAATTAGGGTTTTTACACAATTTATTTGGAATTTGTATATCTCTCATTAGCTGCTAAATTGGATCCTAATTTTTATTGGGTTTTTTAAGAAACAATAGTGGATACCACAGTCCAAAATTTGGAGAAATTGAAGTATAATTAAGTGAGTTATTATAAAATTATATTTTCCAACAAATTTTCTCTCAAGGTTACAAATTTGCTAATTTCTTGGATTTTTTTTTGGGCAAGTGGTATCTTGTCCCTAGTAAGTTACAATAATTTATTTAAAGAATTTTATTTTAATTTGAGGTATTTATTGCAAAATTATTTTCTACCATCACAACGGGGCTTGCAACAAGAGTAAAAAAGAATGCTACCACATTAGGAAAATCTTTGAGAATGAGGGGGTAGAAAATGACTATTTTAACCCTAAGGATGAAATAAACAAAGTGAAGGGTGATATTTCATCATTAGAGAAGAATATTATAGAAGAAATGGGTGAATTGAAATTACTTATACAGGGTATGAGGTGGAAGGAAGAAGATTCACCTCGCAAGGTGGAAGATAATGATTTTTTTGGACATGAATTCCTTGGACTTGAATTTGATTTCAAGAATAATCCTTCCTTTAATAATCATGTTCCAAGGAAATTCTTACCTAAGTTGGATATGAGAAAGTTTGATGCCAAGGATCTAACCAATTGGCTATGCCAAATGGAGCAGTTCTTTGATATTCATCATGTTCCTAGTCAACAAAAGGTTGCTATGGCATCATTATACCTAGAACTAGATAAATTTATTTGGTATCATTGGTTATGTGATGAGAAGAGAAAAAAGGGTTGTGTGGTCACATGGTCAATTTTTCAAGAGTAACTCACTAACCATTATGGAGAAAAATTTATGGATAGCTACTTCAGACAACTCACTAAATGAAAGCAAACGAGCATGGTCAAGGATTATATTCATCAATTTAAAATCCTTTCTCTAAGGGTAGAGAATGTGACAAAAGATAATAGAAAGGAACTATTTCTAGGCGGTTTAAAGGATCACATAAAATATGAAGTATGATTATTCCAACCACAATCCTTATCACAAGCAATAGTAATGGAAATACAAGTGGGGGAGAATTTTTTGGCTAGTAGGAGACAAGGGAATATAAATTTCAATGAAAAGAGATCCCCTATGCATTAACTACCACAACCTACTAGGTTGAATAAACAACAAATTAAGAAGAGAGAAAAAGGGTTATTCTTCAATTGTGATAGTAAATATAGTCAAGCACATAGATGTAGTGAAAATAAATTGTTCTATATTGAAGGACCAAGTGAGGAAGAAGAGGAGGAACCAATATTAGATGGGGATGGGGATTTATATAATGAATCACATGATTCTCAACCAATCGTTTCTTGTCATGCAATCTCTAGTTTTAGTGCTCCACAAACTCTTAAGGTAGCTGGGTTCTTAAAGAAGTAGAAAGTAATAGTGTTGATCCACTTGGGTAGTACTCATAATTTCATCAACAAAATATTTTCTACTCATCTAAATTATTTTATATATCTAGCTCTAGAATTTTAGGTCTTGATTGCAGGTGGTACTGTTAGTTGTTCTGGAAAGTGCCATAACATTAAATTTTTCATGGGAGATTATCAGCTTGATAGCTCAATGTATGTTATCTCCATGGGTGCAACAAATATTGTTTTGGGAGTACGGTGGCTTACTACCTTGGGAACAATTGAAATGAACTTCCAAGAATTGTTTATGAGATTCTAATAAGAAGGAAAGAAAATGGAGCTAAGAGGGTTGAAGGAAAATTCCCCAAAAATGGTGAGTTCTCATCAAATGTAGAAGTTGCTTAAGAAAGGGGTTGATGGATTTATGGTCCAGTTATGTTCATTAGAAGTCTCTCAATCTAATGCTCCCACCCGTCCAAATTTACAAGTAATAATTGAGCATCACTCAATGGTTTTCATAGATATTCCTAAAGGAATTACTCCTAAGAGGGATCATGATCATGCCATATGACTAGTTTTAGGTAGCCAAACTCCCAACATTGGGCCTTACTGGAACCCACATATACAAAAAAGTGAGATAGAATATATTGTTGAGGAGAGTTAGAGGCTAGAATTATCAGACATAGCCAAAGTGCTTACTCCTCGCTTGTGGTGATGGTACGGAAGAAGGATGAATCTTGGTGCATGTGCCTGGAATATAGGGTGCTCAACATGTACACCATCAAAGATAAGTTTTCTATTCTAGTCTTTAATGATTTGTTGGATGAATTGAATAGAGCTATGTATTTTACAAAGTTATATATTAGATCTGACTGTCACCAAATTTGAATTAAGGAAGAAGATATTTTAAGACAACATTCATAACTCATGAGGGTCATTTTCAGTTTTTGGTGATGCCATTTGGTCTTACCAATGTTGCATCTACATTTCAAAGTTTGATGAATTCCATCTTTAAAAAATTATTGAGGAAGTTCGTATTAGTGTTTTTTGATGATATATTGATTTATAGCAAGACATGGGAAGAACACTTGCAACGTGTAGATCAAGTATTACAAGTTCTTGAAGAGAATAAACTGTATGGTAAGCCATCCAAGTGTGATTTTTGTCTTAATGAGGTGGAGTACTTGGCAAACACGGCTTCACATGGAGTTAAGGTGGATTCTAACAAAATTAAGGCTATCATCAAATGAACTATTCCCAAAACCATTAAGAAATTAAGGGGATTCTTGGGAATGGCAGAATACTATAGAATATTTGTGAAGAATTATGGTTGTATAGTAGCACCCCTCACAACTTTATTGAAGGGGGATTCTTTTCATTGGAATGAATCCACTAATTTGGAATTTTAAATGTTAAAGGAGGCTATTTACACAACTCTAGTGCTTGCCACTCCTAATTTCAAAAGGAATTTTATTGTGGAATGTGATGCTTTAGGAAATGATATAGGTGTAGTTCTCATGCAGGAGGGTCGACCCATTGCTTTTGAGATCCATCAATTAAAGGGTAAGAATCAAATCAAAACCATCTATGAGAAGGAAATTTTAGCAAATATTCATGTAGTAAAACAATGGAGGCCTTATCTAATGGGTAGAAACTTCAAGGTCAAGAAAAATTATGATAACCTAAAATATTTTTTGGAGCAAATATTATCTTCTGAAGAACAACAAAAATGGGTTACTAAGATGTTGGGATATGATTTTGAGATTGTAAATAAAAAAGGGAAGGAAAATGTTGTGGTAGATGCACTATCAAGGAAGGATGAGAAGGATGAAGCTTTATTGTGTTCCCTTTCAATATTAAAAGAAGATTGGGTAGAAGAAGCCAAAGAAGAATGGAAAATTGATATGGCTACTAGTAATCTCATTCAACAATTATAGAGTGATCCTAGTAGTCTAGATATGTTTTGTTGGAAGGGATATACCTTGTGGTATAAATAGTGATTGTATCTTTGCAAGAATTCCTATCTCAAAAAAAAATTCTTACAGAGCTACATGAGTCTCGAGTGGGTGGTTATTCAATATTTTTGAAGACATATCATCGGGTCAAGAAAGACTTCTTTTGGGAACAAATAAAAGGGGATGTTCAAAAATTTGTGGTAGAGTCTTTAATTTTTCAATGAAATATAAGGGAGACAATTAACACACCTGGTCTCTTGTGACCCTTACTTATTCCTAGCCACTGTTGGGAAGAGGTTTCCATGGACTTAATCACAGGGATTTCAAGATCTAATGGTAAGGATGTCATCATGGCAGTAGTGAATTGCCTCACTAAATATGCACATTTTATTGCATTATCACATCCTTTTACAACAAGTACAATGGAAAAAGCATTTTTGGATAACATTCAAAAGCTACATGGTATACCCAAGGTTATTGTTAGTGACCGTGATCCTATCTTTACTAGTAAATTTTGGAAAAAATTATTCAAATGTTTGGGTACTTAATTGGCTCATATTTCTTCATATCATCCACAATCTGGTGGGAAAAAAGAGGTTTTTAATAATTGTTTGGAAGGATATCTACATTGTTTCACTTCAAAAAAATAGTCTCAATGGGTAGAGTGACTACCACTAGTAGAATGGTGGTATAACAATTCCTTGCATAGTTCATAAAAAATGTTTCCATTTATGACATTGTATGGATATAATCCTCCTTCCATCAGATCATTATTAAAGGTGTCACCAAGAGTTCACGCTGTGGAGGACCACCCGATTCATTACTTTTAGGAATTAAAGAGAATTTATCTATGGCTCAAAACCAAATGAAGCAATAGGTAGACCAACACCATAGTGAAAGAATTTTTGAAGTTGGGGATTGGGTTTTCTTGAGATTGCAACCTTACAAGAAAATCTCACAAAAGCAACAATCAAAGAATAACAAGTTGTCTCCAAAATATTATGGCCCATATCAAATCATGCAGAAGATAGGTAGTGTTTCCTACAAGTTGGAATTGTCATCAACAACAAAGATACACCTAGTTTTTCATGTTTCTATTTGAAGAAGGTAATTGGGAATAATATCCCTAATCAAACAGTATTACTCGAGCTTGATGAAGAAGGAAGAATCATATTGGAACCATAATGTATTATTAAAAAATGCACAAGGGGGCTAAGGACTAGAAAACTCACTCAGTATCTCATCCAATGGAATAATTTACCAATTGAAGATGCCACATGGGAGGATGAGTTCATTCAAACGGTTCCAAAACTACCTAGCATTGAGGACAATGCTTATTTGAAGAGGAGGGAATGCTACAACCTTAATATTAGAGTACATCAGGTTATGAATAGTCATCTTGTGGCTATCTTAACTCCTAATAAAGTCATATTATCAATATTATATTGTTATTCATTTGCTTAGGTTGGCCTTGGGATTATATAGGGTTATCTAAGTCAACCCGAGTGATATCCTAGGCATAAATAGGTATAGATAGGAGGTTGTGAGTCTTATTTCATCATAATATTGTGAATTATGTTCTCATTGGAGATATTTGGAGGTTTTCCCCCTCGAAGTGGCTTGTTATTCATAGTTATTATCAAGTATTCTCAGCATATTTTCTATCATATCCTTCTCTTGTGAAAGTTATTTCATTACACAATAACTATCACTTCACTCAAAGTGTACTCCATGTAGAATTTTCTTTTCATCAATCACTCTAGCTTAATTCCCACATGCCACACATACACTACATAATAATTGCACACAACTCATATCCATCATGATAAGTCTTTTCAAAATTTGATTGCATGGCACAATTCAACTTCTACACAGGAGTTGTTAATTGATTCAAATAATAACTATATGTACATTTTACCTTAGCAATCATAATTATCATTTAAGATTATTTATGTATATTTATTATTCATTCAAGCATGTCAAATAACATATTTTAAATTTCCATTGATTTCCATTTAAATCTCTGCCCTATCTATATGAGCTAAGTTTGGACACTTAGTGACTTAGTTGGGGGGAGGGTATTCAAGAATTATTCCTCAATTTTTTCCATTTCAATATTTTTATGTCTTTCTATTTTCTACTATCACCAAGATACATAGATCTTAGTAGATATATACAAAGCATATAAAAAAATTTCGAGGTGTATTTGGTGTTATAGCATACAATAA
This sequence comes from Sequoia sempervirens, assembly GCA_007258455.2. Taxonomy (NCBI): domain Eukaryota; kingdom Viridiplantae; phylum Streptophyta; class Pinopsida; order Cupressales; family Cupressaceae; genus Sequoia; species Sequoia sempervirens. Next base: position 434,947,108 of record VDFB02105785.1, on the reverse strand, counting down.
ATCATAAGTAGTGTAATTGGGGTGATATAACAAGAACACAATAAGAGCATAAGAGAAAAATTGTGAAGTGACTAAAAAATCATAGAGCATTACAATGGGAGGTGATATAATACATAGAGAGCCAAAAATTCATAACCAACTACTAGATGAAAAGCTATATTTTTTTCCCATTTTCCAACAAACTATCTAGTTATAATATTCTCTGAGGCACACAAAATTTAATGAGGTTATGACCCAATAGTTTGTAGCCACATTGCAAAATGATGAAGTAGTTGTTAGGGGCTTAAGGGTAGATTCCTCAAAAGTTGCTATAGCTAAACTATCTAGATTTCCAAGGATAGGAGAAGAGTTTCTAGTTAGGGAAAATGTCATTGTTGCAAGGAATGAATTCTCCCAGATAGGAGAAAACCTGGATTCTTCTTCCCAAGATACTAAACTATTATCTTTACCTTGGATTTGTGTTTTAGTTGTTTCTTATATGATTAAGTATTTGACATATGATAGGATACAATCATTGTTATATATATTTCATTTCAAGCTATTAAGTCATATTCACCATAGTAGGCATGTAAATGTTCCTAATTTCTTCTACAATTTTATAAAGAGAGTTTCATCTAAATACAAGAGGAAAAGAAACAACACAACATTGTCTCATTTTTTTGTAACATTATTGATAAAGAGGAGTCTTAGGGCCCTATTTCAAAATGTTTCTTGGGAAACTTTTCTTAATTGTAACAATATTAATATTATCCTTGAAGTTCCTAATGAGGATAATAGGGGCCAAGAAAAAATAATGGAAGATCCTGTTGTTGCTCTAGAGGAGGGAATGGCCTCTAGCTCCCAAGCTGTACTTGTAGCATGAGAGAGCCAAAGGAGTAGGGATTGAAGGAAACATAACCTGCAACCTCTGTTGAGCAACTTGTAATAGAGGATGTATAAAAGAAACCCCTGTTTCCAAAAAACCACAAAAAAGGAAAGAAAAGAAAGGTCAAAGCATATTCTCTTTTACCTACAAAGGGGCAGAAGAGGCCCACACAATCAAGGATACAATCACATCATCTCCAAAAAAAGGGCCAATAAAGGGCACAAACATAAAACCAAAAGAATATATTCTTATGATTGAAAAAAACTCAAAATTAGGGGGGAATTCTCCTAGCAATATGAATACACTAGCTATACAATCAATGTACTTTACTACCACTTTTGAATTAGACTCAAAAGATGTTTTTGTGGCTAGAAAAATGAGGAGATCCCCAAAAAACCCTATTTCAGAGGGTTTTGAATACACAAGTGCAATAGGAAATGAAGAGATTTTGGAAAAACTATGAAGAAAATTTTATTGAACAAAGGAATATTAGCAAAGAATTGTAGAAAGCAATAAAAAGAATAAAACAATTGGAAGAATTGTTAAAAAAACATCAATGAAAAGATAGTGAGTGTAACATGCTCAACTAGATTTCTACCATAAAACTAAAAATTGACATTATGAATATAAATATTTATGACAAAAATTCCATAGCTAATTCCATTTAGCACTTTTATGTTCATAAATCACAAATTAATATGAAATAAAAGAATATTCATTTCCAAATGTCAATAGTCACATACAAGTTTGACTTGGAATTCAACGCCTCAAATTCAATTCTCAATTACATAGTTTTCTTTCTATTACATCAATTTATTCTCTTTCATCAATGATACATTTACATAATAGAATTTTGATATGGTTCCTTATGACAACTCACCTCCACTAGTGGATGAGAACATGATTGAGGTGATTTTTGACCCAACCATGAAGCAATGCTTTCCTAGAATTCTTTAGTTAGTCAAAGAATATCTGACCCTGCATAAAACACTTAGCAAGAGATACCGTTTGCAAGGTGAACTCTATGCATGCCTAACTACATGCATTTCTATCTACTGTTAGAATATGCAAGTTCCATGTTAGGTAAAAAAATACATTAGAGAGAGAATAAATAAAAAAATCAGTTCTATAGATATATATATAATGACTACAAAGCTTGGACAAACTCATGCTACATAAAATGCAACTATGGTTAGATTTGCAAAAGAAAATTTACACTCTTTGGCATCCATTCCGAGAATAAAAGCTCATTATATCAAAGGGGTATCCCTCCCTTTTAGACCATCTATTATCAACATATTCTAGTGTGCTACAATCTACCATTGAATTTATGTATCATTCCATTTCGTTTATTGACCAAAAATAAGTCATTTTATTTAGGTACAACTGTTCATTCATCTATCATAGTCAATCATTTCAATGTCTCAAATCCAAGTTGTTCTATCTCTATAGTTCCTTTCTTGCAATCAAATTCTAATAATCTTACTCAAAGGTTAATCAAGATGAATTAGAAGGTATACCGCATGTATGTGCATGTGTGTATAAATGGAAAATTTATGTACGTTCACATATATTTTTAAGTGAACATAATTGGAAAATGTGTATACATTCTAAATAGAAAAAGAAATAAATCATCCTTACATGAAATTCATATTCAGAGAAGTTTAAACAACTTGTTCAAAGTTCCATTTATTAATTCAATGTCATTTAACCATAGACATTTAGCCAACATGATTAATTATAATATTCCCAGTAATCATTACCAGAGAAATAACAGTTCATTCTAAAAAGAAGAATATGTTCAATCAATTTTCAATTCTATTTCTAGGTTATTTGTTTCAAGTTCATCATGTGTGTCTATCATTCGATTTGATAGTTCCATTAAAACAAATTTTAAAAGAACATCAATAATTGAATTAACATAATTGTTTTGTTCTATCAAACAAGTTTCACTTCAAAGAAAAAGTGGTTGGAAACCATGTTATCCTAAAAATGATAACATGTCATCGATTTCACTACATGATCTTCATTACATTTAATAAAATTTAATCCTCGGTGGGGTCTTCGATAGTATGGAAGCACCTTCACATTTATTATATAAAATTTAACAAACTAGATCATTCGTCGACCCTGGATATAGCACTAGAGTAAATTGACAATGATACATACATACATGCATACATTTATACATACATACATACATACATATATACATATATGTATCTACGTATACACTATCATTTGCATGATAAACCAAAGGGATTCTATATCCCATAGCCATAGGAGGCCAAATACTATTTCACAAAATTTATTAACATTTAAACATACACGAATAATGGCTCATTTGTTTGAAAAGTTTCATCGAATGTGTTAGCTCTCAAAAATGCAAGCAAAATACCTCAAGAGGTTGCTAAACTCTTGGTACATTTTAGGGTAACAGAAAAGGCCAAATGGTTTGAACCTTCTTCTCTTCAGGTGTTGCCAAACGTAGGCGGGTATACCTATATGAATGAGGAAAACTTAAATTTGTATGACTTGATTGACTTGATGGATCTATTACAATGACACAAAGTGTAATAGATGAAAGCTTGCTAAGTACTCCTATTGAAATATGAGATGTGAATGTTTGAATAATATTTTATAAAATTCTAAAGTGGAATTGGTGTGACTAGTGCCTCGTTTTGTTGGGCTAATGGAGTCAAGAGGTACATGATAGGATTTTACCCCCTTTTGGCTTAACTCTAGTTGCTAGGCACTTTGAGAATGAGGTTCTATGACTAGCATAAAACTTCACCAAATTTATGACTTGCATAAATTATACTGGAATATTTTCTTACCAGGTTCTTCTTCAATTATCCAAAAGAAATTTTTAAATCACTGTGATTCATCCAAAATAATTCAAATCTAACTTCAGACACCAATTGATTAATTCACACAAAATGAGAATGCATTTTGATAAATCGGAAATATACTTGATATACTGATTTAAATGACTAAAAGACCTCAAGTTGGAGACGACCAGATAAAAATATAAATAATTGCATCACAACAACTGAACACCAAGAAAGGACTTCACCAAATTTATGTATTCTTCTCCATTATATAATTTTAAAATATTTTGCAATATACAACATGATATTCTATTTCGGCAACAATTCACCCTATCCAACTACCTAACCTACTAATTATTTCTCCTAAATCTAATCTGACCCCTTTTGATTTCATTTAACATATATACATTATTTTAGGGATACAAATTTTCATGGCACCCATCAGGCAAAATTCTTCTTTTCAATGCAACTCTTCCGTATTCTTCTTCTTTAACAAAATATTTAATTAATTTCCCTTGGAAAATTAAATATTTTAATTTTTAATCCTCATCTTTGTGAAAATTAATTCAATAATAGTATTCCTTTGCTAGAAAAATTCACTTCACTTTTTACTTGTATGTATCTTCAACATGCTCTCCGGGTAAAATAATTACCCTTTTAACTCCCTCTGCACTTGCTTCTTCATGAAAATCAATTTTGATTTATTATCATTTGCTGGAAACTTCGCTTCTCTCATTAAAATAATTACTCCTTCGTCACTCCTTGGGTGAAAATATTCTCCATAATTTCACCACTTTTAATTATTTCATGAGGGAAATAACTACCCATCCTATTATTCCCATTGGTGAAAAATTCCACTTCCCCGTGCAAGTATTTTATAAATTTACCTTTTGTTCATTTATGGGTAAAATGATATTTTCACCTTATAACTCCCCTTTGGTGAAAATAAGTCAAGTTTTGGTTAAAATATTTACCTTATAAAAAAAAATCTCTACCTTCACCTTAATTCACCTTATTACTCCCACTATTTAATAGTTAAATTTCTTCTTTATTTTCACCAATAGCATTTATTTTTCATTTTTTCCACCGACTTCACTTCTTTCACCGATGGAGTTCCATCTGCATGACTTGCATTGTTGGTGTAATTTAAAAAAAACTTCACTCCAAGTATTTTTCTCTTGCCGATGCAAATCTCTGTTGGTTTGACTTACTCCATCGGAAGGACTTTAGGAACTTGTGCCGAAAATAGATGTCTCCCTGATGGATTACTGCTTTGCACACATTTCTGAATATTCCTGTGTAGTATTTAAGGTTTTTTTGTATTTGATTCTCCATCAGTGGTATATAACGTCCCATGAGATGATATTTATTTTAGAAATTTTCAGATTTACCTCTTGTAGCAGGCGTAATTTCCTTTCAATCTGTGTTCAGTCCCATGTTACCAAGAATTTGATGAGTTTTTTATCCATCTTAAGTGTGTTCCCTATTCAATTCTGGCTTAGTTGAATCTTATCCCGAGCCTAAACTGCGGCTATGCATCTTTTTTTAATCGATGGAAGAATTTTGTCTCCTTGAAGTGCACAAAGGAAACTACAAAATTGGTGTTGATTTCATTTATTTATGAATTCAACCCAAATGCCATCTGCTTAATGCCTCCATAAAAGTCTGTTAAGCCATCTCCAATTCATCTTGCTCGAAATTCCCCCAATGTTGCTCATATTTGGGCGCACTAAATATTTGATGTTGAATGTTCATGAAGCATCATGAAATACATAATGTTGTCTCCCATGATTTCTTGTTCCTCCATTGAGGATGTTGTCTTGGCTAACGATATTAGTTGTTCTGAAGTTCAAGAAAACCCCTCATTCTCTGTTGATTTGGATGTCTATAATGTTATATGGCACCTCTATATCGAATAGTAACTTTTCATTCTTATTTGTATAAATTGTATGAAGCCTTCCATTTTGAGATTCACTGTCCTATTGATTAGATAGCTGAACATATTTGGTGGAGATAGGGCTTACTATTTGCTTAGTACCAAGAGTTTTAGTAGCCTTTTGATCAGTAAGATCGTATTGGAAAATTTGTACTCTCAGGAGACTTCAGAGCATGTTTATGAATGTTTTCATAAAAATATACTTCCTCATTCCTAACTGAATGAATGGCACAAGCTTTTGCATCATTTAAATTTCTTGCTCTTTCTTCGAAAAATTTAAGCCACTCGGTTTAAAAACCTTTTTGGAAATCTCTTATTCCACAATCTATTTCATATTGTGACCAAAACAAACCAAGTTGCCCTCAGAATTATTTGAGAAAACTGATCAAACGATCTCTAGAAGCCATGAAAATTTACCGGAGTATTGAATTATGGTAGGAGAGCACACTTGCCAGATGATTTGGCATGGAGTTATTTGGATTGAAAGCTGCTCACAATCGAAGTTGCTTGTTCAACCATTTTCTGGAAAATTGCGCCTGTCAAATTAAGCTAAAACTCGAGACCAATTTGCAATTTTGTAAAAATGTCAAATCACTTCCTATGAAGCCATAACTTGGGAGACTAGTACATTTGGGATCCATGAGCATGTGTGCACAATGATTTTTCATCAATCTTCATTCTTTACAAAATATCAAATCCCAAAGTTGACCCTTTTGCAGCTGTTCTGAAAATGGAATCCTCAAACTGTGTAAAATCCATTCGGAATTGATTTTGCAAAAATACCAAATGATGTTCAAATGCCCTAAAAATTGGCATGGATGCACTTTGAGATAGGGAGATTCAAGAGCACCAATTGGTCTGTCATAATATCTTTTTAGATGCTTAATATTTTCCTTCAAAGTAGGCCACTTTAATAGATTTCACTGTGCTGACAATAGATTTTCTCAAAAACCCTTAAACTTGGCCTTCTGAAACTTTGTCAAAACTGATTGTATGAAGCTAAAAATTGGTGTGCACATTAATATGTTTGAAAAATGATTTTGTGTGAAATTGAACAGATCCAAAATTATATTTTTCAAAATGTGCTCCTGAGATTGATTTTACACTTGAGTTTTTGAGTGTTAAAATCCTCTTTTTTAATATGGGGACCTAAAATTTGCATGAAATTTTAAGTCCCAACAAAATGATAGCATTGCTCGGCCAAGGATTTCATAGAACGATACTTCATTTTTTATAGTTTATCCTTCATAGAGCATGGCAAATGCTTACAAAAAATGATAGTAATGGCAATAGCTCGACTATACATGGTCATTCCCATGGTTTACCACCAAAATTGTGGGGCACTATAAGTGAATGATCAATGTCATTCTCTATTGGAAACCATTAGTGATATGAGTCACTCGACCATAAGAACAAGGCACACACATGGAAATGTTATTACAATACAATCCGCTCACCAAACAGTGTCATGTAAGAAAATACATTACTTCACAGAGGTTATTAAAAAAACACTACACTAACATAGGTCAGCTGAATGGCCTCAACCCTCTGAAATATGAGCATACAGGTATAACCCATCAAAGGGGTCTAGCCAATACCCACACATGCAAGACACATCACAACATAAGCTTGTTGTGAAGGATTTGGCCCCAGCTGAGCTATCATGGTTTGATAAAATCAACCGACAAAGGTAAACACATGAATTCTAGCTCACACAAATGCATAACATAGATGCAAAATGAGGAAAAGTTCATTCAATATCAAGCAACATCAATAAGGGTTTTCACATTACCTCATTTCTCTGTGAAAATGGCGATAAAATTTTGCAACAACATTTCAATTCTACTTTTTCCTCCTCTTTCAGTCCTTTTTATTTTTCCTTCTTTTTCTTTCCTTTATTCTTTGATTAATTTCCCCCTCTTTCGTTTCAAATCTCTTCTTTCTAATTTTAAGAGATAGTGGTCTTGAATTCCTCTGTCTCCATAACCTTACCTAGCCGCCCACTTCCTCCTCTCTTTGAAGGTTGATTGAAGCTTTTTGTCATGGAAGGGGTCAACCCCTATTCTAGTAATGATGGGAGTTACAAATTTTATTCTACAATTCCATTCTTTTCCATGAAAGGTAAAAATTTAAACCCGAGGAAAAAATAACATTCATATATATACATTTATATATTTATGTACTCGTATGTATGTATGTATGCATGTATATATATACATTTATATGTACAATTCACTTCCATAAGAGTATATACTTATGCACATATATTCAAAAGGTAAATTATTTTCAACTTACATATCTATCTTACCCATTTCTTTTCCTTATTCGAAATACAATTCAAATTCATCTAAAAAAATAAACAATATAATCACTTTTCATATGACAATTGAATTTCACGAAATGAGTTTCTTTTCCAATTTCATTGAATATCAATTTGGATTAGACAAGGTAAGGAAATAATGCATTAATTCGTTATTTTCACTAATTAAAATTCTCACACGGAATATAAATGAAATCCATCATCTTTTCAAATATATGCAAATGTCATGATCTATTATGGTGTGTTGAGATTCCAGATTCTATTCTTTCCGTGATCATCCGACTAAGCATGTCTTTCTCAATCAATTTGTTGTCCTTCAACCTATTCTTGCACACACATTCTTACACTTGTGCACTTATTAGTAACCTTTAATTGATAATCTCATGAAATGATTTCTTAAATCACAAAATTGCATAGTATTCATTTTCAATTTCGTCATGGCATTTTATCAAATCCATAAATAAAAATGATAAATTCTATTTTCCAAATATTTCAATTTCCAACATTTAAAATGAAAGCAATGAAATTGAGATATGACATCCTTCTCCACTAGAAAGAGACATCATCTCGATGTTTGATCAAACAAAATTGTTCCAAGAATATTTATCAATTCATATTGTTTTCATGCCATAACATCATAGCATACCAATCCAAAATATTAGGCAACAATATATATCTAAGAAAGAAAATGAGGGTAGGAGAATTTTATCTCCTCCGCATCCTCCCATGTAGCATTTTCCTCATGATACTAGTCCCATTGTTCCTTATAGTGAACAATTTCCTCATTTTGCAACTTGACATTGTGTCTATCCAAAATTCTATTGAGCTCCACTAGCACCACTCTTAGATCCTCCACCTGAAAGAACACCAATCAAGTAAATGGGACGCATATGGATGGTATGGTTTTAGCAAAGAAACATGAAACATATTATGGAGTAGAGCTAGAACAAGGGGTAGAGCAAGTTTGTATGCAACTGGGTTGATTACTTCCAGCACATCAAATGAGCCCACACATATTGGAGCTAGCTTGGATGACTTCTGAAAGGTAATGGAGCTCTTATGCAAATTGACTCTCAAAAAGACCTTGTCCCTGACCACATATTGTCTAAAATGTTCCATTTCTATCAGCATAGCTCTTTTTCCTATCTATTGCCTCCAATTTTCTCTTGATAAGCCTCATCTACTCTTCCATTTCTTTTAGCATCTCAGGACCCACTATGATCCTATCTTCTAATTTGTCCCAATTGATGGGAGTACAACACTTTTTCCCATACAAAGCCTCAAAAGGTGCCATACCTAAGGATGCATGATGGGAGTGGTTATAAGAAAATTCTACCAATGGTAAATAATCTACACATTTAGACTGCTGATCCATACAGTACATCTGAAGGAGATCTACTACCCAATTCACTTTCTCAGTTTGACTATTAGTCTAAGGATGGTAGAATGAACTGAAGTTCAACTTAGTCCCCAATGCCACATTCAAACTAGTCTAGAACCTTGATCTCTTGGAAAAATTTCTTGGCCAAGGTCAATGATCCATCCTTAAGGTTCCCTGGGATAAAATGTGCCACCTTATTCAACTTATCGACTACTACCAGAATGACATCATGCTTGTTCTTGCTTAAAGGTAACCCCTGCTCAAAGTCCATAATGATCACTTTCCATTTATACTCAAGTATATTGTGAGGATAAAGGAGCCTTGCTAGGTGCACATGCTCAGCCTTGAATCACTGACACTCCAAGAATTTGGCTACGTATTCTAATACATTCTTCTTGAGTAAGCCAAAAGTCAAGGTTTTTAATTTTGTGATCATCTTTGTAACTCCAGGGTGTCCTGAATATGGTGCATTGTGGACCTCATCTAGGACCAACTTCCTAAGCTCTCTAGAATCTAGGATGTACATATGTTTCTGGTATCTTAAGATACCATTTGGTTCAAAGTCATACCTATTGAATCGATGGTCTAATAGATTCTCTTCTAGAGCCTTTTTCATCCTCTCATAATGCTCATCACCTTGCTTTTGAACAGTATGAATAACTAAGAGGGGGGGTCAATCAGTTATCTAACAATAATTTTCTTTTCTTTAATTAATCCAAAGTAGACTTATACCAATTAGAAATTAACCAAACATATATGAACATGAATGCACACAACAACACCAAGCACAATGGACACCAAAATTTACATGGAAACCCAAGAAGGGAAAAACCATAGAGAATGCTAATTCTCAATTATAAAGCTTCGATTAAGGTGACATTAGTTAAGGTGATTTTTACAAGGGCTCATGGCAGGGTGGCTCATTTTTGGTTGGGATCACTGCCCATCTATTACAACCTAAAATACAAAAAGGCTCACTACCAAAGAGAAAGGCTTACTGTCTATAGAAAACAACTCATTGCTAATAGAAGAATGATGAAAGGGAATCCACCGCTAAAAGAACTGTCACCAACAACACGAGATAGAATTTCACTATTTGCTACCTTCGGTCATACACTTTCTCACACTTCCTAATGTCTAGATTTTTATATTCTTGTTCATCACACTTGCTTACATCGAACAAAAGAATCTTGTACTTATACCATTCCAAGCCTTCATAATCTCTCAAGTCGGCCAAACACAATTTCATAATTCCTAAGTTGGCCAAGCACAATTTGAAATAGGTCACCACAAAAATATTCCCACGGTGGAGAGGAATGAACTGTGGACCAAACATAGCCTCATTGCTCAAATCAACACACTACATGATATCCAGAACCAAAGAGTAAGATATACATGTTACAATGTAAATCATGTGCCACAGAGCATGTTAACCAACTGCCAGATCGGTCTGAACCCAAACAAATATATCTTATTGTGTTATAAGAGGAATGGTGATGAGGACCACAATTCCCAAACCCATAGAAATCACAACAATAGATACCAACACAAAATATGCGAGACAAAAAAATGACTCACTTTCAATTATTCTTAGAAAATGAAATTACAGATTCAAAGCTTACATGCTACAACCTCATGGGCTTGATTCATTACAACAAAATCAACTCTGAAAAGAAAAACCTATTATACGGAGCCACAATTTGCACTATCAGGGCCACCTTCTACAACCCCCACTTAAACCTTTTTATTTTCCCCAATAACCACCCTAGAATGTTCTAGAAAGATCAAGTTTCCCAATTTTATTTTGGTGCCAAAGGTCCCACTATTTGATTTATGGCCTAGGAAGAAATTTTTATGAAATTCACTTTTTAGAGGACCAACTTTGCGGGGTCATAACTTTTGATCTAGATGTTCGATTTTCTATTATTGCATATCGTTGGAAAGATCTCGATGAGATCTACAACATGCAAACCATTGTAGGTTGGTTCAACCACCTTTTGAGCTATATCGGGGCCTCTAAAGTTTTATATATGAATTTGAAGCTACATTGGAGAAATTTCTCAAGAAGAAAACTTTAATTTGTCCCAAACCATGTAGGGTATTGAAGTGATTCTTTCGCGACCGTAAATGTTTTTCAACTCTGCTCCTTGGGGTAAATTTTCACGTCCATATGAACCCATTTTGGATGACTTACTAAAAATAGTAAGTGCCCATTTTTTGCTATTTTTAATGCTTGATAGTCCTATACCCCTTAAGTGTCATCATGTGACTCAAAATAGCAAAAGAAAATAAAGAAAACATTTTTTTAGGTGATGCAAGATTTCCCTGCACCATTGGATGCTCTTGCATCAAATGGGACCAAGATAGATACAACCCAAAATAGATCTTTACAACACAACATCTAGAACCAAGCTAATTCATATCACCAAGGCACCAAAACAAAACTTTTGTCAAACAACCAAGATATGTTGACATCAATGACAACCATTAATGAAAACAAGAAATCAACATCATCTTAGCACATTCCAACAATCTCCCCCTTTCTCATTGGTGGAAACATTCATCAATAACTAACCAATCAACTTAATGTTAGCATCAAGGATCATCTTATCTTCTTTTCTTCTCCCCCTTTGATGTCAAATACAAAGGGAAAAAATCCCCCTAAAAAACTTACTTTGCTCACCCTTTGAGGAAGCCACCAAACATTGATTTAGATAAAAAAATGTGCATATAATACCTTGGACCAATGTACACCTTGGTTCATGTTATTGTAGATTAGGAGAGGGTAGAACCCCTAACTTCTGCTAGAGATACTCAAAAGTATCTTTGCACAATGGTTTTGTAAAAATATCTGTAATTTTCTCTTTTGTAGGTACATATTCAAGTTTCACTTCATTGCTCAACACCTTCTCTCTCAATACATGATATCTTATGGATATATGCTTCATTCTAGAATGTTGTACCAGATTCTTGGAAATGTTTATTGTGCTAGTATTGTCACACATAATTGAGATCAGTTCATCAAATGATATGCCAAAATCCTTCAGCCTTTGTTTCATCCACAATATCTGAGTGCAACATGAGGATGCTACAATGTATTCGGCTTTAGCAGTAGATAAAGATACAAAATATTGTTTCTTACTTCACCAAGCAGCCAACTGGGAGCCAAGGAAATAAGTTCCACCACTTGTACTCCACCTGTTATCAACACATTGGACCCAATCAACATCAGTATAGGTTGTCAAAGTGAAATCTGAGTCCTTTAGATACCACAACCCAAAATCTTTTGTACCCTCCAAATATTTGAAGATCCTTGTTACTACAACATGTGATTTCTTTGGTTCTTGTTGAAATCTAGCTGCTAAACATACTTCATACATAATGTATGGTCTAGTGGTAGTCAAATATAACAATCATCCAACCATTGATCTGTACATGCTTGCATCAACTTTAGGTGATTCATCTTCTTTTGTTAACTTGCATCCAGTAATAATAGGTGTACAAACCGGTTTAGAATTCTCCAATCCAAACTTCTTCAATAGTTCTTTTGTATACTTGGACTGAGAAATGAAAATTCCTTTGCTATTCTAATTTACTTGTAATCCAAGGAAGAAATTTAGCTCACCTATCATAGACATTTCAAATTCCATCTGCATTTCATCTAGAAATCTTCTGCACATATCATCATTACCTCTAGAAATTATGTCATCAACGTAAATCACAACAATCAACATTTGATCTGAGTGAGTTTTGTAGTATAGATTACTGCCAGTAGATCCCTTTTGAAATCTTTGTCCAATTAGGTACTTGTCTAACCTACCATACCAAGCTCTAGGTGCCTGCTTCAATATGTATAAAGCTTTCATAAACTTACAAACAACATCTAGGCTACTTTCAAACTAGAATCCTTTAGGTTGCTCAATGTATATCTCTTCTTTCAGTTCTCCATTCAAGAGTGCAAATTTTACATCCATTTGATAAAATTTGAAATTTTTAAAAATTGCAAAAGCCAAAAATATCCAGATTGCTTCCATCTAGGAAACAAGGGCATATGTTTCTTCAAAATCAATACCTTCAATATGAGTGTAACCTTTGCAAACCAATCTTGCCTTGTTTCTCATTACCCTTCCATTTTCATCCAGCTTTTTTTGGAACCCCCACTTAGTTCCAATTACATTTTTGTTTGTTGGTATGGGCACAACTTCCCAAGTTTGATTTTTCTCTATCTAATCAAGTTCTTCTTTCATTTCCTTCATCCAATTTTGATCATTGCATGCTTCTTCCACAGTCTTTGACTCAGTTTATGAGAGTAAACACAATAATACTTGCTCTTGAGCTACTTTTCTTCTTGTTATGATTCCCTTATTCTTATCTCTAATAATCTATTTTTCTGAGTGCTTTTTTTGTACATACCTTGGAGTCTTAGTTGTATTTTTCAGAGCCTCCTTTGTCTCTTCTTCTTCTTCTTCTTCTGCTTTCTTATCCTTCTCTCCTTTGTCATCAAAATTATCTGATTCATATTCAATATTCCTGTCAGGAATTATTTGAAAATCTTCATCTACTTTCACATTCACACTTTCAACCATCTTGTTCAATCTATTATTGTAACATCGGTATGCTTTACTTCTTGCAGAGTAACCTGAGAATATGCCTTCATTAGCTTTACTGTTGAACTTTCCAAGATTGTCCACATATTTCTTGATGTAGCATTTGCTTCCAATTTTTTTGAAGTATTTTAATGTGGGAGCTCCTCCATGCCATAGCTCATAAGATATCTTTCCATACTTGCTCTAGAATAGTACTCTATTAAGGGTGTATATTTTTGTGTGTATCACTTCTCTCCAATAGACCTATGGTAAACTTGCTTCCATGATCATTGTTCTAGCTACTTCTAGAACTTTCTGGTTCATTCTTTCCACTACACCATTCTATTGAGGTGTTCTAGGGGAAGATAGTTGTCTTTTAATGCCATGATTTTCACAGTATTTGTTGGATTTATCAAAAGTAAACTCTCCTCCCCTATCAGATCTTAAACACTTGATTTTTCTATCAACTTCATTCTCGACTCTTGCCTTGAAAATATTGAACTTTTCCAATGCCTCTAATTTTCCTCTAAAAAATGCGACCCAAGTAAATCTTGAATAATCATCTATTAAAAGAATGAAATACTTCTCACCTTGTAATCTTCTTGTTCTGGTTGGGCCACAAAAGTAAGTGTGTACAAGGTCCAACAATTTGGTAGATTATTCTTCTTTTCTTCTGTTACCAATTTTTCGCCTTAGCTCAATTGGTGGAGATGGTTGAATGTTATCACATCATAAGGTGGAATTGCAGTTTAAGTTCAAATGTTGTTTCACATTATTATCATTATGCATTGAGTGTCAGTTATTCTTTTAAAGAGGAAATAGAGTTTTCAAAGTGTCGTTCAGATGTTGCAGAATTAAAAGAAATACAAAATTGAGTAAATGAGAAAAATAACATTTCAAATGCTTTCTTTTATTTCATGAAAACTCATATTTACAAGGCTTCATTTGATTTCAACAATCAGAATGATATTACAACATTTGCATTCAAGTGCATTTTTCTTTCCAATTGAAAAGCAAGAATTGAAATCAATGATCTACAAAAGTCGTGGATGTGACTGTTACAATACATTGCTAATAGCACATTGCACTATTAAGATGCAGAAAGTAAAATATATAAGTGACGACATAATCATCATTGCCTGATTATCGACATTTGATGTTGAATGGTGCACCTATGCCTTCTCGAGCTCCATCGAATTGAAAGAGGAAAAGATGGGTGTCAGTGGCTCTGATTATGAAGTAACCTATATAAGGCACCTATAATAGTACAACCTACTATCAGCCATGCATTGAAACAATCAATCAAGTGTAGTACAAAAGAAATGAGCTGAAGGAGAAATAACAATATCATGATCATCATGTTTTGTTTTTATGCTAACATTGTTTGTTTCCTTGTGCAGGTATAGGTGAAATCACGAAGCTGATCATTATTCAAAGACCAAGCATGTGGAAGAAAACAGGCTCCCACAAGGGTAGAGCTCGACATGCTTCCCTATTTATTAATGGGATAATTTTAAGATACATTATTATGTTCATCTAGAGAAATGAAATACAACTGAAGTAGTAAAAAACATAGTTATCCATCAAGCAACTAAACCAACTGTACATTCATAATGATCAAGTTATACATTCTGAAGGCTACTAGTGAATAGTGAGTTTAGTTCACTAAATGAATTCAACTGAGTACATTTACATCGGAGAGTCGATTTTGAAGACTGTTTGTTAAGGAAAACATAAAAATGCATGAAGAGTACCATGTTTCCCAAGAAGTACAAAAGATTGACAGTGCATTTGAGTGTTGAATGAGTCACTAGTTCTAGTGGTTTAATAAGTAAATACAACACTATGAATTGTAGTAACAAGTGATCATTCCAGAATAATAAGGGAAGAGCAAGCATTTTCTTTCCAGAGGAAGTTCTGAGTTGTCAGTTATGCATATGAGCTGGTGAGTAGCATGTGGTCATGGTGTTACAATGTTTCAGTTTGGTTTCTCTACATAAAATCCAAGAGCAAAAGGCAAAGGGTTGCTGTTTTAAGGTTAAGGAAAGTTAGAGGAACACTATTGTGCATACAATGAACAAGCATGGAGACAGTATACATTAGGAGGTCCTTCTCTTCATAATGGAAAAACACAGAATCATGCTGAAAATAAGAAATTTGAATGCCTAAAGAAGCCTAGACTTTACACAAATATTGGGATTACTAACCTTTTATGTCTTAAGCAAGTTTGCATCATGGAGTTTGTTCTATTATATCTTCAAGGAGGTTATAATTATCAATCAAATGATCATTCCAGATTCGACAAAGATTCAGATACATGAGCTCCATCTCTACAATAGCAAGTTTTTCAACACAATACAAGCAGGATGTTTAACAGGAGATCACTGTTTTTCAGAAATACATGGAGTTCCAAGGTGTAGTATTTCCAAGAATATCAGACTATATTAATTTCAAACTAAGTGACACAATAATAACAAGATTCGTTCAAATTCTAAATAGTCATGGCTATGTGATAGTTTTAGCAGTGATGAAATGGAGATACATTCTTTTCATGATTAACTGAAAATGCAGAAATTGGACAGTAGTTGAAATCAGTTTTAATAACAAATGCCAATTATGTGTTTTTGTAACTAAAAGTGAAAAAGAGACTATGGTGATCGAGCTAAGTTGCATAAGAATGTTAGAAATAGTAGGTGTGTTCCCAGATCGTCAGTTGGGTTTTCCTTCAAAAAAGAATATCAAGCAAAGCATCACTGGTTATTTAAGTCGAACTCATAAGACTAAATGAAAATGATTATATAGAATTTTCACCATTTTCAATCTCCATGTGGGTTTCATTTTTCGAATTTAAAGCAGCTGTTCTGTCAACCTAGCCAAATATGTTTGTAATAGGAAATTTTCATTTTTAGGGTTCGAGTTTCAAAATGAGGAGGTGGGTCATGCATCAGAGGAAGAGAAGTACAATTTTCTTCATAAATATAAAAATACCCATGTCTCCCTGTGGTTTTAGGAGCCTGAATTGAATCATTATTTATTTTTGGGTCGAGCTCATATGAATAAAAGCAAACAACAAGTACCCAATTCAAGGTTTGTTTTCAAAATACAGGAGAATGCAATAATGGAGATAACCCATATGGGTTTTACATAAAACAACAATAGAATTTAAAGATGTAAATTTTTGTGATAAATCAAGCTTCATGGAAAATGATAACCCATGTGAAGTCTTGAATAAAATAGAAAATGATATAAAATGTAAATTTTTATGTGACTGGTTCGAGCTTTAAAGTGGAGGAAGTGCAACTCTCTTTTGATTTTCACAATACCCACGAGAAGAGACAGCAAGGAGATATAGAGATGCAAGTTTCCTGAGCTGGGTCAAGCAACAAAAGGAAGAAAAGACAACTTTATTTTGATTTTCATGATACCCACCAGCGGATTTATGTTCAGAAGGACATGATGATTAATTTTTTGTTCTAGGTCAAACCCAAAATCCACAAGTAAATGCTTTCTACAATACACATTATATCAGCCTGAACATGGCCAAAATCTATGAGTAGAGTAGAAATCCTCTAAGTTTCTAGAGAAAAAATGTTAGCAAATGGGAATTACCAGTTCGAGGCCAAAGTAAGCACTCTAGCCATGGCCAAGAGTTCTAGATGGAGTCTAGAAGACAAGTTTTCGAGCCTTTAGAGGATAGCCCAGCTCTCAATGTGGGTCAAGTTCATAGAGACGTAAGTGTAAGCACAAAAAAAGAAAGACAAGGAGATATTAGAGTGTGTAAAGCCATGACCTTAAGGCCATAATGAACAAAAGTGAGAAGTCGCGGAGCTGTGAGTGAATAGCTCACCTTTGTGACAGTAGGAGAAAACAATAACCCATGAGCTCTCTCTTAGATATTTTAGGAGGAACTCGAGCTCATATCACCCAAGGTAAAGTAAATCAAAGCACAGGAATGAGTTAAAAGAGAAGCATGACAGGCCGCGGCCTTAAGTCTTCTGATATTCCATAATCCAAAATGAAAGAAAAATAAGATTCAATACAAAGAAAAATAAACTTACCCACTGAGATTCAACCACTGAAGAGCAGGGAGGAGATTACTAAAGCACACAAGGCTCAGTTTTGACACAATCATGGTGGCATGTTTTTTCCAGATAGAGTTTCTTTCTTCCAAAGTCACGAGTGCAAAATGAGTGATCATTAGGGTTTGACTTTGTTTTGATTGAAACCCTAATTCGACCCTATGATGATCTGGAATTTTCGGTCAGAGCACATGGTGAATGTCAAATGGAGGTCAAAAATTTTAATCTTTCAATTATAGCTTATCAAAGTCTAAATGTTGATTTTTGAAGTGGGGCCGAAATTCCTAAGTTGGTCGATAGGTTAAGTCTTTGTGACTTATTTCTTTTTGCCTTAGTGAAATATGAAGCTTTGGGTATGGGTTAAACAATGATAATATTAATGGTTATCTTGTGACCTAAGTTTAGGTTTTGATGCCATATGACCTAGGTTCTTTTGTTTAGGGTTAATTATTTTAGGGTTTTATTTTTTATTGATTTTAAAGAAATCAATATGAATTTTGATGAGAAGAGGAAGATTATGTGTTTTATTGTTATGATTTTTTGAGAAAATCAAAATATTGTAATGGAGCAATAAGGAGCCTTTCTTTTTTGCAAAAGATTCTAAATCTTTAATTGCAAAAAATAGATAAATTGTGCAAATCTGCATCTTGTAAAGCAAAATCATAAAGCGATATTCTATAAATTGTTTTGTGATTTCTTGCTATTTTTAGTAGATTTTTGTTGATTTTTCCCTTGGTTGGATTTCAAACCTATCTTGGAGAGATAAGATTTTTTTGAGCTTTTAAAGCAAGATTAGCCTATTTTTAGAGGCTTGACAATGTGATCATAAAAGCAGTATCCTTTTTTTTGCTTTTAGGCAGTTTTTTGAGACAGTTTGAGGCATTTTTTTCCTTGAGCTTTTTCCTGAGCTCGGATTAGGGTTTCTTGAGGGTTATGTTCTGAAAGACTTAGTATTTTTCAACCTTCTCGGTAGTTCAGATTAGAGTTCCTGCTCATGCACATTTTAGAGCTTGTGAACCCTTTTTTGTACTCAATTCTCAGATTGTGGATTCTCCTTCAGTAGAATAAAGACAACATTCCTACTTCTCATTTTTGTGTCCATTTGTAGTTTCAGTTTGAATTTATCTTGTGATTTATGTTTACAGGGTCCTTTTTTTGTCCTTAAACTGTAATTCTTAATGCAGAAAGTTCAGAATACAGGTTGCATGTTGTGCTTCAATTTAGGTCTTCATGCAAATTATTTATGTATTAACTATTCATGAGAAGTTGTGAAAATACTACATCTTTCTAAAAGTTGTTTGTGAGGAAGAGATCATAATCATCATTAAATCATTATCAGGTTTTGAAGTCATTGTTTAGGCTCAGATTTATTTTCAGATTCATCTTTTTATCCCTTTCCTTAGAGGTAATTTAGAATAGGACTTATCATTTAGAGAACCAGCTCACTCTGAAGATTCCTCTTTCATTCAAATCACCAACATTTGAAAGAGGTTTCCATGTTTCAGTAGGTTGCTGAATATATCATTCAGCAGGGTGCAAATCTATTGACAACATCTTCAAAAATTTTCTCTGGGTTGCTTTCCTTCTTGACATTCTTTGGAGATTGTATTGTTTGGTTTGGCCAATCTTGGAAAATCTCTAGCTTCTCTTGATGAACTTATCCTTACCAATTTTTTGAATTTGATGTGACACATCCTTCGGTGCCAAATAAAATTGTCATTGGACTTAGATACTAAGCATCTTTTTGTAGCTCCTTCCAGCTAATACATATTCCCACTTGTTATTTTTCCAGCTGCAATAAAAATTATGGATCTCTTCTGGATTTCACAACCATCATCCTAAAACACCACATTATAGCCATTTTTATACATTTGTCCAACACTTTTAAGATTATGGTATAATCCCTTCACATAGTAAACATTGTTAGTGTTTTGTTTCCCATCAAAGTTAATAGAACCAATTCCAACAATCTATGTCATTTTATCATCACCAAATCTAACAAAACCTCCATCATATTTCTCAAGCTTCACAAACTTACTTTTGTCACCGGTCATATGATTCAAAAATCCACTATAAATTAGCCATTCATCTTTATTTCTTTTAACAAACAATACAACTTTAGGACAAATGTTAGAGATATCAAATCTAGGTTCATCCTTTTCCACCAAAAAAAAACTATCCTCATGATCCGATTCATCATCTGAAATGCCAACATTCCCATTGCCATAGTGGGCTTTTTTATTGATCTTTTAAAACTTTTGTCTTTTTCCTTTCTCCAGACACTTAGTTACAAGATGACCAAATTTTCCACATCTAAATCATTTAAGAGGTAACATACCTTTGTACTTGTTGATACCTTTCTTTAATTTCCTTGTGAAATTTTCTTCCAACTCTTCTAAACTTTCATCATTCGAATTATCTTCTGACTTTGTGGCTTTGAAGGCTATTTCAGATTTCTCCTTTTCCTTTCCAAATTTCCTCATTTCAAATGTGGTCAAGGTTCCAAATAGCTGCTCTCTAATGTTTTTCTTTGGATCTTAGACTCCCTCAATGGCTGAGATCTTGTCACTATAGCTCTCCGGTAGGGTCATTAGAATCTTCTCCATTACATCGTCATCTGTCAGAGTTCCTCCCTGATTTTTGACTTCATTTATTGCATTGTCAACTCTCTGAAAGTAACTTGTTATATCCTCACCTTCTTCCATTCTCAACTTCTCATATTTGCACTTATATGTCAACTTCTTTGATAATTTGACTCTATCATTTCCTTCATATATTTCTTTCAACTTTTCCCAAACTTCATAAACGGTTCCCAATGAAATAAATTTTGTTAGCTCAGTCTTATATAAAGCACTATAGATTGCATACCTTGATTTTTCATTCTCTTCATAGGCTAAAATCTCATTTATAGTAGAAACACCTTTTTCCAGCTCAACATATTTTATGTCAACAAATTTCCAAGTTTTGTAACCAAGAGAGATGAGGTAAACTCTCATCTGCACTTTCTAGAAATTGTAGTTAGATCCATCAAACACAGGGATTACCAATTTGTGTGCCATTAGATGTACCCCAAGCAGTTGAGCTCTTCTTTGAGGAACCAAAGCTTTGATACCAATTGTTGAACAGTTTAGATAATTGAGGGGGGGTGAATCAGTAATCTAACAATATATTTTTTTCTTTAATTAATTTGGATTAGACTTATACCAATTAGAAATTAACCAAATAGATATGAACATGAATGCACATAACAACACCAAGCATACTGAACACTAAAATTTACGTGGAAAGCAATGAAGGGAAAAACCACAAAGAATGCTAATTCTCAACTATAAAGCACTAGTTAAGATGACACTGGTTAAGGTGGTTTTTACAAGGGCTCACTGCCAAATTTCTCACTATAGGGTGGCTCACTGTAGGTTGGGCTCAATGCCGACTATTATAGCCAAAGACACAAAAAGGCTCACTGCTAGAAGAGAAAGGCTCACTACCTACATAAAATGGCTCATTGCCAATAGAAGAATGATGAAAGGGAATCCACTATTGAAAGAATTATCACCAACAACACCAAATAGAATTTTACTATTTGTTGCCTCTAGTCATACACTTTTGCACACTTCCCAATGTCTGGATATTCAGATTCACATTAATTAGACTTGCTTACATTAAACAAAAGAATCTTGTACTTATGCAATTCCAAGCGTTCATAATCTCTCAAGTTGGCCAAACACAATTTCATAATTCTTAGGTTAGCCAAGCACAATTTGAAATAGGTCACCACAAAAACATTCCTACAGTGGATAGGAATGAAACATGGAACAAACATAGCCTCCTTTCTCAAATCAACATGCTACATGATATCCAAAACCAAAGAGTATGATATACACATTACAATGCAAATCATGTGCCAAAGCACGTTAACCAATTTCTAGATCAATCCAGACCTAAATGAACGTATCTTATTGTGTTATAAGAGGAATGGGACCATGATAGGTACAACCCAAAATAGATCTTTACAACATGACATATGAAACTAGGCCAATTCGGATCATTAAGGCACCAAAATAGAACTTTAGTCAAACAACCAAGATATGTTGACATCAATGACAAGCATTAATGACAACAAGCAATCAACAACATCTCAACACATTCCAAAACTTGCAAGTATTGCATCACCTACTATCTCAGATTGAATCTCATAGAGGTCATGGACACCAAATGTCTTCATCTACTAAGAGCATCTGCCACTCAATTTTCCTTTCCTTTTATATACTTAATTTCAAAGTCATACTCGCTAAGGAATTCTAGCCATCTCCTTTGACATGCATTGAGGTTAGGTTGAGTGAAAATATATCTCAATCCTAGGTGATTTGTTTTGATCTCAAATGGATTTCCAAAAGATAATGTCTCCACATATGTAGGGCATGCACTATAGCTACTAATTCCAAGTCATGTGGCACATAGTTTACTTCATGTTGTTTCAACTTCCTAGACTCATACACCACCACTTGCCCCTCTTGAATTAAAACTACTCTTACTCCACATCTTGAAGTATCTATGATCACTAAAAATTGACCATTTTGATCTAGAATAATTAATACTAGAGCTATAGTGTGCTTCTCCTTAAGAAGCTGGAAAGATTGATCGCACTTCTCAGTCCACTCAAACTTTTTTCCTTTATTTTGAAGAGATGTTACTGGGTTTGTTATTTTAAAAAACCCTTGCACAAATTTTCTATAATAGCTGATAAGGCCCAAAAATTTGCACCTTTGACAAATTTTGAGGCACCAACCATTCTACAATTTCTTTTATCTTCTCAAGGTCCACAAAGACTCCCTCAACTAAGATAATGCGTCCTAGGTAATGCACCCTATCTTGATAAGACGAGCATTCAGATAGCTTCCCAAAAATATTATTTTCCCTCATATGTTGTAAGAATGTCCTTAAGTGCCAATGGTGTTCCTTAATAGACTTGGAATAAACCAAAATATCATCAATAAAGATTAGGAAAAAATCATCCAAATAGTCCTAGAACACACTGTTCATAAGATTCATGAAGGATGTAGGTGTGTTGGTCAACCCAAAAGGTACAAGGATGAACTTGTAATGCCCATACCAAGTTTGAAAATTCATCTTCAGAATATATTCTTCCTTTATTCTCAACTGATGGTAACCAAACCTGAGATCTATTTTTGAGAATACTATCGCTCCCTTCATCTATTCAAATAGTTCATCAATCCTCATAAGAGGGTAGCAATTCTTGATGGTTTCCTTGTTCAACATCCGATAATCTATACATAAATGCAAGGTTCCATCTTTCTTTTTCACAAAGATAACTAGTGCTCTCCAAGGTTACACACTAGGTCTAATAAGCCCCTTACATAATAGCTCTTGTAACTAGGCTTTCAATTCATAAAGCTCTGTGGTGGTCATCCTATACAGGGCCTTAGACCGTGGCTCAACTCCTAGCACTAAGTCAATGGAGAAATAAAATTCTCACTTTAGAGGAATCTCAGTGAGATCTCCAAGAAACACATCTCAAAATTCCCTAAGAATTGGATAGTTGTCCAGGTATGGTTTCTCATTGTCAGGTTCACTAGCATACACAACATGTTGTAAAACAAGGAAAAACAACTGAGAGGGGGGGTGAATCAGTTGTCATGGATGATTTAAAGTTTTCAATCTTAACTCAAACTTCACTCAATTTCAGATCTGATGCATGAACAATAAATCATAGACAATCAACACATCAAAAACATAATGAACACCAATATTTTTGTACATGGAAACCTTGTTAGGTGAAAAACCATGGTGGATGTTAGTCCACAAGATTATACACTATTAAAAGTATAAGAATAATAATGGGAATGCACTTATATTCAGGCACACTTCCTAGAGCTCACTGCTCAAATACAAGAGGGCACACTTCCCAAGGAAGAAAAATACGGATTAGATCCATAGGGTATGAACTGAGAAAGTACCTTCTCCAAAATCTTGATTACAGTTCTGATTAAGCACATAAACACTCCTTCACACTTCGCTCAAACTTCTTCACACTCTACTCAAACTTCTTCACACTCTACTCTATAATTGAATGATATTATTACATACACACATAAGAGCACACCGAGCATACTTCAATTCTAACAAACAATTGCTCTTATATATCCACAACATGAATTTCATCAACTTCGTTGACCAAAATAAATATGAAAATGTAAAACATATATGCAATGTTGACCCAAATTTACAAATAAATTTCCAATGGGAATCAAACACTGTCGGCCAAGATTATGTTGTGGCCCAAAAAAATATCCTCGAGCACACCAAACATTCAAGTTTTAATCTCTAAGGATTCACAACACATTACAACCACCATGTTAGCCAAGAACATGAAAAATGAACACATATGAGAAAAATCTTTAACGACGAACACACCAATCAATGCAGGCATGCAACAAAGATAGAGAATGATCTAGAAGCATCCACACACAACAAGAACCAACATAGAGACATCCACAACAAATAAAATTACAAGAATCATATCAACTTCACTCAGGAATACTAACTAAAACCACAAAAAAATTGTCAGAACACAACTGTTCATAACATGACCAAACTCCACATGGACCTCTGAAACTTCTGGTGGATAAACTAGATACACTTAGAAATAAACCCTTTAGTCCACAATAATTTATCATTGACGTATGGATCAAGACACCTTCATGACCTTCACTATTCCATTGGAAACCTCCAACTCTTTCCTTTAACATTTTTTTCAATATCCTCGACATATACAACCTTCAATACATCAAATGCTAATAGTGTTGACATCAATGACAACCACATCATCCAACAATCTCCCCCTTTTTCATTGATAGAAACACATGATGAGAAAAACACCATCAACACAACTCTCAATCAACACTTACTCGCCCTTAGATTTTGAATCAATTTCCTCAACTTCTTCTACATGATCTTCTCCCCACAAGACTCTTCTCCCCAAATAATTCACAATTTTTCACATGAATCTTCTCCCCCTTTGACATCAACGGAAAAGATAAACATTACCTTCCCACATACAAGATCTGAACCACATAGCTACACATCTAACTACTCCCCCTAAGTAGCAACCACATAAACATCAATTCAGATCAAAATGTAGCTTTGAAGCATAAAAATTGATGCAAGTAAATACATCTCTAGTTCATATCAGGAGGGGTAATCACCCCTAACATTCCTTTGAGATACTCAAAAGTATCCTTTGGCAATGGCTTGGTGAAGATTCTACAACCTGTTCTTTGGTAGGTACATACTCCAATCTGACTTCTTTCTCATTCACTTTTTCCCTTAGGAAATGAAACTTGATTGATATATGCTTAGTCTTAGAGTGTAGCACTAGATTCTTTGATATGTTTATTGCACTTGAGTTGTCACAGTATCTGGTAATAGGTTCATCATATACTACTCTGATATCTTTCAGCATCTATTTCATCCATATCACTTAAGTACAATTATTTACAGTAGTAATATACTCTGCCTCAACAGTAGATAGGGAGATGGAATTCTGCTTTTTGTTCAACCAAGACACTAGCTTCTTCCCTAGGAAGAAAGCACCACCACTAGTACTTTCATATCATCTACATCTCCTACCCAATCTGCATCAGTAAATGCACTCAATGTAAGATTGTCATCTTTAGGATACTAAAGCCCAAAATCAAATGTGCTTTTCAGATATCTAAAGATTCTCTTTACAACAGTCACATGAGATTCTTTTGGATCAGCCTAAAATCTAGCAACCATACATACAACATTCATGATGTTTGGTTTGGTCTAAGTTAAGTAGAGCAATCTTCCAATCATTGACCTGTATCTTGTTTTATTTTCCTTAGGAGAATCATCATTCTATGTTAAATTGTATTTGATTACCATGGGTGTACCAACATGCTTTGAGTCTTCCATGTCAAACTTCTTTAGTAACTCTCTCACATATTTGGACTAGGATATGAAAATACCATTGTCTTTCTAAGTGAATTGCAATCCCATAAAGAACTTCATCTCACCAATCATACTCATTTCAAATTGACTTTTCATTTCATCAGCAAACTTCATACATAAATCATCATCTCCTCCAAAGATAATTTCATCAACAAAGACTTCAATAATCAACTCTTTATCATGATCCAACTTAAAATACAAATTGTTGTCAGCTGTACCTTTATTAAATACAAGCTTTAGTAAGTATTTATCCATTCTAGAATACCAAGCTCTGGGGGCTTGCTTGAGTTCATACAATGCTTTCTTCAACTGGAAAACTGTGTCTTCCTTGTCAGTCAGTTGAAATCCATCCGACTGTTCAACATATACTTATTCTTCTAACTCACTATTTAGAAAAGCTGACTTCACATCCATTTGATAGACTTATAGTTCTTATATGTAGCATAAGCAATAAATAATCTTACAACTTCAATTATAGCAACAGGGGTAAAGGTTTCTTCAAAATCAATGCCTTTTATTTGTGAATACCCTTTACATACCAGCCTTGCTTTATTCCAAATCACTTCACCTTGTTCATTTAGATTATTTTGAAAGACCCATTTAGTACCAATCACATTTTTGTCTTTAGGTATGGGAACAAGAATCCATGTATTATTCTTTTCAATCTGCATCAGTTCTTCCTTCATAGCTTCCATCTAGTATTCATCATTGCAAGCTTCATTAACATTTTTATGCTCAATTTTGAAAATCAGGCAATACTCTTCTACAATCCTTCTTCTAGTCTACAAAACTTTTTTTTTTGTCTCCTATAATTTTATTTTATGAATGATTCAATCTCGTACACCTCAGTGTTTTAGGATTCACTTGCACTTCTGGTTCTTTTGTTCTTTCTTTTGCACTTCCATTTGTCTCTTCTTTTTGACTTTCTTGATTTATCAGAATAATTTGAATTTGATTGTGTCTGAGCACTCTTCCCTTTGTCTGAACTATATTTTTGGTCATCTGAATCATATCCATATTATCTAGATGATCTAGCAAAATCCTCATCAACCCTAACATTTACACTTTCAACCATTTTCTTAATCTTTTGTTATAGCATCAGTAAGCCTTGCTCTTGGTAGAGTAACCTAGAAGAATTCCTTCATCACTCCTTGCATCAAACTTTCCTATGTCCTCATCTCTCTTAATGTAGCAATTGCTTCCAAATATCTTGAAATATTTAATAGTAGGCTTATAACCAAACCATAGCTCAAAAGGATTTTTACTAGAAATACCATTAACATTTACACGATTTAAAGTGTACACAATAGTGTTTACAACTTCTCTCCAATAGATGTGAGGCACATTTCCTTCAATCATCATTGTTCTAGAAACATCCAACATTGTTTTGTTCTTTCTCTCTACAACTCCATTCTATTGAGGGGTTCGGGGAGTAGATAACTATCTTTTGATTCCATGCTCTTCACAAAGAGAATTGAACTCCCTGGAGGTGAACTCACCACCTCTATCTGACCTTAGGCATTTAATCTTCATACCTTTCTCATTCTTTGCCATAGCTTTGAAAATTTTGGACTTCTCTAATGCTTCAAATTTTTCTCTTAAGAAAGCAACCCATATCATCCTAGAGTAATCATCAATAAGCAACATAAAATACCTTTCTCCTTGCAGAATTCTGATTCTAGAGGTACCACACAGATCAGTATGCACTAGCTCCATTACTATGTTAGAATGATGCTTTTTACTCTGAAAAGAGACTTTAGTCTATTTACCCATCTGACATTCCTTGCATATTGTGTTAGTAGGTTTCACTAGCTTAGGTAGATTTCTTACTGCTTTAATGGAACTTACTTTGACAATGTTATCAAAATTCACATGACACAACCTCCTATGCCATAAGCAACTTTCATCTACTTGAGCAATTAAACAACTTACATTAACAACACTTAGGTGAAAAATATTATGTTTTGTCTTTGTACCTAAATCAATCATATTTCCAAAACTTCCAAGTATTGTGCATCTTCCATCCTTGAATTGAAGATCATAACCCTTGTCCACCATCTATCCAACACTCAACAGGTTATGCTTTAAGCCTTCAACATAAAGGACATCATCAATTTTATGTTTACCACCAAGACAAATAGATCCTCAACCAAAAATCACACCAGCATTGTTATCTTTAAATCTTACAACCCCACCATCATATTTCTCTAGACTTACAAATTTGCTTTTGTCACTAGTCATATAATGTGAGCATCTACTATCAATAACCCACTCATCGTTCTCTTCAATTCAGGCTACAAGAGCTCTCTCAACTTTAGCAAATTTAGTAGACACCAGACCATTTTCCTCGATAGTAATGAAAACCCATTCATCTTCATTTCCATTTTCTTTATCAGATTCTTCATTAGTCACACCTTCTTCAACAAAATAACACTTCTTTTGAAACTAGGTTTTTAGGGCTTAGACCTAGGAACTCTTTTAAGACACCTTGAAGAAAAATGACCTATTTTACTGCAAGAGAAACATTTAATAGGAAACTTCCCTTTATAATTACCTTGTCCTATGCCTTCTTTCTTCACAATCAATGCTTCCAGCTCTTCAACCTCTCTTTCTTCTTCAAGTTGTTCCATCTCTTCCTCATATTTGAATGTCTTTCTAGAACTTTCCCATAGTTCATATCTTTGCATGTTTCTTCCAGATATAGAATCCTTGAATGCAGATTCAGTCTTAGAGGTCGAATCACCAACTTCACTTAATTGAAAGGTAACAAGTTTACCAATCACCATATCCCTTGTCACATTTGTTACTGATCCGAATTCTTCAATAGCATGAGCTTTTGATTTGTAGGAGGGAAGCAATGATTTGAGAACTTTAGCTACAATTTCTTGTTGATCCAAGGTACCACCAACACATCTAATACCCATCACAAGTTCATTTACTCTTTGCATAAAAGAATAAATATTTTCATCTTCACCCATCTTCAAATTTTCATACTTTCCTCTCAAACTCTATAGCTTAGTGACCTTCACATCTACATCTCCTTCATACAAAGTCTCCAACTTCATCCACATCTCATGAGTTGTATTTAGATCTATCACATTTGTCATTTCTGGATCCATTAGAGCACATAGAAAAGCTTCCATAGCTCTGATATTATTCTCGGCATCTTTAATCTCATTAGGAGTGGAAGGACCATTCTAAGGAAGAGTATATTTGTTCTTTGTAATCTTTTAGAAGTGTTCACCTAAACACCTCAAATGACATTCCATTCTAGTTTTCCATAGTGATTAGTTTGTTCCATAAAATCTACGGTTTTCCTTCTTGTATGATGCCATCATGGATCACCTCAAGCTCTTAAACTTCTTTAGAGGAACCTACTCTAATACTAATTGTTGTCAAATAAGGACAGATAACTAAGAGTGGGGGTGAATCAGTTGTCATAGATTATTTAAACTTTTCAATCTTAACTCAAAAGTAGCTCAATTTCAGATTTGATGCATGAACAATAAACCATAGACAATCAACACATTAGAAACACAAAGAACACCAATATTTTTTACGTGGAAACCTTGTTAGTGGAAAAACCATGGTGGATATTAGTCCACAAGATTATACCCTATTAAAGGTATAAGAATAATAATGGGAATGCACTTGCATTTAGGCACACTGCCTAGAGATCACTGCTCAAATACAAGAGGGCTCACTTGACAAGGAAGAAAAATATGGATTAGATCCATAGGGTATGAACTAAGAAACTAGCTTCTCCAAAAGCCTGATTACAGTTCCAATTAAGCACAAAAACACTCCTTCACACTTCACTCAAAGTTCTTCACAATCTACTCAAACTTCTTCACACTCTGCTTTGCAATCAAATGATATTCTCACATACACACATAAGAGGACACTGAGCATACTTCAATTTGAACAAACAACCGCTCTTATCTATCTGCAACATGAATTTCATCGACAACTTTGTCGGCCAAAAGAAATATGAAAATATAAAACATATATGCAATGTCGACCCAAATTTACAAATAAAGTTCTTATGGGAATCAAACATTGTCAGCCAATATTATGTTGTGGCTTGAAACAATATCCTTGAGTGCACCAAACATTCAAGTTTTAATCTCCAAGGAACCACAACACGTTACAACCACCATGTTGGCCAAGAACATGAAAACCCAAACACATATGAAAAAATATATTTGACCACGAGCACACAGATCAACATGGACATGCAACAAAGATAGAGAATGATCTAGAAGCATCCACATGCAACAAGAACCAACATAGAGACATCCACAACAAATGAAATTACTAGAATCATATCAAATTCACTCAGGAATACTAACTAAAACCACAAAAAAACTGTCAAAACACAACTATTCATAACATGATCAAAACTTCACGCGGACCTCTCAAACTTCTGGTGGATAAACTAGATACTCCAAAACAATTGATCATCAACATAAGGATCAATACACCTTCATGACCTTCACTATTCCACTGACAACCTCCAACTCTTTACTTTAACAATTTTCTCAATATCCTCGACATATATATCCTTCAATACATCAAATGCTAATAGTGTTGACATCAATGGCAACCACATATCAGCAATACAACCACAACATCCAACATACCATATATGACACAATCCTTCCTCTGAGCTCTATTAAGTTGTATAGCTAACATCTGTCTAAGCTCCAGGGGTTGTTGTAACCCATGCATCTCAATCAGGTTCGCATAGTCATCCAAAAAAATCACCATCTTATCCTCAAAATTTACAAATGCCTTGTGCTCAATCAACTAGTTGATTCTTGAGATTACATCATAGGATCCTATTGATGTGTATTTTTGCACACTTTCTTAGCACAGGCAGTGTGGGGGGTGCACTACCTCTCTTGAAAGGAGACTTCCAACAACAAGTTTCTAAAAATCACCCCAAGGTCTCTCGGGTGTTAGGTCTTGACAGTGCTTGAAATATCTCAATTGTTTCATGTGATTTGTTGGAATCACAAGGAAATCTTATGGATGGGTCACAAAGTGGGGAAGTTGGATCTACAAATGGAGTTCTTAAGATGGGAGAGTTGATGTGCATTTTTTGCAGGTTCAAACAATAGTCTTTAACTCCATTTCATCATTGGATTTGGCTATACAATGTGCAATGAACCTTGCCTAAGGTTACTTATTAAAAAAAAGGAAAAAAGGGCAAGGAAGAAAGAAGGTTCTTAGATCTAAAACTATGAATGAACAGTGATCATGGAGGCTGCTATAGTAGAAAAACTCCCTAAAACTAAGTTTTGCTTAACTAAAAGAACCTACAAATACACAAAACTAGTGAAATCTTCTAAGGATTGTAGATTTTTAGATTGTGCATTCACCTCATAAACACACAATAGAAGTTAGTTGCAGCAATGTCAAATAGCTTCGACTATCTTTACAAAGTGATTCATCATCAACAAATCACAAAAAACACGAGCTAAAAATTCATCAAATACTATAACAACAAACACCATCACCACTTCCATTCAAGAAACTAACACTAAAACTAACATGCAAGTAGAACCATGCATGCAAGATGAGTAAAATCAAAGATAACATCCATAAAATCATGCAATGCTGTCTTCTATTGCTGCAAATACTTTTTACACCAGCTATCCAACCCTTTACAAATGAGGGGCAAGCCCCTATTTATAGTTTTCCAAAGCCAAAATGAATGTATAGGATTGAATTACATTGTGTGGCCTAGATTTGATTGCACTAGGGCTTCACCTACCCTACAATATTCAACAATTTAAAATACATCTTTTGTCTTTTCTTTGTTTTGTCATCTAGTGCCCAAGTGTTGTAGCAGTTTTGTCATTTAGTTGATTGCCCTTTTCACTGTAGCTGAAACTTCCTTCTTACTTGATGTGTTTGTAGTGTTCTTTTTTGGATCAAACGGGCCCATCGACGACTGGCATCAATGGATTGGTTGCCCCTAATTCAGAGGGACGGGTCATCATCATCTAGTGAAAAGTAGGACAACTCCCTCATGCCTTCTTCAAGGCCACCCCCTTGTATTTTTTTCATTGAATTCCTTGGCACATGCCTTCTTCTAAAGCTGACCCTGTCTATGGGTGCTACAAGGAAAGGTGGACATAAAACACATGGTGAAAAGAGCTATGTGCTTTTCCTTGTTCAAATTTCTCAATGGGTCTCCTGACGGATCCATAGTAGGCTCCTTGAATCCTATGTACATGAGGTGTCATAAGTGCATTCATAAATAAATCAAGGCAAACGTTATTCAAATCCTACAAAAACCTTGTTAGATCAATCATGCATCATCAAAAGATCATAATATTTGTCATTGGAGCTCATTTGGACCATAAACATTAATGCGTGCCCAAGGGGTGCGGGTGCCAAGTCAGGCGATGAATGGAAGGCAGATAATGAATGGGGGACAATATTCCCCAAAGCCAGGCCTGGAAGCACCAACGGAAGTTGGGTGATGGACGAAAGATGAAAGGAAGATAGATAATGAACGAGGGACAACATTCCTCAAAGGAAGTTCCCAGACCTCACAAAACTTAGAAAAACCAAGATTTCCAATTATAGTGCATGGGAAAAGGGGGAGAAATAGTGCCAAGACATACTTCCTCAAGATTTGACCTATTTTGAAAAGAACGGAAGGGGAAGGGGAAAGCCTAAGGGTCACCATCCTTTTGAAATGATAATGAGCACATAGGAACCCAGAAGGAAAGTATTGGATGGTGATGGAGGGATAGAGTCTCGGAAACGGCCATGGATAGGCCAGGTCCTATAAGCCAAAACCTCGAGGGTTGACGGAAGGTCAAAATGACAAAGGAGGGATAGAGTCCTAGAAACAGCCACAAAGGGGCCAGGTCTTGGATGCTGGAACATCGAGGGTTGACGAAAGGTCAAAATGACCATGAAGGGGCTGGGTCCCAGAAGTTGGAACATCAAGGTTCAATGGAAGGTCAAAAAGACAAAGTAGGGATAGAGTCCTAGAAATGACCATGGAGGGGCCAGGTCTCCCAAAAGCTAGAATATCGGGGACCGACAGAAGGTCAAAATAGAAAAGGAGGGACAGAGTCCCAAAAATGACCATGGAGGGGTTGGGTTCTGAAAGCCAAAATTCCAGGGGCCGATGGAAGGTCAAAACAGAAAAGGAGGGACAAAGTCTTGAAAATGTCCATGGAGGGACTGGGTGATAGAAGTTGGAACGTTAGGGGCCAATGGAAGGTCAAAACAGAAAAGGAGGGACAAATTCCTAGAAATAGCCATGGAGGGGCCAGAACGCTGAGCGTCGACGAAAGGTCAAAACAGAAAAGGAGGGATGAAGTTTTAGAAATGGCCATAGAGGGGTCAAGTTATGGAATGAAATTTCTACAACTTCCTGAAACTTAACAAATCCTTGGCAGTTCACTTAGGCACCACAAAAACATCCCAAATCCATAGGAAACTTGTCCCCAAAGTCAAAAATGAAGGAAAAAGTGAATCAAGTGAGCAAGGACCAATTCAGTAGGAACAAATGAAGGGGAACCCGCAGGGGCACTTTTGCGAAAGTAAAAGACTTGGCGAAACTCAAGTAGGTGAATTTGGTCAAGAAAATTTGATCGTTTGAAGGCACATGACCAATTTATGCTCTAGGAAAGGGGCATACAAAATGATATGGGAGCATAGCAACCCATTGGGAGTGAAAAGAGGGGGTCCCTGCCCACGGTGGGGTGTGTGTGTAAAACATGCACAACAAATGGCGACTCACTGGGGAAATGCTCTGGAGCATTTTGATGACAAACTGGAATCACAAACCTATAATCTCTAGTTCTGACCTTCACACTTGGGAAAACAAACTAGATGCTCAACCAAAGGATAAAAACAACTAGTTAATCCAACCTTCAGTATGCTAAAAATCCAAGTGTGTGCAGTTTCGTCAATTCCCATCCTTCAGTTGCTATAGGAACCCAAGCTCTGTAAAGTTAAGCTACATAGTTTATTCTAACTCCAAAACATTTGGGACATTGCCTCACTAGTGATCAGGCATCCATAGCCCTAACGAGGTTGTCATTGTGATTCTCCTGAACATTTCTCTACTACAAACCAGGCATCCATAGCCTCAGTAGAGTTGCTCAGATACCCCTGAAAAGCTGAATTTCTTTTCTTTTAATTTTCAATATTTTTCTTTCTTTATTTTGTTTCTTTTCTTTTAATTTTCAATTTCCAATTCTTTGTATTTCAACGCACAAGCATTGAAGCTCACTCTCAAGGCTGAGAGTCACAGTGGTGCTGAAGCAAAATTTTAGATTTTTCACTTAACTAGACTTTACAAAGGACCTACAATGACCTCAAAAATTCTTAAAATTTGTTAGAGATATAAGATTACAAAATATATTAGAATCAGGCCAACCAACAACTTATCCTCTTTGAATCAAACACCTAGATCACTTGACACTAATAGAAAATCCTCACCATCCACTCTGAAAACTTGATTAGAGTTTGAAGAAGAAATACATAGAACAACCCCAAGTGATAAGTATGGTTGTTGTGTGCATAGATGTGCCCAACCAAAAGTAGAGGGAACCTGAGCAAAAGAAGTACCAAGATAGAAGCAAAGTGAATGGAAAGTGAACACCAAAACAAACCAAAGTGGGACAATGAAAGAAAATAGTAAAGAAACTACTATAAAGCAAGAAACCTACAACACACCAACTAACCTAAGGAAAGCAAGAAAGAAGAGTATTTATAGGAAACCTACACTACTAAAAAATGAGCTATTTACAAATATATTTACAAAACACTATGTTTAGGTAGGTCAAGCCAACATTAATGTTCATTTGATTTCATAGTGCATGCACAAGCAAACGGGTGATCGTTATCATTCTTAACCAAGCGAATTTATCTTTATATTCTAAAAAAATAAATTCAACGTTGCAACACTCAAGTTCAGTCACATGGTCAGGGAAAATCAGCAATTGAGGAGGCTCGCTAAACCCATGGTTAATTCATAAACATGTTTGTCTCCCCTCATTCCCATAATCAAAATGATAAGTTCATCTATGAAAATTAATAGGAGCAAGGAAGGATAGAACCTAGATGTCGTCACATGGAGGTGGTAGAATTTGGCAATCGAGAGTGAGCACTACATCGTTGATCATTGCATCGACAATCTTAGAGGGTGACACAGGATCGTGCAACATTTTAGTCATCAAGCCTGCATAAGGTAGGGAGAACAGGGAAACAAACACTTCTTCCACATCTTGCGTAGGATCAACAATCCCTATCTGTTGTTCTTCGAGAAGATAGATTTCATCTCATTGATCTTTTGCAAAATTGGTGTCCACTTGATTTCTATCCTCAAAAGGCAACATGTTGTCTGGTATCCTTCCCCAAGTATTAACCTCAATTTTGTGATGTTCAATGTCATGGGATGATGACATGTGTGAGTCTATCCCATTGCAGCCCTTTGAACATGTGAGAAGATCAACAATGGTCAAGGTAGAAAGATCCACAATTGCCTCTTGTGGTTGGTCAGGTCTGTCATACTTGATGGCAGCCATCAAAACACCCTCGCCTTTATCCTCCTCTTTTTGCATTTCATGCATCTCACCAAGATGATCAATCATTTCTTCATGGTCACTATCACTGTAAATGGAGAAGGAACCCCTCTCCCATTTTAGAGGTTCTTGTGCTTCACCATTTGGAGGTTCAAGGAGTATTTCTTCATCACTACCATCTTCTAGAATGTACTCTTCCTCGACATGGGCATACCTCCGCAGTACAACTCCTAATGGAAAGAAGTCATCAATTGATGACACCTCATCAAGGGGACCAAAATTTACTACGCGATTTCCCTCCAAGGACTGGCCATAAAGCCTGTTGTCCATGGTGTGCAGATGCTCTTCAAGAGGAATAAATTCTTGATGATTGGTGGACGGCCTTCCTGCTTGATCTACTTCATTGCTTGGAAGCTCAAGACTATATTGTTGTCCTTCTACTATTTCTATCCCAACATCCTCTTGAGGCTTGACTTCAACTAAGTCATCATTCGGTTTAGGCTCTTGGTCTTCTCCTTCGATCCAGGCAGCAAGAGGAGGAGGCTGGGCACTTGGTTGATCCACTTGTCCTCTAAATTGTTTGATAGCTTCTTGGCATAGCTCACATGCAAAATTAGAGTGTGATGAATCACGGAGTCTACACCAATTTGGTAGCAACAACACCTCCAAATCCACTTGAAATTTTATCTCAGACCAATCCCTTGCTAATCTAGAGACAAGTTGGTCATATCTTTCTGCTATCAGGTCCTCATCATCATTTGGGAAGGAAGGTGAATAGTAGATAGCCATGACGAGTGGTTATTTCCACTCCTCCAAACCTACATTTTTGGATGCTTGATTACTGTCATTCATGAAGGAGAGGTTCTCTAATCTAATCTCACTTATTTCTTCATCATCATTCTTTGTTGTCCCAAGGCTATCAACCTTGTCTTCTTCCTGATTTTTAGCATCTTCATTAGCTGCCCCAACATACACTATTGCAGACATTGTTGATTCATCTTCAACTTCCAACGACTCCTCTTCTAGATTAGAGGACTGCTCTTTGCTGATAGTGGAAAGGATTTCTAACCTCTTTCCAACTAAACTTTTATCACAACTTTCTACTATCCTATAAAAATCAGCTCCTTCCTTTTCATTTTCATCTTCAACGTTCACTATCCCAACAGTAGTTTGTGTTGAATCCCTTGGTTCCTCTTCAATGTGTTATCCTTTAGATGTTGATAGCTATTTTTCCTCATGGGATGCCTTGTCCTCATTGAAAGTTGGATGCTCCAACTTGTTCAAGCAACCCTTGACTTGGGTGATTATGTTCATGCAAGATGAGCAAGTAAATTCTAAATGTGGTGCATTGTGAAATCTGTACTAGCTTGAAATTAGTACCTCCAATTTTAATCCATCTTCATTGCCCAAACATTCTTGGAGTAGCTCTTCGAATGCCTTGGCTGCCATGTTAGTCATTTCCTTTTCTAGATCTTCTAGAGCCAATGGCTGGCATATTTCCCAAAAGGGAATTTCTCCTTGCAAGACTCTCAATCCTGCTCAAGAATGTTAGACACCCCAATTCGTTGTGTTTGTGAGTGAAATGAATCCTGCACTTTTCCGCCGATGCAAATTTCTACAATAGTTTTCTCAACCTTTTGTTTAAATCTGCATGTAGCCGAGTGATACCAATTTGCACATGCTTCTCCATTTCAACTCAACTTATTTTGCCTTCAATTTTTTTTTATTTTATGTTCCATCATTGAAGGAGATCTCCTATCTCATATTATCACTCAAAATTTCTCTTTTCAACTTTCAACTTCCAACCTTGTAGCCTCAACATGTCATTCCCCCCTTCTAGTGCCAATTTTGTTAATGTGTGTTTTTGTACACTTTTTCAACACATGCAGTGCGGGGGGTGCACTACCTCTCTTGAAAGGAGACTTCCAATAACAAGTTGCTAAAAATTTCCCCAAGGTCTCTTAGGTGTCAAGTCTTGATAGTGCTTGGAATATATCAGTTGTTTCATGTGATTTGCTGGAATCACAAGGAGGTCTTACGGATGAGTCACAAAGTGGGGAAGTTGGATCTGCAAATGGAGTTCTTAAGATGGGAGAGTTGTTGTGCATTTGCTATAGGTTCAAACAATAGTCTTGAACTCCATTTCATCATTATGTTTGGCTTTACAATGTGAAATGAAATTTTACTAAGGTTACTTATTAAAAAAAATGAAAAAAGGGTAGGGAAGAGAGAAGGTTCTTGGATCTGAAACTACGAATGAACAGTTATCATGGAGGCTGCTACAATAGACAAACTCCCTAAAACTAAGTTTTGCTTGACCAAGAGAACCTACAACTACAGAAAACTAGTGCAATCTTCTAAGGACTATAGATTTTCATATTGTGCATTCACCTCATAAACACATAATATAAGTTAGTTGCAGCAATGTCAAATAGCTCAGACTAGCTTTACAAAGTGATTCATCATCAACAAATCACAAAAAAATTGAGCTGAAAATTCATCAAATATTGTAACAACAAACACCATCACCACTTCCATTCAAGAAACTAACACTAAAACTAACATGGAAGTAGAACCATGTTTGCAAGATGAGGAAAATCAAGGATAACATCCATAAAATCATGCAATGTTGTCTTCTATTGCTGCAAATGCTTTTTACACCAACTCTCCAACCCTTTACAAATGAGGGGCAAGCACCTATTTATAGTTTTCCAAAGCCCAAATGAATGGAGAGGATTGAATTACATTATATGGCCCAGATTTGATTGCACTAGGGCTTCACCTACCCCACAATATTCAGTGATTTAAAATTAATCTTTTGTCTTTTCCCTATTTTGTCATCTACTGCCTAGGTGTTGTAGTAGTTTTGTCATTTAGTTGATTGCCCTTTTCACTATATCTAAAACTATCCAAAAACTTCCTTCTTACTTGATGTGTTTGTAGTGTTCTTTGTTGGATCAAATAGGCCTGTCAACAACTGGCATCAATGGATTGGTTGCATTGATTTAGGGAAACAAGTCATCATCATCTGGTGAAAAGTAGGACAACTCCCTCATGCCTTCTTTAAGGCCACCCCCTTGCATTTTTGTCATTGACTTCCTTGGCATAGACCTTCTTCTAAAGCCAACCCTGTTGATGGATTCTATGAGGAAAGGTGGACATAAAACACATGGTGATAGGAGCTATGTGCTTTTCCTTGTTCATCTTTCTCAATGGGTCTCCTAATGGACCCATATTAGGCTCCTTGAATCCTGTGTACATGAGGTGTTGTAAGTGCATTCATAAAAAAAATCAAGGCAAATATTAATCAAATCCTACAAACTCCTTGTTAGATCCATCATGCATCATAAAAAGATCATAATATTCATCATTAGAGCTCATTTGGACCATAAACATTAATGTGTGACCAAGGGGGGTGGGTCCCAAGTCAGGTGATAGGCGGAAGGCAGAAGGAAGGTGGACAATGAACGAGGGACAACATTCCCCAAGGTCGGGCCCAAAAGTGTCGATGGATTTTAGGCGAAGGACAAAAGATGGAAGGAAGGAAGACAGTGAATGGGGGAAAACATTCCCCAAGGGAACTTCCTGAACCTCACAAAACTTAGTGAAACCAATATTTTCAATTATAATGCATGGGAAAAGGGGGAGAAAGATTGCTAAGACATACTTCCTCAAAATTTGGCCTATTTTGAAAAGAGCGGAAGGGGAAGGGGAAAGCCTAAGGGTCACCGCCCTTTTGAAATGGCAATGAGCACACAGTGGCCTAAAAGGAAAGTCTTGGATAGTGATGGAGGGACGAAGTCCCAGAAACGACCATGGAGGGGCCGGGTCCTGAAAGTTGGAATGTTGGGGTTGACGGAAGGTCAAAATGACAAAGGAGGGATAGAGTCTTGGAAACAACCACGGAGGGGCTGGGTCCTAGAAGCTAGAACGTCAGGGGCCAATGGAAGGTCAAAATGACAAAGGAGGTATGGAGTCCCGGAAACAGCCATGGAGGGGCCGGGTCCCAAAAGTCGAAACACTGGGGGCCGACGAAAGGTCAAAATGACAAAGGAGGGATGGAGTCCCAGAAATGACTATGGAGGTGTTGGGTCCCAGAAGTTGAAATGCCAAGGGCTGACAAAAGGTCAAAACAGAAAAGGAGGAACTGAGTCCCAGAAACAACCATAGAGGGGTTGGGTTCTGGAAGCTAAAACATTGAGGGTCGATGGAAGGTCAAAATGGAAAAGGGGGTATGGAGTCCTAAAAACGGCCATGGAGGGATCATGCCCAAGAAGCTGGAATGTCGGGGGCTAACGGAAGGTCAAAATGGAAAAGGAGGGATGGAGTCTCAGAAACGACCATGGAGGGGCCGGGTCTTGGAAGATGAAACATTGGGAGCCGACAAAATGAAAAATGACAAAGGAGGGATGGAGTTCTGGAAACAACCACGGAGGGGCCGGGTTCTAGAATGAAATTTCTGCAACTTCCAAAAACTTAACGAAACCTTGGCAATTCACTTAGGCACCACAAAAACATCCCAAATCCATAGGAAATGTTCCCAAAGTAAAAAATGAAGGAAAAAGCGAATCGAGTGAGCAAGGACCAAGTCAATAGGAACAAATGAAGGGAAACCCGCAGGGGCACTTCCGTGAAGGTAAAAGACTTGGTGAAACTTAGGTAGGTGAATTTGGTCAGGGGAATTTGATCATTTGAAGGAACATGACCAATTTAGGCTTTAGGAAAGGGGCACACAAAACAAGATGGGAGCAAAGCTGTCTGTCAGGAGTGAAAAGAGGGGATCCCTACCCATGGTGGGGCATGTGTAAAAAACATGCAAAACATATCCTAATGGTTCAACATTGGGTCATGAAGTTGGAAAGTTCCAACTCACTACAAAAGAAACATGAATTTACTTCCCACTAGATAATTGATTTCCATATTGAACAAACCATGAATTTTCCATATACCTAGGTTGAATCGGTAGCTTAGAAATCATTCTAGGACCTATGAAGCACTCAGTAGCTCCAGTATCTATCAAAATAGAAATGTTTTGGTCGTAGAGCTTTCTCATTAATTGAATCAAAGAAGCCTGGTACTTTGCTTGTTATCCACCGTTGCATTGATCTTGTGTTCTGGGGTTTGCTACTAATTTCCTTCCTTTCATGACCTCAACTTCTGAGGGTTGTTAGATGCATAATGGTCTCCCCCACAAGTGTAACATCTATCACATGGTCCTTTCCAACCTCCAGCATTGTCCTCCTTTGAGTACCCCTAGCTACTATTATAACTATCGTTACCCTTATTAGCCCTTTTATTTCTTTTGACTTGGTTTCCTTCCTCCTTTTTCCAAAGGATCACCTTCCCTTTTAAAGCTTCTAATTTTATGGGACTTGTTTCCTTTCTATCCATCACCCTTTTGAAATCTTTTGTTTTTGAATCAAGGCTTGGAGTTTGATCCTTTGTGAAGATTGGACAACTGCTACAACTTCTATTCTTGCTTAATAACCTTCTCAAAAGCTTCTTCCATAGTATGAGGATTGTGAAGATCCACTTCTACTCCAATGTGGGGTCTCAGTCCCAATATAAACTTTTGAATCTAGAGACATTCATCATATTGATACTGTGGCACATACTTAAGACAGTTGGTAAACTTCTCCTTGTATTGCACTACTATTAGGCCTCCCTGGGTTAGATTCTAAAATTTAGTCATTTCCTTGTCAAATAAAATGTGATATCCACCTCTTTCTAAAAGATTCTATGAAAAATTCCCAAGTAATCCCTTCTTACAAAAGTTTCCCTTCGACCTTCTCATTGTCCAACCAAGTAGCTGCCTCTCCAGATAATTGATATGCTACCCAAGCAACATTGGTTTGATTTGATAGGTTGTGAAGCCCAATTTTTTTTCCATGTCTATCATCCAAGCCTTAGCCCCATCTTTGATGGCATTGCCATCAAAATTTGGTGGTGCTACCTTCTTAAGATCTTTACCCAATTCTTCCTCAATTTAACCTCAATTGTGATTCCCATCTCCTTGGTTGGGTACCTCATTCCTGAGATTCCAATCTTCTCACAACCTTTAGACCTCTTGTTCCAAATGGTCAATTTAGGATTCTTACCAGTTCAAGAGTTCTAGGATTTGGTATAGCCTCTTACTTGTTCCATTGTCTTATTTGCTACCGCCTACATCTTGTTTTGTGGTCACCATGTTGACTCACACTCAACCTGCATCATAGTCGTGTTTAGCATTCAATAACAAGGTTTTATGTTTATGCTATTGCATTGATGAAATACAAAGCACAAAACATGCAAGCCTAAAAGAAAAGAATATATACACATTCATTCATCAAGACAAGCCTTCAAGCTTCATGTCTTTGAACAACAAAATATTTTTTTTATTTATATTAAGTTTGGATTACACTGATCCTTATTTACAAAATTTTTTGGCTCTAAGAAAATACCGTATTATCTAATAGAGGACATCCCTTAGTATCCTAATCCAAACCTACATCTTCCCTATGGGGTGAGGTAGGATGTGCACATAGGAACTCCTTCTCCTCCTTGGTCATTGGTGGCGCATTAGGTCCACCTATTGGAAAATCTCTAAATGTAGAGAGTTTGTTAGTATTATGAGTTTGTTTTGTCTCCTCTATCTTTTTTGACTCTCTCCAACTTGAGATGTGTGAGGGCATGCACTAGAATTTCTTTGTTAGGAATCTCGGGTTGGTCTTTGGGTTTGGATTTCTCCTCAATAACAATTTTCTTTTTCACAGCCCTATTGGTTTTCCCTTACTTTCTTCCTGACTTGGACCTTCCCATTTCCTACAACCAATTCAGATTTGGTTATTCTCTATGTATCTCAAATCTAGTTAAGGGTCTACTAGTCCCTAGTTCAACCATTGTGGGCTCATAGGCCTAGAGTTGAACCTTGAGCTCTTATACCAAATGTAACATGCTCAACTAGATTTCTACCATAAAACCAAAAATTGACATTATGAATATTAACATTTATGACACAATTTCCATAACTGATTCCATTTAGCACTTTTATGTTCATAAATTACCAATTAATCTAAAACAAAAGAATATTCATTTCCAAATGTCAATAGTCACATACAAGTTTGAATTGTAATTCAATGCCTCAAAATCAATTCTCAATTACATAGTTTTCTTTCTATTACATCAATTTATTCCTTTTCATCAATGATACCTTTACATAATAGAAATATGATATGATTCCTTCTGACAACTCACCTCCACAAGTGGATGAGAAAATGATTGAGGTGATTTTCCACCCAACCACAAAGAAA
The DNA here is from genome assembly GCA_007258455.2 of Sequoia sempervirens. Taxonomy (NCBI): domain Eukaryota; kingdom Viridiplantae; phylum Streptophyta; class Pinopsida; order Cupressales; family Cupressaceae; genus Sequoia; species Sequoia sempervirens. The sequence goes on along the minus strand of VDFB02105785.1, from coordinate 434,904,266 downwards.
TGCTTCCCCATAATTCTTTAGTTAGTCAAAGAATGCTCGACCCTACACAAAATACTTAGCAAGAGATATAGCTTGCAAGGTGGAATATGTGTGTGACAAACTACATGCAGTTCTATCCACTGTTAGAATATGCATGTTCTATGTTAGGTAAAAAAATACATTAGAAAGAGAATAAATAAAATAGTCTATTCCATATATATATATATATATATATATATATATATATATATGACTACAAAGCTTGGCCAAGCTCATATTGCATAAAATGCAACTATGGTTAGATTTGGAAAAGAAAATCTACACTTTCTAGTGCCCATTCCCTGAAGAAAAGCTTATCATATCAAAGGGGTAACCATCCCTTTTAGACTAACTATTAGCAACATATTCTAGCGTGCTACAATCTACCATTTAATTCATGTATCATTCCATTTCATTTATTGACCACAAATAAGTCATTTTATTCATGTACAACCATTCATTCATCCATCATAGTCAATCATTTTCATGTTGCAAATCCAAACTATTCTATCTCTATAATTCCTTTGTTACAATCAAATTCTAATAATCTTACTCAAATATTAATCAAGATGAATTAGAAGGTATACTGAATGTATGTGCATGTGCATAAATGAAGAATTACGCGTGTGCACATATATACATGTTGTCACAAAGGATTGTGCCATGAATGCTAAGAGTTAAAGCTCAAAAATCTTGTGCAACATGGGGACATCCTCAAGCTTGTGGGTTGTCTAAGATGAGGATGAACCTCTAGATTATGGGTTGGTTCCCTTTTAAAAACCTCCTAAAATTTGTTGGTTTGAATGGAAAAGGGATAAAGATTGCTTTGGAAATAAAATTTACTGCTACTAGAAGGTGGTGCACCAATTTTTTAAACTCTATGAGCTGCTCTAAAATCACAATAACATTCAAATAAAAGGATTTTTTGTTCACAACTCAAAGATAGTCACAAAATACATAAGTGTTTTATGAGAAGGTTTGTGTTC
>VDFB02105785.1:434831317-434903162 GCA_007258455.2 Sequoia sempervirens | reverse complement strand
AGATATAGAAGAGAAGATTGAATTCTGATTGAAAAAAAGGAGTCAAGAGGAATTGAATGTTCTCTTGTCTTCAAAACTCCTCCAACTTTGCATGATTGATCTTTTTTGGGTCTTGCACAAGAGAAAACCCTACAAAAAGGGTTTAGAACTACTCCAAACTAGCCGCGAATAGGATAAAAACTTGTCTTAACTAATACTATACCCATGTGGGGTCTTGAACTCCACTAAACTGCCAAATAACTGCCAAATTCCTCTTTTTTAGGCCTCTAATTGCTCCAAAGAACTTTGCATGATGTTTTCAAATTTTTGGACATATAAGGCCAAAAATCCTTAATTTAAGGGCTCCAAATTGCCCCATTTTGCATGATTTTAGACTCTAATGCCACTTAACCCTAGCTATAACCATATGGGCTTCTCAAATAGGCCTAAAATGCCTCTAATTTCCACTAAATTGAGCGTGATCAGCTTATCCTTTCAAAGGTTTACATATGATTGTTGATGAGGATTGTCCTCAATTTTCATTTTAACTCCTTTGTCTTTGCATCTTTAGTGTATACACTTCTATATGTGGAAGCAATGTTTGAAAGTATTGCACTAATAAAAGCATCCCAATTGAGGGACAACTTATTCAATGATGCCATGGATATGCTAAGCATAATAGGTTCCAAAGACAACCATATTGTAAAAAGGATTTGCGGTCCAAGAACAAATTGAGAAAGAACATTGAAGAAAGGTACCAAAGAATTGGTGATTATTGTAATAGGTATTACTATCTATCATACTCTGTAATGGCTGCAAAAAGGAATGTCATATGGTAATACATGCCCTTTGTAGTCTAAAAGGCTATCCTTATCTACATGGTGATCGCCATGCCTTACATTTTCATTGATAGTCCTTTATTCATGAGCAATGGTGGGTACCTATTAGACATAGACTATCATGTTTACATCTATCCTTAGGCATTGAAACTGCCTGTCTTTCTAGATGACCATCCTTTACAAAATTGATAAAGGGAATTTTTTTTCTTTTACTATCCTCAATAGTCATGTGATTTTCTTTCATATATTCATGCTTTTTTCATAAAAAAACCCTTGGTCCATGGTCTTTTTATGAATTTCTGGCCATCATCTCTATCTCAGCAACATGTACAACTTTACTTTGATTGAATAACTTTTCATTCTTGAATTCCAAGACCATTTTCCTTTGTTGTTACTATCATGTTATGCTCTATCTACCCAATTCCTCTTGACTTCTATCCCTTCATTTTGTTGACTGTGGATTCTTTATTTCTCATTTCACATTTGCTCTTCTTAAACCCCCTGTTAACTTCTTTTATTGACTATGCATTTGAAATCATCTTTGCATATTTCAAACTACTCATGATGGCTATGGAAAATCCATTTCATACTTTCCATTCATTTTTTTCTCTTTTTTCAAACTTCTTGCTGTTCTTTTACACTTCAAATTGTTGCTCTTTATATTATCATTGCTGCATTTTTCTGTCATCATTTTCTATCCATTTATGACACTATTTACTATCATCATTAGCTTAAATTGCTGCACCTTTGATGGTATCATGTTCTTCTCTTTATTTATTGATTATTGCTACTTTTTTTTTTGTTCTTATTGCTGCTCTTTTTTGGAAATTAATTTTTTGATCATAATGACAATATATTGTTGTTCATGAATGCCCTTTTTGTTGTTCATGAATGATTTATATTGCTGATCTTTAACATGTTATTGAATCTTCACTAAGGATTTCCTCTTTAGTGTTAAAATTTTATGACTCTTGAATGACCTTCCCTATCATATTAACATTTCCATGCTTGTGAATGTCTTCTTAATGACTGTAACATATTTTTCATGCTTCTCACTATTTTTCCCTTCTAGATATATAATCTGCTCTTTATTGACTATGACTTGCACTACAATCATGATATAATGTTAAGATGTCTTCTTGCATTTTATTTACACTACTTCACCCATTTCTTTAGAAACAATAAAATGACCATAATTTTTTATTGAAGTTGACAACTATCAAGCTACTTCCGAGAAAATACTTGTTAAAAAGAGACCTGTGAATTGTTCAAAGAATGGATATGTTTACCAATAAAGACTTGTAATTTTCACCTCACTGCACATGTATTTTCCAAAATAGTTTTCAATATATCCTTTATAGCCTTCTACATTTCTCAAATTTTTGCTTCTCTTTAAAACTTCAATTTTTGGGTTAAAATCACCATGAATCCACCCCTTCTTAAAATTTTGCATATTCCTCTTTGTAAATGAATGCCATCCTTGATGGTAGTTTTTGTTAACTTGATGATGGACCAAAACTTATTTACACAACCTTTTCACATTTAGAAACTGCCTTTGTGATGACTGTCTTCATTCTCACGTTGTCATTCTTGTGACCTTTCCTGTGCATTGTAGTTGTGATTTGCATGGAATACACTTCCTCTGATTTAGTTTGACTTCAACCCATTGTGATATTCTCAATGACTCCCTTTGAACAATAGTGCTATGATTATCTTCTTATTTAGAGTATTGTCATGAGGTTAATGGATGGACAATAGGGCCTTGTGAACTCGATATGATGATTGTTCTTAACATTGTTATGCTACCTTATTCAAAACCTGGTATAAGCCTAAGACTGCTCTTTGATCAAACCTAGAGGAATCTGTACTATCCAACCTATATCAATGCCTCAAAGAACCTCTATACTTTCAATGGTTGACATTCATTTGAAGAAAAACCTACAGGTGCTTTCCACATTTGTTCTATTTTGAGATATGTATCAAAATATTTACCCCTCTGACAAATGCATATAACTCATGCATAGCTATAATGCACACTCCTATTGTATTTAGGGTATGAACAATTGAAATATAGCCTTTGAGGTGTACCTCATAGCTTTACACACAATATGGACCACAAATTCTATTTTTGCATAGCTACATGATTGAAATCCACTGACCTCAATAGATTTGCACTCTTGCCTTAACTCTCCCTCCTCCATAACTAGTGGTCCAAATGCCCAGTTTTCTTTGTAATGAACTTCAAAAAAAGAGTATGATGGTCACCATTGATCAAGAACATGGAGAGGAAAAACCCTAGAGAACTCCAAAATAACTCATGTTCAACAAAACCAAAGTCTTTCTTTACTAATTTTTCCCTCTATTTTTGCATGCATGTAATGCTTTTCCAAACCTTCTTTTTATTGTGGAAAACTTTGGATTTCCTCTTTATTTTTACCTTTTTCTATTTGATACATCATGAATGTTCCTTTTTTTGTCTTTTGCATTAGCATGGAGAGATGAAAACTTTAATAAAAGTTATATTAAAACCATTTCAAACTAACTCCATGACTTGGTATATGGGAAAACCCTCTTTTTTCCTAACTCAAATGCTACTTTACCATCAAATGGAAAAAATATATTAACAATTCCTAAGTGAACACAGTTGGAAAATGTGTATACATTCTGAATAGAAAAAAAAATCATCCTTACATACAAGAAATCCATATTTAGAAAAGTTTAAAAACCAACTTGTTCAAAAGATCCATTTATTAATTCAATATCATTTAACCACAAAAAATTAGCCAACACGATCGATTATAATATTCCTTGTAATCATTACTAGAGAAATATCAATTAATTTTAAATTCTATTTCTAGGTTGCCCATTTTAGGTTAATCATGTCTATTTGTTGTTTGATTTGATATTTACATTGTAACAAATCTTAAAAGAACATCACTAATGAAATTAACATAATTGTTCCGTTCTATCCAAAAAGTTGCACTTCAAAGAAAAAATAGTCGATAGGCATGTTATCTTGAAAATGATAACATGCCATCAATTTCACTACAGGATCTTCATTACATTCGGCAGCATTTAATACTCGGTGAGGTCTTTGATAACTTATAGAAGAACCCTTGACATTTCTTATATCAAATTTAACAAAATGGATCATTCTTTCACCTTGGATATAGCACTAGAGTAATCGACAATGATAACACAAGAAAGTATGTGTATATATATACACACACATGCACTATTGTTTGCATGACAAGCTAAAGGGATTTTATATCTTGTTGTCAAAGGAGGTCAAATATTATTTCATAGAATTTATTAACATTTAAACATACATTAATGGTGGCTCGTTTGTCTAAGAATTTTCATCAAACAATAGAATCATTTGACCAAGGGTTCCACAGAACGATACTTCATTCTTTACAGAGCATAGTGAATGCTTACAAAAAATGATAGCAATTACCTTAGCTCAACCTTATGTGGTCATTTCAATGGTTTATCACCAAAATGGTGGGGTGATATAAGTCAATGATTCTTGTCATTCTCTATTTGAAACCATTAGTGATATGAGTCACTCAGCCATAAGAACGAGGCACCCACGTGGAAGTGTTATTACAATACAAGTTGATAACCAAACAGTGTCATGCAAGAAAATGCATTGCTTCATAGAGGTTATTTAAAAAAGATTACACTAACACAGGTCAGTCAAATGGCCTTGACCCTTTGAAAGATGAGCATACGGGTATAACCTAGCAAAGGGGTCTAGTCGATACCCACACATGCAAGATACATCATAACATAAGCTTGTTGTGAAGGCTTCGGCCCCAGCTAAGCTATCATGGTTCGATAAAATTGATCAATAGAGGTAAACATATGAATGCTAGCTCTCACAAATGCATAACATAGATGCAAAATGAAGAAAAAGTTCATTCAATATCAAGCAACATCAATAATGGTTTTCACATTACCTTGTTTCTCTGTAAAAATGATGATGAAATTTGGCAACAACATTTCAATTTCTCTACTTTTTCCTCCTCCACCAGTTCTTTTAAAAAAAATTTCCTTCTTTTTCTCTCCTTTGTTCGCTACTTAATTTCTCCCTCTTTCATTTCAAATATCTTCTTTCTAATTTTAGGAGATAGTGGTGTTGAATTCCTTTGTCTCTATAACCTTACCCGGCCTCACACTTTCTCCTCTCTTTAAAGGTTGACTTAATATTTTTTTCATGGAAGGGGACAGACCCTATCCCATAATTGATGGGAGTTACAGATTTTATTCCATGATTCCATTATTTTCCATGAAAGGTAAAAATTTAAACTTAAGGAAAAATAAATCATATATATACATTTATATATTTATATACTTATATACTTGTATGTATGCATGCATATATATATATATACATTTATATGTACATTTCACCTCCATGAGACTATATGTACATATATTCACAAGGTATATATTTTCAACTTACATGTCTATCTTATCCATTTATTCTCCTTATTCAAAATACAATTCAAATTCGTCTAAAAGAACAAATAATGCAACTAATTTTCATACGACAATTTTATTTCATGAAATGAGTTTCTTTTCCAATTTCATTGAATATCAATTTGGATTAGACAAGGTAAGGAAAAAATGCACTGGTTATTTCTTTACATTAATTAAAATTCTCACACCAAATATAAATGAAATTCATCATCTTTTCGAACATATGCAAATGTCATGATCTACTGTGGTGTGTGAGATTCCAAATTCCATTCTTGCTTACCATGGTCATTCGGCTAAGTGTGCCACCTCAATTAAGTTCTCATCCTTCAAACTCTTCCTATAGACACATTCTTACACTTTTTCCATTTATCAATAACCTTTAATCGATAATCTCATGAAATCATTTCTTAAATCACAAAATTGCATAATATTCATTTTCAATTTTGTCATGGAATTTTATCAAATCTATAAATAAAAATTTGATAAATTCTATTTTCCAAATATTCCAATTTCTTCAACATTTAAAATGCAAGCAATGAAATTGATATATGAAAATGAGAGGGATACAATAATTAAATAATTGGAGGAGAAAATCTACAATTTTGAGTATGGGTCAAAATTGGAGGTATTGGCCCAACTTGCTATGGTAGAAGGAAAAAATAAGTAACCAATATCCCAAGGCCCAATTCCTCATATCATAACCCTCACTAAGCCAACTATGGTGTCCTTGGGTGTGGAGCTTTGGAGAAGAACACAATAATTATCCCTAAAAGAAAAAGAATTGGAAAGGGAGAAAAATGAGATGTTTTCCAATAACATTAGGGAATTGGAAATACAAGAAATTGAAGTAAAAAGGCTAAAGGTGAAAATTGAGGAAATAGCAGACAAAACTACACAATTGCTAAAGTGTAGGTTGCCTGCTAGGGTCTATGCCTTATTTTCGCAAGATATTTTTTTTGTGTTTTAAGTTTATCCAATTAATAAATGATATTCCTATTGCAATGAACAAGAAATTATTATTTTTAGAAACTTTTCATGATTCCACACCTAAAATGCAGGATAAAATTTGTGAATTTTACCTACATAATTATATTATTTCAGATGAATCTACCTAGAATGCCTTAATTTTCGTAGGAGATCTAAAAATCATAGATTTGTCCTCCTATATCATAAATTAACAACAAAGGAAGGAAATTTACAAGAATACCATGAAAAGGAAAAATCTATTGCTTTGTAGCTCAGAAAAGAATCAATAAATTCCAATGTATTCATAAAAGAGTGGATATAACTTTTGGATTACATAGGTGTGGAAAAGAAGATAATGAATGTTACAGAAAAAGATTATATGACAATGAATAAATTAGTTGCATGACCTATTAATCAATTGTTCAAGATTGTGTAGAAAATATGGGAAGAGCTAACACCTGAGTTGTGTTGAACACGACAACTGAGAGGGGGTGAATCAATTGTCACAAATTTTATCTTATAATTCTTGTATGTTTCTTCACCACAAAATCATCATGTATTTATACCATCTTCAACTTTCAAACATATCCAAAGTTCGCTATCCAAACTCAATTTCAAATTAGGTCAGCACCAAACATCCTAGGGTCGAATTAGAATGAGGGCGACCCAAACGTATGCTTCATAGGGAACCAAATAGATCCAACACACTTCATCAACTTCAAAAGTAGTGTTCAACACAAGGTTGGCCAAACCAGTGTAAAACACATAGAACCATAAAGCACAAATCTTCCAGATGCCAAAATTATCTTCAACACGATCAAGGAAACTTAACTCTAAAACATCAAGTCATAAGACTTCATCAAAGAGAAATACAAACTAGCAACATTTCTCCCAGACCTCAACCAAAAACACAAAAAACTAGTGAACATGAATTGCACTATAAAATGAATCAAAAACCAAAAATTAGGATATAACATCTTCTAACAACGATGATTAACATATCTCAATCATACAAATATGGGAGAAAATTGGGAGAAAAAACTAGAGCAACTACTGAAACAATTGCAACATGTCTTCATTAAAATTTTCTCAATATCCTTGACATATACAACCAATAACCTATATCCATGACACTAATGACAAAAAAAATTAGTTGATAACCAATTGACTAGTTGACATCAATGACAACACCTTCAATATTTCCATTCTTGTAATAATCTCCCCCTTTGTCATTGATGGAAACACATGATGTGAAAAACCTGTTGAACATCTAGAATACTGAGAGGGGGGGTGAATCAATATTCCATAAAACCATTCACATAAAATCTATCTAACCATTATCAAAATTCTAATTGAATCAACAAGAGAGAACATAGAAACAAATCAATGCAACCACACATATGAACACTAGGATTTTTACGTGGAAAACCCAAAAAGGGAAAAACCATGATGAGGGTTAACTCACAACATATTATATCCAGATACAAGATATCACAAACCTCTCTACCGAGACTCATTGTCCTTGAAAAATTCTCACTACTTGAATGCAAAAGATGTCTAACTACCAAGATACAAAGATTGTGGCTCACTTCCAAAAGGTTTGAACTGATAGAATACACCTTTAATGTGCAGGATTCAATTCTAATGAAGCTCAAAATATGAAGTACTACCTCACATAGTAGTTGTTCAAAAAATCTGCTATGATCCCCAATTGATAAAACATTTAGGGTTAGATCATCTTTCACCTTTCTTCCACACTCACACTCCACTCACTTCACACCCCTTTCTCTCTTCAAGGAATCTTATATATATACAAGTATGTCTTAATCATCATTTCGGTCAGCCTAATTAGATGAAGACAAAATAATTAAAAAAATCTTGTCAGAACCATATATGATTTAAAACATTTTATCCATGTAGTGCATTATACCAAGTCAGTTGACATCCATAAAGCATAACTAGTCTTCATAGTGAATTGCATACATTAGGTCAGCCAAGAATAGAACGTAATTCATATAATCTCCAAAACAACATACAATCCTCAAAGAAAACACCTTTTGGATTTGATACCACATGAAATTCTCATCATAATATCATCAAAGAGACTACCATTAAAACCACAACATTAAAATGTTCTCCTTAAGAAAATGTGTAGTCTCCCACACTGATATGCTAAGCAAGGAACAATAGTAGAATATAGAGTTGAGCTTTGTCAAAGATAACTTTCTGCTCACAACCCAAAAATTCTCAAGATATATGATATAGCTATTTGAATGAGACATGATAACATGGTTAAGAGATTAGAGTCATATCTATTCTTGCGGTGAATTCTAGACTCAAATACCAATGCATTGGCTCATTGCAAAAGAACATTATCAGTAGAGAATGACTTCCAATAAACCAAGTAATCTTCCCATATATTTGTCACCATGTTGACATCAATGAAAAAATAGAAACAACCAAAACAAACCATCCACACTTCATGCTCATGTTGCAAGGCTCCATATTTCCAACAATCTCCCCCTTTGGCATTGATGGCAACATGCATGTTAAAAGAATTTTTCAATATACGTAAAAACTGAATACTCCCTCTAACAAAACTGTTCTTCTCAAAAATGTTTTTCTTTGCCAACCTCTATCTCTCCCCATTTGTCATCAATGCCAAAGGATGGGGTCTGATATATATGTATATATGCATCAAAATATAACCAAAAATATATGAACACAAAAATTGAATCAACCTAAAAGAAGAAGAACCTTTGAGACTCTCCAGGATGACCTTCCATGATACTTTTCCTTCTTCCCATAATCCTTTTGCACTTACAAGAGTTTTGTGAAATATTTCAAGCTTAGTTAAGGGCTCTATACCATCTTTGGGATTAAGATTTATCTCTGAGAATTCACCAATACTGTCAAGAGCACTAGAAACAAGAACATGTCTGAGTTTAATCATGTCTCTAAGTGCCACAAATTTCTTAATAACTTCTACTCTTTGGTCCTATAGGGAAAACAAATTATCCTGAAGCTACACAATGTAGGACCACCTCTGATTGTCTCTATCTTTTGCCAATATGTATGTATGTGCCTAACTACTCCTTACCTTGCCTCTTATGTTCAATGTACTACCAAACCAATTTAGGCAAAAAGAAAGTAGTTCTTGTGCCTCTTCCTCACAAACTTGTGCACTCTCCAACTCCTTCATCACTCAACTATGTACATTTGCACATTTTTCCTTGATATCTTCTAGATTTTTTTCATCATACCTTATTCCAACATTCACTTCCAGTTCAGAGATGTAGACCTTCAAATAATTAATCAAATTTCTTAGATTCTCCACAACAAAAATAGATGAATCAAAATTAGCACTTGGAATAATTTTCTATAATTCTTCCAGAGCTCCTTGAATATTTAATCTTTCATGCTCGTGTTGAGCTCTCTTAGACTCACTTTCTTCTTCAACTTCTTGTTTGACAACACTCTTTCTTTTCTTTCCTGTTCCAATTGCATTACACGAAGGTACCTTCCACATTAAGATTCTTAGGGATTTCCAAAAGAATTTTTGCATAATAATCAATTTCATCCTCTAATACTATATAATCTAATTCAGGTATCCACACCAACCTCGATTCAATTGCTTCCATGCAATATAAATCTATAGACACTAGGAAATTGATACTTCCAAAGTACCTTTTAGTAACACTTACTGGAATCCTTGACCTTCTATTCATTCTCATCTGAAAAGTTCCAAAGAATGTAGCAAGAGTAGTCTCTTGTGCATCTACATCCAAATTGCCAAGACTTATCATGAAGTTTGTAATTTGTTGGGCAATAGGTTGTATTTGACCATTATATTCTTCCTATTATTGGTAACTCTTTCAAAAAGTAAAAGAGTAAGCATACAACGAAATTTCCATATCAGAAAGTATTCTTCTTACTCTTCTTGATTTCCTTTTAAATTCTTCAAAAGATGTATCCAAAGTAATTCACATAGGTCATAATCCATACCTCTTTTAACCATATCAAAAACAATATGTACAATAGTAGTAGACACAATGAGGTCATTTCTATGGATTCAAACTTTATGTTAGATGACCATTGTTGCATACCTAATAACCAGATCCGCAATTGATCTCAAATCAATATCTTTCCCTTCAAGAGTCGCACCAATTACCTCAATTATATCTTGCTCATTTGTATCCTTCCATTTGGGAACTATTCTAGAGGAACATAAACTACTTACATCTTTGATTGCATATCTAGTAATCAAATGTCCATCGTCAATCCACAAAAAATCATTATAAATTTTGCTAAAAACTATTCAAATATGCTTCCTGTTGAACTCGAACAAAGGGGATTTTTGCCACACATCCAACTTCTTCTCAACTAATACTTTGTAGGAATTATGATTCTCTTCCAATTCATTATTTCATAGAATGCTCAACTGGACTAGTGACAATTCCTCTTACTCTGTAAATTCCAACAAGAAATGGATAGGTATCCAGCTTCTGGAGCATATTTTGAATCCACTTGATTTCTCCTTCAAACCCTAAAACTTTGAATTTGTCTCTAAACTTCCTTTGCATGCTTCTCCAAAAAATACATATTCCTCTTGAGATGTTTGAATTTGTTTCTTTCATTTTGAATGCTTTTATAATAAATGCTTCAAATTGTAGGTAAATTGCCTCGAAAATTGTGTGCACCTCCATTCTTTCAAAATTTTCAAACTTCATTCTTCACACATGTGACTAAGAAAATCCTTAAATCCATTACCATATTACTTGTACTTCTTCCATGATGTGACATAAGTACTGATGAGGGGTTTTATTAATTCTTTTGATAATTGCTCCTCCTTAGTCATTGTTAGAGTCAAAAATTGATAGGAATATCTACATTGAAGGTCAACACAGATAAGATTGATGATTCTAGTTCAACTTGCTTGAATTCTCCTTCATTTCTTCAGATCCTTTTCATCTCTTTTCTTGCTTCTTTCAGATCAATGATTTGATCATGCTTCTTAGTTGGATAATTATTTTTTCTGCTTATGTAGTTATTGATAGGCTATTTCGGATTATTGCACTTAAAGAAAGCAACATTCTTCCTTCCATTCTTACATGGACTAGATTTATTTCCAACCTTCTTGCGCTTAAAACATTTTCTAGAGAATGATAAAGTATCATTCATTTTACTTTTATAGTTCTTTTCCTTACGACCAAATATCTTGTTGGAATGGAAAACACAATTGAAAGATAAATAACTTTTAGCAACATGTTGTTTGATGGGAGTTCTTCCAAAATCGCTTCCTAAATTCTTGATTCATCCATCTTTTCACTGAGTCCTCTTGTCAGTAGATTGCTTCATTTTATAATTTTGACCTTCCTCAAACAGTAAACCACTTTTATCCATTATCGGTCTCTAAGAAATAATTAACTCATCAAGCATTGTAGATATTACCTTAAATTTTTCTTCAAAACTTCTTGCCTTTTCTAGATCAAATCTCAAGATTTTTGCTTCTTGCTCAAGCTTAGTGCATTCTTCATCCTTCTTCCTTTGAATTTCAATTTCTTGACATTCTTCAATTCTTTTCTTTTCATCCAATTGCTGCAACATGCTGGAGATAATTTCATCTACTTTAACCAATAGATCACATGCTTCAACACATTTGTTTTATAGTTTTTCAACATACTCATTTTCTTTCATAAAATTTTCCTTCAGTTCTTCTATTTCTTCTAAACATCTAGTAGAGATCACTTTTGGAGGAAAAAAATTCTTATACTCAAATTTTGGGACCTTCCTCAAGCTCTTAGGCTCCTTCCAAGGAACCAGCCTCTGATACCAATTGTGGAAAATCTGAAATACTGAGAGGGGGGGTGAATCAGTATTCCATAAAACCATTCACATAAAATCCATCTAACCATTATCACAATTCTAACTGAATCAACAAGAGAGAACATAGAAAAAAATCAATGCAACCACACATATGAACACTAGGATTTTTACGTGGAAAATCCAAAAATGGAAAAATCACAGTGAGAGTTAACTCACAATATATTATATCCAGATACAGGATATTACAAGGCTCACTACTAGGAATCACTGTCCTTGAAAAAGGCTCACTACCTAAATACAAAAGATGGCTAACCGCCAAGATACAAAGATTGTGACTCATTTCCAAAAGGTTTGAATTGATAGAATACACCTTCAATGTGCAGGATTCAATTCCAATGAAGCTCAAAATATGAAGTACTACCTCACACAATAGTCATTCAACAAATATGCTCTGATCCCCAACTAATAAAACATTTAGGCTTGAATCCTCTTTCACCTTTCTTCTACACTCACACTCCACTCACTTCACACACATTTTTCTCTTCAAGGCATCTTATATATATACAAGTATGTCTTAATCATCAATTCAATCAACCTAATTAGATGAAGAAAAAATAATCAAAACACACTTGTCGACACCATATATGATTTAAAACATTTTATCCATGTAGTGTGTTATACCAATTTAGTTGACATTTAGAAAGAATAACTAGTCTTCATAGTGAATTGTATATGTTAGGTTGGCCGAGACTAGAACTTAATTCACAAAATCTCCAAACCAACATACAATCCTCAAAGAAAACACCTTCTAGATTTGAGACCACATCAAATTTTCCTCATACTATCATCAAAGAGACTACCATTAAAATTGTAACATTAAAATGTTCTTAAGAAAATACAGTCGCCCACACTGATATGCTAAGCAAGGAACAATAGTAGAATACATAGTTGAACTCTGTCAGAGATAACTTTCTGCTCACAACCCAAAACTTCTCAAGAACCAAGATATAGTTTTTTGAATGATACATGATAACATGGTTAAGATATTAGAGTTATATCTATTATTTTGGTGAATTCCATACTCAAATATGATTGTATTGGCTCATCACAAAAGAATATTATCAGTAGAGAACAACTTCTGGTAAACCAAGTAATCTTCCCATATAGTTTTCACCATGTTGAAATAAATGAAAACACATAAAAAACCAACAAAAACCATCCACACTTCATGCTCATGTTGCAAGTATCCATATTTCCAACAAAACCATCAAAGACACCATACTGTTCTGAATACACTTCTCAAGATTTTTCTTTCCATTCCTTTCTATTTATGCCCTTTATTAGATAGTATTTTATATTGTTCTTCTCTTTCTTCACATGCTTCCTCTCTTTTTTTCCATGCTTTTTCTCCTTTTTTTTTCACATGCTTCCTCTCCTTTTTTTTCACATGCTTTCTCCCCCCCTTTGACATCAATGGAAAAGGAAAAATATATTTTACATTGATCCTTTGACATAGAAAAAAAATACACATAATGACAACACTTGATACTACTTTCTCCCCTAAAAGGTAGCCACCAAAACAATAGTCCAAAAGAAATATAGATCCATAGATCCACTAGGCTGATGCATCTCCATATGCATCTAGTTCAAGAAAGAAGGGGAAATGATCCCTAACTTCTCCTAGATATACTCAAAAGTATCTTTAGGAAGAGCTTTCATGAAAATATCAACCACCTGATCCTTCATTAGAACATACTAAAGCTTTACTTCATTCTCCATGACCTTCTCTCTCAAGAAATGATATCTAATATATATATGCTTCATCCTCGAGTGCATCACAAGATTCTTTGAAATGTTAATTGCACTTGTATTTTCACAGAAGATAGAAATAGGAGCATCATACACCACTATGATATCTTTCAATGTCTATTTCATTCATAGAACTTGAGTACAACAAGATGCAGTAGAAATATACTTAGCTTTAGTAGTAGACAAGGAGACTAAATCTTGCTTTTTTCTCAACCATGCCACTAATCTACAACCAAGAAAGAATGCACCACCAATTGTAATCTTTCTATCATCTACACATCTAGCCCAATCTATATCTGTATAAGCAATTAGAGTAAATTTAGTATCTCTAGGATACCATAATTCATAATCCAGAGTGCTATTCAAATATCCAAAAACTTATTTTAACAACATGTGTTTCCTTAGGATCTTCTTGAAACCTAGCCACAATACAAACAACATGCATAATATCTGGTCTAGTAGTAGTCAAATACAATAGTCCACTAATCATAGATCTATACTTACTCTGATTAGCCTTCGATGAATCATCATCTTTAGCCAGTTTGCAACTAGTCACCATAGCAGTACATATTGGTTTGGAACCATCCATCCCAACCTTCATCATCATCTCTTTTACATACTTAGACTGTGAAATAGAGATTCATTTCTCTATTTGATTGATCTATAGCCCAAGAAAGAAATTCATCTCTCCAACATAGAAATTTCAAATTCTTTCTACATCTCTTCCATAAACATCTTGGACATATTTTCATTTCTTCCAAAGATAATGTCATCAACATATACAACCACAATCAATATTTTATCATTTTCAATCTTAAAATATAAATTACTATCTATACAACCACAATCAATATTTTATCATTTTCAATCTTAAAATATAAATTACTATCTATTGTACCTTTGTTGAAACCTTGTTGAATCAAATACCTGTCCAACCTTGCATACCAAGGTCTAGGAGATTTCTTCAATCCATATAAAGCTTTCTTCATTCTACACACCATATCTAGTTGCTTTGACAACTGAAATCCTTTTGATTGTTCCATGTAGACCTCTTCTTCTAGATCACCATTCAAAAATGTTGACTTGACATCCATCTGATAGACCTTAAAGTCTTTATGAGTAGAAAATTCTAGGAATAGTATGAATAGCTTCTTTCCAGTAAACTTTCAGTAAACCAACCTTAGTAATCATTGATTTAACAACCTCTTGAACTATTTTTTTTCCTTTGAACAACTCCTTTCTACTGAGGAGTTCTTGGAGAAAATAACTGTCTTTGTATTCCATGTACTTCACAAAACATATTAAACTCATGGGAGGTTAATTCTTCACCTTTATTAGACCTTAAGCATTTTATCTTCAAGTTTACTTCATTTTCAATCATAGCTTTGAATGTCTTGAATCTATCTAATGCATCTTATTTCTCTCTAAGAAATGTAACCCATGTATATCTAGAATAATCATCAATTAAAAGCATAAAGTACCTTTCACCAAGTATACTTTTCAATATTTTAGGACCACAAAGATTTGTATGAACTAAATCTAGTAGACTAGTAGTAGATTGTTCCTTTGATATGTAATGACTTCTTTCTTGCTTTCCAAACTGACAATTCTTGTAGATAGAATTAAAAGGCTTTGTAATTCTTGGTAAATCTCTCACTGCCTAAATTGCACTAATCCTTGCCAAGTTATCAAAATTCATGTGACACATTCTTCTATGGAATAACTAGTTGTCATTAATCTGAGTCATAAAGCATCATCCACCAACACCTTTAAGTTGATAGATGTTTCCTTCATATTTCTTTCTTGCAACAACCAATGTTCTAGATCCTTTTTGAATCTCACATCTCTCATCCTTAAACACAAGATCATATCCTTTACTGCACATTTGACCAACACTCAAAATATTATGCCTTAATCCATTAACATAGTAGACATCATCAGTATTATGCTTTCCATCAAAACTTACTAAACATATCTCACAAATTTTAGCACCAGTATCATCTCCAAACATAACCAAGACTCTATCATATTTTTCAAGCTTAACAAACTTACTTCCATCACCATTCATGTGATGTGAACAACCAATATCAACTACCCAATAATTCTTTCTTGGTAAGCATGTAGGGCAGAGATAATCGTACCTTCATTTTTCTCCTTCTCCAAAGAGATTTCTTTTACCTATTTTTTAGAATTAGTAGGAGGTTCATCCTTTATAGACAAGAAAAAGAATTCATTATCATCAAGATCTTCATACTCAGATTCTCCGTGAGATATACTAGCATTATCATTCACATAATATGCATTGTTAATCTTCTTTCCTTTTTTTTCTTTCTCATAGCTTTGTTTATTCCTCTTAGCTCTTTCTGGGCACTTTGCAACATAATGACCTATTTCTCCACAACTAAATCATTAAAGGGTAACTTACCTTCATACTTATTAGAGCCTTTCCTCATCCTTCTCACAAATTTACCTTCTATTTCATCAAAGTTTTCTTCATCCAGATATTCAGCTTTTGAAACATTAAAATCAATTTCTAATTTGCATCCATTCCTCAGACTCAACTTCCTCATCTCATAATATGTCAAAAATCCCAACAACAGATATTTAGTGCAAGTCTTATAACCTATACTTTGTTCAATAGCACACACTTTCTCATTGTAAGCATCAAGGAGAGTTCTAAGAATATTCTTTACAATTTTGGTTTCATCTACAGTAGCACCAAGTCCTCACATATCAGTCAATATCTCATCTAATCATTGTACATAAGCTTTAACAATTTCATCTTTAGACATATGCAGAAGCTCAAACTATGTCTCCAAATTCTATAATTTCACCTCTTTGACTCTTTCATCACATTCATGTGCTCTTTCCAAAGCATCCTAGACTTCCTTCACAGTCTTCAAATTCTAAACCTTAATCAACTCAAAATGTACCAAACTATTCTTCAAAATGTACTTTTCCTTATTGTTCACTTCAAGTGCTTTGATCTCATTAGCCGTGCTCAAACCATTTGTAGGAGGAGTGCAAGGATTCTTGTAATCTTTCTCCCCATCATATCCACAATACTTTAGATATTCTTCCATAAATATTTTCCAAATAACATAGTTAGTTCCATCAAATCTTGAATAATCATAAGTCATCTTGCTAGCCATCCCAAACCTTCCTCAAGTGGTTAAGCTCTTCACCAAGGAACCAAGCTGTAATGCCCCACCACACAACCCTAGAGGAAGTTGCAATTAACTACTCAAACGTACTAATTTTTTTTTTGCTTAAGTACAAATAACATGCAAGTTTACTACCCATTGCCAAGAACCTTTAAGGTTATGAGACTGAGATTACTTTAAAACCCAAAAAGAAACATGAATTGAAACCATACATTTAATCACTTAAAGAATTACAAAACACATACATTCCAAACATGATAAATTACATCAAAGAGAAAGAGATACCACATGTTTCCAAATAACGATAATTCAACAATAAGATTACAACTCTCATTCCCTGAATGAGGTAAATCCAAAAAGCATGGTTACAAATTACATCTTCCACCTTGATAACAAATGAAGGGCAATAAAATTATAATAACAACTGAAATGAATAAAGCAAGAAAAGGAATTGGATCCCATGAGCTCTCCAACTAGAAATCTCATCCACACGAACAAGAAGATGACCTAATGGATTAAGGTGCATGTTCCACCCAACCATGTGATACCTGAAGGCTCACCCCTCGTGCTAGGAGATAGTAACAAGGAATCCTATACAAGACCATCAACCCCTAGACACAGGCTAACTCACACTAACACAACCAATCACATGAACCAAACACCCATACGAATAACACAAGTACAACTCTAACATCACTGACATAAGTCACATTGCTTCTAGAAATAAAATAGATCAAGTATGTTGAGAAACCATACACATAAAACCGAATACCAACTGTTGTCATAGAAAGAGTGTCATCACATAGCTCAACATGGGATATCCTCTAGGAATCTTCATAGGCTTTGACCCCCACTATGGGTTGTCCTGGTGGCCTCAACCGAATCCTGACACCCATACTCACTCATGCGGAATCAAATACCTCTCATAAAGACAAGATAGATGACCTTGCCATTCCAGGCATTCCCACTCATCCCAAGCCTATATGAGCACTTGTCTCTATGAGTGAGGCTCAATTATCTTAATTAGTGTGAAATACTATTCAAACTTCCAAGCATATTATTTTAGTTATCACTTGATTAAACCACCTCTGAAGGATTCCCAGTTTACCTCTTTGGGCTCTGACACCTAACAAAAGCCACTCTTCTACTTGACAACATACCAAACAAAACCAATCACCAAGGGAATCCCAAGTGCAAACCAACAAGATAAAACCACTCCAACTCTAGGAGGAACACATAATGAAAACTCACTCCAAACACTGGAGGCAACAAAAGTCAATCCCTTCTTTGAACACTAGAGGCAACAAAACACATAATCCACTCCTTCCAAAGGAGGCACAAACCACATAAACCACTCCTAATCCAAAGGAGACACAAGCCATGCCCATTCGTGAAAATTGGGTAAGACAATAGGATACAACTATACACCCTACCTAAGGCAATACAACGGTTGACTAACATAATACAACAACCCCAAAAGTTAAACCCCTTCTAGAAGACTTAAAGACCCTTCTAATCAAATTTCCCAAAGCGAATATAGAAGAAGTGTACATTCAAGAGGGGCAATCAAACAAGAATTAAATCTATATTTGGATTTCCTAAATCCACTCCCTTCATTAACATTCAGTAATTTATTGCCTTAATATAACCAATTTAATAACATCTCTTTCAGACAAAAGATGAAATTTAAACCAAACATTTAATTCCCTAATTGCTTTTAAATGATAATAAAATAAACATTTACTTCTTCGATTTAAGACATCATTTTAAAATAACTATTTCTCCTTTGCAAAATAAATCATTTTGAAATCAATTAATCCTACTATTAAATGCCTTATATTTAAATCCAATATTTGTCCATTTAAATATATTATTTTAAAATAAAAAAATAATTTAACTATGAACACATATTTTAAATTCCTCAATTACACATTTCATGAAAATAACTAATCATATGTTCATTCGTTTTCAACTAACAAGAACTATAAATAAAAATCGCTCTCTTAAACATTTCATTTCATCTAAAATGAATAACTATTTCCTTTAAAAGCATTCCCTTATTAAATAACTACTCGTACATTTGACCAACAATAATAAATTTAAATCAACAGGTTTACTTCGGTTTCCTAATAATATTTGAATATAAAAAAATCTCATTTCCCCATAGAAATCATTTCATTATAAAATAAATATTTGGACGTATACATCTCTATTAATTAAATATTCATTTAAATAAGAAAACATTTCTACGTAAATTTAATATCTATTTCACACATTTAAATATCAATCTATTTAACCATGTGCACATCATCCAGTTTCCTTAATTACACAAAAAGATCAAAATCAATTGTGTTACAATAAAATCATTATAAAATTAATAATTGAGTGAATAAAATAATCTTAAATTTATTATCTTTAAAAATATAATTTATATTTTCAATTTAACTTCCAACTCATTAAAATAACTCAAATATTTTCCAACTAAAAATACAAATAAAAACTATATACATACATACATATATATATATATTCCATATTAAAAAAAAATATAATATATGTATAAGATATATATACATATATTCATAAATCAAAAACATCTAAAATAAAATAAAATTTAAAATAAATAATATACATATTATATATAATATATAATATATAATTTATACATATTAAATATTAAATTAAATTTTAATTCAAAATAAAATAAAATAAATAAACTTTAATTTAAAGCACGCCTCCCAACACAAGGAAGGGGACGCAAAGGTTGTGCCTCCCCTGTGGAGGTTGCGCTTCCTGTGGCAGTGCTTCCCCCACAACATGTGGGGAGCACTGCCACAACATCGCACCCTCCATGGGTGCGGCTATGGCAGCCACAGCTGCCCTAGCCCTTCCTTATATATATATATATATATATATATATATTTCTAAATTTATATTTTAAAGTCAAATAGGGAAAATTTTCTACAAAAATAATTACACAACAAAATATTTTTTCCACACAAATTCTCAATTTTCAATTTCAAAATTGGAATGGAAAAGTAAACTTAAATCCAAAACTAGAAATTTGTATGTTTTCCATTGTTTCTTTTTCTAATTTTTTTTTTTATTGTTAAAATCTGACTTGCCAAAATTTCTATTGTTTTCTTTTGTTTTCTACAAATATCTAAATTTCTTCTATGATTCAATAGGGTTTTCATATATGTTTGCAACAAGTTTTCAATATTGAAGATCTTAAATTTCAAAACAATAAACACAAAACAAGACAGGACGTGTTGGAAACTTGAAGAAGAAGATTGAAGTTGAGCTACAATTTCCAATTCTTCCAAAATCTTTCCAAATCCTCACTCCAATTCCAAAATGCATTCCCAAAACAAAAAAAACCCTCTTTCCTCTTCACAACAAATTTCTTTCTCCAAGCATGAATAATCCCCTCAATTCTTCCCCAAAATCTTCACTTCTCCATCCAAGAATGTCCCCAAAACAAGAAAGTCTTCATTCCTTTTAACAACATTTTTCTCCAATAAAAATAAACA
This sequence comes from Sequoia sempervirens, assembly GCA_007258455.2. Classification (NCBI taxonomy): domain Eukaryota; kingdom Viridiplantae; phylum Streptophyta; class Pinopsida; order Cupressales; family Cupressaceae; genus Sequoia; species Sequoia sempervirens. The sequence continues at coordinate 434,882,561 of VDFB02105785.1, read as the reverse complement.
TTAAAAAAAATATATATCCCTCATAAATTTTTCCCCAAATTAAGTCAATGCCCTCTAAAATATCCCAGATATTTTCTTTTTCCAATTATAAATATCTTTCAACATTATAGATAATTTCATGCATTTACAAAACATTTGCATTTTAATACTTTAAAAAACAATTTAAATTTCAAATAGATTTAAATCATTTACTTTATTATAAAATTTCTATTTCAAAATGAATTTAAAGCTTTTAATAATTTTTTTTCAAAAAGCATTTAAACTTTAAAAAAAATTCTTTTCAAAAAGAATTTAACACTTTTAATTCCAAGATGGATAACTTAATTCAATTTCTCACAATTAATTTAATTAATCAATAAAATAAATCTAATCCAAGATTAGATTATTTTATTAATTAAATTAAATTAATAAATAAAATAAATAACATTTCTAACATTACAACCAGATATATATAATAATCAATTTAAGTACACAAGCCATTTATTTACCTTTATAATTTGAAATTAAATAAAAACCAAGGTGAAATGGACAACATTAAAACAACTAAACCTGACTACAACCCGACGACACACTATGACTAGGGTGATGACTTGGCACAAAAAACCTAGCTACTATCTCCTAATCAAATATTGTTGGCCAATGGACATGCTCAAACCTGTGAAACCAGGTGGAGTCGATGTCCTGCACTTATCAACCTATGAACAAAGAGTATATCAAACATGCATATATATATATATAATTTGATAAAACACACTGTTAAAATGAAATCTCAAAATCGTAGGGCACTCGCAAGCAAATGATGCGATCTCATCCCCTTCACCAATACACTCATCATAGACTAACAATTCCATCATAAAAAAATATCTCATGCAATAATATGTTACAATAACTAATTATCATTACACCAATTAAAACATGTCAAATAAAGCATCAGATAAGATACATCACATCACACCATTAAACTATCGCTCTATAAATAGCAATCAAATCGCACACACATGATAAAGCATCTCAATAACCAAAAAATCACATCAAAGAAAACAAGGACACACTATCCAGCCAGAATGCAAAATAAAGGAGTATTACACAAGCTTTGATACCAATTGTTGAACAGGACAATTGATAGGGGGTGAATCAGTTGTCACAACTTTAATCTTTTAATTCATTCACCGGAAGTAATTCTTAACACAACTTAAATGATTAATCATCAAATGCTAACACAAAAACTTACCAACACATAAACAAAATAACACTAGATTTATGTGGAAAACCCAATAAGGGAAAAACCATGGTGAGGATTAAATCATTCTATAGAGAATATCAAAACTAATTACAAGAGGCTCACTACTTGAGAAACAAGGCTCACTACCAAAACAAGGACTCACTATCCAACAGGGCTAACAACCCAGAGGCCTCACTACCATAGACATATATAGAAGACAAAGAAGACTTGTTACAGAGCGAATAAAATCTCAATGCAACAAAGGATTCCACCACAATCACTCACAAACATGCATGAATGATAGAGTACACCTTCAGCTCATTGCTTCTGGAAACTCAACATTAAGGCTTCACATTAATTTTCCACACTCACATTACACAAAATCATTGGATAGCATCAATGTTGCGTCTATCTACTCTTTTTATTTTCACTTATCTCTCTCTTCTTCACTCTTGTATATCCTTCACCAATAACTCATCTTGTATCTATAACATCTTCAACTTTAAAACATATCCAAAGTCAGCTATCCAAATTCAAATTCAAATTAGGTCAGTGCCAAAAAATCCTAGGGTGTAATTAGTATGAGGACAACCCAAAAACATGCTTCATTAACTTCAAAAGTAGTGTTCAACACAAGGTCAACCAAACTAGTGTAAAACACATAGAACCATTAAGCACAAATCTTCCAAATGCCAAAATTATCTCCAACACAATCAAGGAAACTTACTCTAGAACCACAAGTCAGAAGACTTCATCAAAGAGAAATCCTGACTAGTAAGGTTTCTCCTGAACCTCAATTGGAAACATAAAAAACCACAGTTCACAACTGGTGAACATAACTTGCACTGTACAATGAATCAACAGCCAAAAATAAAGATATATCATCTTCTAACAACCATGATCAATATATCTAAATCATACAAATATAGGAGAAAAACCCAATGCAACTACTAAAACACTTATAACATGTCTTCATTACAATTTTATCAATATCCTTGACATATACAACGAATAACTTGTATCCATGACACTAATGACAACAACAATCAATTGGTAACCAATTGTCTAGTTTTCATCAATGACAACACCTTCAATATTTCCATTCTTGCAACAAGTTGAAGAGAAAGGAGCCACACTCTATAATTTTGTATCCATTGTTTGAAGATCTCATAAGTACATAGACATTGCAAGGAATTATAGAGTTATATGTTTTCCACTCATCTTTCATGCACCTTTTTCCTATTTTTATTACCACACTATATATGGAATAAACATGGGGAGGAAGAAGTAACAAAGAATATTGAATTGGAAAAGCTCACAGATCAAAAGACTATTATTTGAAACAGAAAAAAGGGAGTTGACATTGTAGCTAATTTGAAGGAGATAGCTCTTTAGTATAACCTCCTATCTTAAAAGTTGCTTGAGGATAATAAAATACTTTAGTTTGGGGAATGATGGGTCTAGATAATTGCTAGTTTTTTCTTCATTAGTTATGGTTTTATTAATTTATTTTCTAAGTTTCACAAATATTTCCAAGACTTTATACATCTTTGATATGCCTTTTATGCACTTTGACATACATAAATATGTGGAAATATAAATATGATATATTGATATATGATTGTGTGGATATATTAATGTTCATAAGATTTAGTATGTTTTTATGGTTTAATTGTGATTGTTAATGATGTGAATGCCTTGGTAGTAAAAGTAACATATTACAACCAAGAAGACTGTAATCTATAGCAATTGGATTTCCAACCCACAACAAAGGATTGTGGATGGTTGCAGAGGAGAAGCTAGAACAATGGAAGAACGATAATTATAGAAGAAAGCAAAGGTGGATATTGAATTGTTAGCTATGAGTCACCTCAAATACACTTTTATCTATCAATAAGACAACTAGAAGAAGAAGTTTGTTCTAGATGGGAGTAACCCATGACATGATAATTTTGAGGAAACATGTCCCTATCCTGGTGGTTAACCATTATGGTCAGAGTCCTACTTTGATTTTCCTTCCTCTATTGCATATTTATGGTTTTATATTTCAAAGAATTGTCCTCTTCCTATCCTTGAGGGAGAGTGGACAAATACATTAATGTTGTATTTTTAGTCCTTGATGAATAATACTCCTCATGAGTCTATATATTGGGATCTATGGTTGAGGAGAAGATCTAGTAGTAATAACATTGTGATTGTTTTTACCAATTAATAGTAATTGTTAGTTTTTATGTTATAAAGTTGCAATAGATATGTACTATTGAATGATAAATCTTTTGGAGATTCTTGTTAGATTATAAGAAGTTCAATGTTCATGGAATAAAGGAATTCAGTTTGTTGTCGTGATTTATTGATCAAGTAGTGCATATTTGATATCTTTTTTGGGAACAACAACTCAAGGAAGGGCCATTTGAGGTACTACCAACCTACTTTATTTTTTGTTACTAGATTAGATGCTACATTACTAAATTCATTTAAGATAAGTTTCCAATTGTATGCATGTGAATTTTATGAATGATATTTTGTAGCATGAATTACATTGAGTTATTCTCTAGAGAAGTTAGAGGCCATAAGTTAGGAGTTAGAAGTTAGAAGTATTATTTAGTTGCACGTTTAGATTTAATAGTTAGCAGTTATGGTACTAAGTGGTAAGTACCCACAACATAAGCAATAGATTTATGTTAGTTCCCCTATTTTTCAATTTCATAATTTATTTCCTTTTTTGGATTTTATTGTTCTCAATGCATGTATGACCACCTATGTTTCATCGATATAGGGCATAGTAGGATCCTTCAATGCAGATATAGTGCCAACACTATCAAGAGCTTATGAGCCCTATTGATAATTAAATGAATCTTTTTGTGAAGGTCCAGTTACGAACCCATCCTCTGAAGTGTGTGCTTGCAACACTAAGTTAATCAGACATTAAAAAGGCCTTATAGGTTCCCCATCGATTATGGGATAGTGATTGAGAGGATTATTTGTGAGGAGGTGACTTATACATGGGGTCCCTATGTAAAAGTGACACTATATCATCAACTACATCAAGTAATGCATAGGTTTGGAGTGAGCATAGGATGTGGAGTTACTCTCTTGGATATTTAGGCATTCGAGCATATAGCTATTACTAAACCATTAGAAGACACAGTATGAACACAAAGATACCCATATGCATGGAGATATGTTGGTGTGATGACCTAGCATAGGCTAGGGGATGCACCTTATTAGAGACATGTAATAGACGATATGATTAATTTCACTTGAAGGCCATGGTGAAAATACAATACATGGTCTGATGATGGATATCATCTTCCTTACCATAGAAAAACTAGGTATTTTTTTGAGTGATCGATATAAATTATCAATTGATATCTTCTTGATTAGGTTTACAAGAAATTTATAGAGATAAGATGTGCCAGTGGGAGAGGCCTTATATGTTATATCTTAGAGATAGGTCCCATATTTGGGGCCTATTATTATCCCATACATAATTATTAATGACTTTGAGGGGTTAGTATCCATGCAGTGGGTATTACAAGTAGATGTTATCGACACAAGAACTACACCAAGATATGATGCTTGGTGGGTGGGGAGGAGCTGATTAGTTGAAAAATCCTATAGTGTGATGGGAGATGCGGTGGGGAGGAGGTGAGGAGAGGTAGGATAGTTCATCATCAAGTGGATCATAGTGATGATGGGGAAGGAAGAGGAGGAGGAGATGATGGGGTAGCAACAATAGTGTTTCCTCTAGTGGTGTAGACACTAGTTGTTTATAAGGTAGTGATGTCACCACCAGTGGTGTAATAGGTAGTACAAAAACTAGTTCTAAAATAGGTAGGAGGGGATGATAGACATGTTGTGGCACTACAAACCTATATTTGGGGTTTATAGGCTTAGTTAGCTAGTGTGTAGGATTAGTTAGCGAGTATGAAAGTAGAGAGGTGTGTAACAATCATCTAATTTTTGAAGACTAGAGTAGTCTCTTCTAAGGGTTTGAGATGTTTCTTAGGGGTCTATAATAGAGATGATATCAAATATCACTTAGTCATCACAAGAGGCTTTGTATTATAGGTCTCTGTCTGAGGGCTTGGTACCCTCAAAGTGTCAAGCTCTAATTTTTACCCACAACAAATTTGATAGATCTAGATCATAAATATTAGTGAGTGAGGACGTGATGGGACCACCACCTCCTAGACCACTACTAGGGAAGGGTGATGAGTAGGAACAAAGGGGATCACAACAACCAAGACCATCAGGGTTGTAATAGTTGAATCCTTCCCATTATGAGGGAGGGAGTTCCTTATACCCCTTATTGTACAAATTATATTTTTTAGACACATTATGATTTTTTCCTGTAGACCATTAGATTGTGTATTTATGGCTAATGAACCCATGTACAAAAATTCATATCGATGTATCATGACACATTCTATTTTGATAAATGACATGAGATTCATTTTTTGTGGTGACATCTATGCATATTAAGTGATGATGCTATGATTTGTATTTGTTTTTCTTATGCGGTAGATTTATTTATACTGATGATATTATTTGATTCTATGATAAATGATGTGATGGATTTATGATGATGCTTATACTAGATGCTGACATGATGTAATGTTAGGATATTTTTATATTTTTATGATGTGATGATGACCTATATTATGCCTATGGTAATGGATGCAAGATATATTCATGTGATGATATTTATAGATGTGGTACTTATGATCTACTGATGGATTATTCTATGATACAATTTTATGGATTCTAATATGTTTATGCATACATAATAGGGTGAAATCACAATACTATGTCACTTTTTAGCTAAGATGGACATTTACATCAATATTTTTAACTAAATCATCATCTTCTAAGACCTATAGCATCTAAACCATAAGGAATTTGAAGATGATGCAAACTAGTGATTTGTGGCAATTTTTGTGTAGATTTTTAAAATAATCTTTTCAATTTTTTTTGAAATAAATCATGAATCTTTCAACATTTCTTTTAATAACTAGTTTTAAATAGAAAACAACATTTTCAGAAAGTAACATTTGTGTCATACAACATAAATTTTTTCTATAGAGGATAAAATTATAATTTTTGAAGTATAAATTCTCAACATCAATATCTAGGGAAAGGATATTTTTCATAATTTTTGTTACATATATATATTTTAATTAATTTTTGAAGTTGTTAACTATAATTTGGACATGTATATGTGTCGTACAACCTAAATTGTTGTGTATATATCAAAATCCATTTTTTTCTTTTTTTATTGAAAAAAGGACATCAATACCTAGAGAAAGGGTATTTTTTGAATTTTTTTTACAATGGTTTACTATTTTTCCACCTTTGTAGAACAAAGATCTTGATTTTCAAAGAAAAGCCTATGTTTAGTCAAAATTCAAAATTAAATAAAAGATAAAGTTAAAACATATCCAAACTATACTTGTTAGAAATGTTGTTTTAAGGGCTACAATCTTGCAAAAGATAATTTCTAAATGACATTATTTAATCCATCAAAAGGTACATAAAATGTGTCTTTTTGCTAGCATATTGATAGGTGTGAAGGAGGCTCCATTGTGGGTATGATTTAATACTAGAGGGGTTCTATCCAAGGGGGTTTGATCTAAGGGGGTCTTATCTATCCCTCTTCAATTAAAACCCTTTAGATGGAACCTCTCAAGGCTAAAATCATTATTTTTTCTAAAAAAGTGATTTAGACAAAAATCAACATGTCCCAAAAGTGAGACACACTATTATGGCAACACCCAATATGTATGGATGTTATGGATGCACTATGTTTTATTTTTGGTTGTGTCATGATACATCTATGATTGTGAGTTAGTATGGTAGAATACAGTGATTATGATGGTTATTTTTTTTATCTATATCACATAATGAAATGTGTGATGAATGAGATGAAATAGATAGATATGAGATATATTTATTTAGATGGATACAAAATTGATAGATAAAATTATTTTTATTTTGTGCTTTTTCATAATAGATCATTTTATTCTGGTAAATAGATATATGTGCACCAATATATGACAAACATGGTGAGATTGTTATCCTTTTCATGGACATTAACATTGTAGAAAAGGAGGATTGTCCTTAAACATACTAGACATAATAAAACCTTCTTAGAATATGTGAGGGAAGTAGAAATTAAAGCATAATATCCCTAATGTTGGTGTAATTAAATGTCTTGTACCTTGTCCTAGGTCATAATTACACCTTAGTTAAGTTTACTTAGGGACCACATAGGAGGTTGTTGGAGATTTTCCACCTTTTGTGAACTTGACATCTCATACCTCATCACTTCCACCTTTTGTGGACACATCATGTGATCATCTCTCCACCTTTTGTGGGTGATCCACCTTTTGTGGAGATTATCACATTATCCTTTTCCACTTTAGATGGAGTGATAACTCTTCATTGTTGTCACATGTCATAAGATTACGAAACTTGTCATAATCTTATGCTCTCCTATGTTCTCACCTTGGCTATATATCCAAGGGGTCTCCTAGCATAGCATTGTACCATCATTATCTTATATCATTGATAAGAATACAGTTTATTCTTGTCATATTATTTTCTCTCTCCTTTGTGCTTTCTATTAGGCCTCTATATCTTGGGTGGCTACCTTCATAGCCAATTCTTACATGGTATCAGAGCTTTTGGAGTGCCTTTAATTAGTCTTTTGGAGAGATTTTTGGAGGGTTCCATTTTTGGCCTTATGTTGCAGGTGCATATTGGGAGCTTGTTGCATCAGATCTGAGCTCGCCATTGCATCTAGAGTGTCTGAGATAGTTAGATTTGCCTTTTGTTTCGTCTCAGTTGGACATTGGAGGCCAAATCTACAAAGGGTTGAAGATCGGAGGTGGTTGCCAGATCTAGGAGCTAGCTACCTCTTCAGAGCATTTTCAGCCGAAAAGGACCTCGCCATCGTGCTCAGAAGGGCCAAAAACCCATAAATTGACTGCCAAATTGTCCAAATCGGAGCAAGTTGTCCATCGAGGCAAAATTTTTTTGAAGATTGGCCGTACGGCCGACCTGCGCAGTCGGTAGGATTTTTTTATTTTTCAAAAAAAATTATTTTTGTATTTTCTGCAAAAAATTTTCCAAAAAATCATTCAAATTTTTTTTTCGCATTTTTAAAAGTTTTTATAAAATATAAAAAAATTAAAAAATAAAAATTCAAAAACAAAAAAATAAAAATATATACCCTGCGGGGACTGCGTAGTAGTCCCGCAGAGTACCTGTTGTACCCGTTGTGCAGGTACTCATCCACGGGCACCACGTGGCACCACCGCGGCCACATACTACCACTCGCGGTCGGCAAAGAATCTCCGGCGATCGGCAACAATTCATCGGCGGCAGTCTGAAATTCTAGCAGTCAAAATTCCGGCATGGTTTACCAAATATTCTAGGCGATAAAAGAATATTCCGGTGAGTAAAACAGGCCAAATCCGATGGCAGCGATGACAGGCTGTTGACCATCAAATTTAAGCCAAATAAGAGTGAATATTCCAGGGGTACAAGTATATCTTTTTTGACGGGCCATAGGCTGTCAAATTTAACTTCTTCATTTGCTAACGCCAGCACTGCGTCAGCATGACGTCATCAATTTTTGAAAAATTTGCCCCCCTCACCATTGAGCATTTTGAATTTACAGTCCGACTTCAAAGCTCCATATATTACTCATTTTTGCTCCTTTTTTCGAGCAATTTTTTTTATTTGGGCTAATTTTTCATGTACTTCGCAGTGGTGTATTTGGTTTCTTATTTTGGTGGACATATTTTTCAGAATTTTCAGTTTCTCATGACTGTACCTATCTTGTCACAATTTCTACAACTTTAGAGGCTTCGTTCAGGCTCATACGAACTCCTTTTCAGGTGCCGTTTTTTTTGAAAGTGCATGATTTTTTATCTAATTCTTGAATCTGCAATCAGTTTGAAGCAATCTTGAGTGGATTTTGTACTTTCAGCATATGGTCCTTTTTGGCCTATTTGGCACTTGTATTGCATAGATTTGGATTTAGGTCTTTACTTTATTGTTCTAGTCTATTATTAGCCTCTTTATTGGCAAGTTGTAAATCAGAAATCATAAGCCCACTTAGCTAAGTTGCAAGTGGCTTATTGTACACGCACTACAATATAAAGTGCCAAAATCATCTATTTGTGGAAGGGTACTTTGATTGAGTGAATTTGGGGGGGTGTCTATTGTGTGATTGTTCATATTTTCTCTCTTGTGCTCTTTCATTGCATCATGGGTTCATCTAAAGTTCCACTCTTAACTGCACATAATTATGGTACTTGGAAAGTACGTGCATGGAGTAAACTAATGGAAAAAGGTTTAATATACTACATTGATGGAACCATAACTGCACCTTCAGATCCTAAGGTAGATCCAACAGCATTTATGGATTGGCTCACTAAAACTTCTATGGCATTGGGTACATTAAGAAAGTTCATTTCAGATGATCTCATTTTCTATGTTGATAAATGTACTACAGCTAAGGAAGCTTGGGATAAACTTGCTGCTTTGTATGGTAAGGTTGATAAGGTTAAGGGATACAAACTTGAACATGATCTCTTAAGCCTTGATCCCAAGGATTTTGATACAATTCAGGATTATGTCACTAAGGAAAATGAATTAAAAGCACAACTAAAAGATTGTGGTATTGAAAAAGAGGATGATCAATTGGTCTTCAACTTGTTAGATAAACTTTCAGTTGAGTATGCAGCCTTTGTTTCAAGTTTTCAGACTCAAAGATTGACAATTAGTAACTTCAAAACACCATATTTTGAGGCTCTCATAGATCTTTTGATTCTTGAGCAAAATAAGTTGATGAAAATGGGTATTCTAAAGTCTTCAACTTCAAAAGCATTGGTGGTCAATCATGGAAACAATAAGCAAGGAAAAGGGAAAGACCAAAAGCAATCTTCACCAAAGCCACAAGGAGAGAACAAACAATCCACTCCTCCACAACAAAGCTCATCAACATCATCTTCTTCAAAGAAGTACAACAATTCAAGCAAGAGGGATCAACCAACATGTGCATATTGCAAAAGGATTGGTCATGATGAGCATCGTTGTCATGTTAAGCAAATTGATGAGTTGAAACATATCCTTAAGAAGAACAACATCAACTTACCAACTGCATATCAAGAGGACACATCTCCTTCCAATTCTTCTTCTAAGGGAAAAGGGACAACTCTCATGGCAACAACATCAAGCTCTTCTCCTTCTTCTACATCATCTCAACATGATAAACATAAGGGGCAAGCATTTCTTGCAGTTGCAGATTCCAATACAGATCAGTGGATCCTTGATTTAGGAGCTTCGCATCATATGACTTCATCCAAGGATATGTACTCTTCATTTGATTCTTGTTCATCACCACCCATTTTGATGGCCAACAACACATCTTTGGCAGTTTGTGGGAAGGGTTCTATTGACGCTGAAGGTGGAGCATTTAATGATGTTCTATGTGTGCCTACCTTGTCAAGGAACATCCTTTCCATCTATCATATTACACATAGTGGTACAGGAAAGAGTGTAGAGTTCACACCAGATTCTGTCATTGTTCGGGATTTGCATAGTAGGGCTCTTGTTGCAATTGGGGAGGTTGATGATCGTTCTCGGTTCTACACCTTCTCATATTTTTCTCCTATTGATGATTCAGTTCACCCTAGTGTGGAAAAACTTGATGAGATTGACTATGGTTACTTGAATCTTGGAGTGCTCACTAGTCCTGAGGTTCTTGAACCTATTGTTGATATTCCATCTCCTACATTGACTGATGTACCTGATGACACTTGTGTTTCGACAGTTTCAGTACCTTGTGATTCAGTGCAACAGTGTATACCTTGTCTTCCAGCAGCAGCTTCATGGGATGACTACTTGACAGACATTGGCAGTTTGTTTGTGGAATCCTACATTGCAGACTTGGGAGACACATTTGATTATCTACATCTTCTCCTTGATGAAGGTGAATCTTCTTCAGTTGTTGCGAGGGAACACTCTGACCCTCCTCTACATGATCAGTCTTTCGAGGTTGATGTGATTGTGGATGCATCTTTACAACAGTTGGAGGAGGCCACTTTCTCTCTTGAGGAGACATCATCTTTGGAGTTTGGTCTACCTTCATCCTTGCTAGATCTTGAGTTGTCTTTTTCAGCAGATGAGAGTGTTGTTGCAAAGGGGTTCTCACAAGTTCCAGGAAGTGACTACACCATTGCAGCTTCACATGGTTTGGGAAAGGCATCTTTCGGCATCGACGCAGGGACACTTGAGCAGATTTCAGAGACTTCTTACATTTTGAGGGTTCTTCTTTCTTCACTTGTGGATTGGGGAGACTTCCTTCATACACCTTTGGTATTGTTTCTTCCCAAGGGGAGGAACGTTGTTCGATAGTTTTGGAGTAGCTTCTTCATTCCTTCTCGAGCATCTTCCATGGGTGATCATTGTACATTGAAGGGGGGCTACCTTGTCTCTCTTCTTCTCTTGTATGGGGGGGACTTTTTCCTCACATGGGGTTTTTTCCTTCTCATGCTATGTTCATAGTTTTTTGTATCTCATCTCTCTTTTGGGGGGTAGTTTTTTCCCATTGGGTTTTTCTATCTTTACTCCACTTGTGAGAGATTGCATTGCATTTGTATATGGGTACCTAACATGGCCTAGTAGTCGGGACCCATCTTGCATTGTTTGCTTTTGTGTACATTCTCCCTAAGTTGCACTTAAGGGGGGGTGTTGGTGTAATTAAATGTCTTGTACCTTGTCCTAGATCATAATTACACCTTAGTTAAGTTTACTTAGGGACCACATAGGAGGTTGTTAGAGATTTTCCACCTTTTGTGGACTTGACATCTCATACCTCATCACTTCCACCTTTTGTGGACACATCATGTGATCATCTCTCCACCTTTTGTGGGTGATCCACCTTTTGTGGAGATTATCACATTATCCTTTTCCACTTTAGATGGAGTGATAACTCTTCATTATTGTCACATGTCATAAGATTACGACACTTGTCATAATCTTATGCCCTCCTATGTTCTCACCTTGGCTATATATCCAAGGGGTCTCCTAGCATAGCATTGTACCATCATTATCTTATATCATTGATAAGAATACAATTTATTCTTGTCATATTATTTCTCTCTCCTTTGTGCTTTCTATTAGGCCTCTAGATCTTGGGTGGCTACCTTCATAGCCAATTCTTACACCTAATGCAAAAGTGTATTTAAATAAAATTATATACATAGGAAGTTTGTTAATTCTATAAGCCATTCCAACACATACAAGGAATGTACATGTCCTAGTAATACAATAAAAACATTCCACAAACACATCATATGAAACTACTAACTCTGCCTCATTCCCCCTCCTTTAATATTGTTCAAATATACTTGATTAGCACAAGAAAATAGAAATATGATGGAACAATCAAATAAAAAGACTCATTGACCACACATATCAATAACCATTATTTTTTCCTTCCAAAAGATACATGCTCATATAGGATAATTCCTGTTGTAAAAAAATATACATTCATTAAGTCATGGTAGTTCAGATAAGATTGGTTAAATTTGGTTGGGAAACTAATCAATAGGCTTGGTTGGCCAGCTCAACATGAATCTTTTTTGTTTGTGGTTTTTCTTGAATGATCAATGTCTCTAGGTAATATGTTTTTTCATACTTGCTTAATTTTCATGCCCAAGCATTGAAAATTTATTATAAAAATAATGGATGGGTATGATCTAGGTTTATTATGATTGGTGTTATATGAGCCATTTTATTATGGGTGCTATGTGATGGTGAGATGGTGGTTGTGAAATGTTTTCTCTCTGATATTGACTCTAAGGATCAAATTTGAGCACTAGGTTGAGGAAATTCCCCCATTAAGGTAAAGGATTTTTTTATTGTGGGATGGATATTATGAAGCTTATTATGACCTAAGATGGAATGTAATGACACTAAATATCGATAATTAACAAGCCATGATAGGTGTGATAGGTTTGTGAAAGGATTTTATTATGGATGGAGTGGATTTAGATGCTAATAGATTGTTGATAGAGGCTACTATACATAGTGCCTATAAACAAGTTTTCACTATGATACTTACCTAAGGCACCATCAAAGTGGTTTTCACCATAGGCTGAATTATTTCTCTTTACTTTTGCCCTTTTTTCTATTTTTTTGTATTTTGTATTTTTTATTAAGACATTCTGAGGATCATGTGAAGAAATTCTTTAGGTGAACGCTATTTATGGTTTCATCTAGCTACTCAACCTCAAGTGTATCTATTTGGTATACTCTAGATCCATAAGCTATTGCAATAATGAAAGGCCCCTACTAATTTGGTTCAAACTTCCCTTTCTTTAAATAATCTTGTTGATTCTTTTGGTTGGCTTTAAGTACTAGATCTCCTATCTCAAACTTGCATGATATGACATTGTTATAGTTATGATGAAGGAAGTTTTGGTAAGCCTGTAAATGATTGAGCACTTGAAAATGCATTTCATCGAGAATTTATAAGTCATGTAGTTTAGAAAATCTGTACTCCTCATCACATTAGTGTGTTGCAGAGAGACTCTTGGTGATGGAAGCTTGACCTCTATAGGTAAGATGGTTTTAGTTCCTAAAATAATGAATAAGGAGTGGATCCTATTGGTGTGTGAATACTAGTTTAGTAAGCCCATATGGTGGGATTAAGATGGATATGCTAGTCATGAACAATTTTACTAACTAACTTCTTAAAGATTTTTAGAATTTTTTTATTTGGCACCTCAACTTGACCATTAATTTAAGGGTATTATGGGGTAGATAATTGATGTTGGATATGGAACTTATGGGAAATTTCATGGAACTCTTTATTTTTGAAAGGATGACCATTGTAAGTGACAATGGATGAAGGGATACCATATTGACAATGATATAATTGAGTATGAACTTGACTATTTTATTTTTGGTGATGAATGTGAGGGGAATGACATCAATCCATTTTGTAAAATATTTTGTAGTACTGATAATGAATTTATGGAAATTGGATGATGAATTATGGATCTTACCTACGAGATCAAGTCCCCATTGTGAAAAAGGCCATAGTGTAGTAATTTCTTGTAGATCATGTGCTGGTATATGAATGAGGTCTCCATACTACTAAAATTTATGTCATTGGAAAATTAACATTCTATTGTAGGTCAATAATAAGTTCTCACAATTTTCATAAATACTATTATGTACCTCATCTAAGGAAGTATGGTCTTTGTTTAAGTTAAGAGACCTAAGGATAGTATCATCAAGACTCCTTTGATAAAGTGTATCACCATGTATTGCAAAGTAGGATGAGCATCTAATGATTTTTTTCATTGGTTGGAGGATAAATTATGTGGAAGGACATTATGATGGAGGTATGCATAAATATATTGATACTAGAAACCTACGATTTCATACAAAAGTTAAGATTATGGGACATTGAATGCAGGGTTCAAGAGTTCTTCCACCAATAACTCACAATATTGAGTATTATGTGACATGTCTAGAAGCGACCTAGTATTTTCTATTTTATCAAATAATTTGTTAATTATCCTAGGGATCTGCTCAAATGATATTTGGGTGAAGTAATCCATGAAGCTATCAACAATTTTTTTTCAAGGTTAGAGTTTCTCATTCTTAGTTTGATAATCATCATTAACCTATTTGATATCTAACTAGAAATCACCAAAAACATGTAGCTCCTTAACCTGCCATTGTATTACGATTCTCAATCTAGTGATCAATGCTTCATACTCAACAATATTATTTGTACAAGGGAATTCCAATCAATATGATTTCAAGATATAGTCACCTTATGGGGTTACGAATAGTACATGTACTTCATATCCATGATGATTATATGAAGCATCAAAATTTAAATTCCACAAGTGAGAGGGGATCACAATGAATATTCATTCACTCAAAAAATTAGATTTCAATGGGTGATATGAAATTGGGGGGGAATCCACTAATTGATCAACAATCACTTGTACCTTGAAATATTTTCTATCTATATATTTGATATCAAATTCACTAAGGATCATAACACATTTTTTTAATCTACCCATGAGTGTTTCTTTTCTAATTAGGTACTTGAGTGGATCAATCTTAGCAATGAGATTGATTTGATTGTTTACCATATAATACATATTTTCTTTTGAGAAATGAAAATAAATACAAAACATGCACATTCAATAGGACTATAGTTGAGATCGTAGCCTACTAGAGTGTGACTGATATAATATACAACCCTTTCCTTTCTTGAAGAGTCTTGCTATGCTAGTAAAGTCCCTAATATTGATGTGGTGGTAGAAATGTATAATAATCATGCTTTTCCTTGAATAGGTGGTATTAGTATTGAAGGAGAAGTGAGGTAATACTTCAACAACTAGAAATATTGTTGACCTTTCTTGTCCCATTTAAAGGTGACACCATTGTGCAATAGATGTGTGACATAATGACACTTGTTATCTAATTGAGAAATGAATTAACAAATGGACACAAATTTCCCTTGAAAACTACGTAAATGTTTAAGAGGTTTTGATGGAGGTGTATCAATCATAACTTTTACCTTTGTAGGATCAAATTCTATGCTTGTGTAAGAAATAATATAGCCTAGTAGTTTTGTTGAAGTAATCCCTGTAGTGTTATAAATTGTCACCCATGATAATTTCACACTATGTTTTTCTCACCCCTAAGAAATTGGACCTAATTGAACACCTAAATTCCTAAATTATGCATTATGTGGCCCTATTTTATCATTTCTTGACAAATTGCAAGTATAAAACAAATGCATTCATTTAATACTTTGTACCCAACACGTTGATTCCCAAAAAATAGGGTGGGGATATAGTTGCCTAGGGCGACTTAGTCCCCCTATTTTACCTCAAAAATTTAATATGTCGGTGTTGATATTTTATTATTTGAATTTAAAATGTCCAATGCTTATTGTAAAAAATTATTTTTTGGGAAATTAGAATAATTACATATAAATACATAATTATTTCATTATTTGAAATGAACAAGGAAGTTATTGGAGAAATTTTTATCAAGAGTATCATCAAGCAAGTCAAGAGCAACATTTCAAAGATTTATTGCAGCAATTCAACATAAAATCATCATGTGAAAGTTTATATGAGTTTTTTCATGTTCATGATTTCATATTGTTTTTGAGATCCAACCCTTGTAGGTCTTCAAGAAAATCAAGCAAGAAATAATTCAAGCCTTGAGGAGATTTGTATGACTCTAGTCCTTCAAGGAAGTCATTGATTAGTGGTGTCAAATTTGAAGAGTATTAGGAGAATATTGAAGGTCAATTATTAATTGTTGCAATCAAACCCTACACCTTGACAAAAAATGAAAACTCAACTACAACAATATCTGACAGTAATCAAACAGTGAAACAAGTGGAAATAGAAGGCTCTAACCTAGTATTAGAGCATTGTGAAATCAGTTCTGGAATCCTCCTAGTGGGACATAGTCACCCAGGGTGACTTGGTCCTCAGAAATCTACTCCAAATTCATATCACAGGTGCACAATACTCTGTTGTGTCCATTTCTAAAGTTTGAATTTGTTTGTGATTGCATCATTAGGTTAGTTGAATCATTGTATTTAATTCTTAAGTCTATTTAAAATTTGGTCAAGGGAAATTTGACTCACCTTTCAAGTTGTAAGTTAGTCCTATACCTTGTTCAAATCCATCAAACCCCCACTACCTTAATATCTTAATGAAATGTGTGGGAAAATCCCCATTTGAAATATTAGGGTGAATCTCTAGAGTTTCACTTTTCCCACATTTCAACCCCAAAGACACACTTCTTAGGATTCAATTTGACACTATATTTTCAATCCTAACAAATATTTGTGCAAGGACATCTAGATGATCTTACTTGATAGTTTACTTAGCTAATTGATCATCAACATAATCTTCCATGAGGACATGTATCATATCATTAAATATTATGGTTATAGCCTATTGATAGGTATCTCTAGCATTTTTAATACTAAAGGGAATGGCATTATATTAGTTGGTTCCCCATGGGCATGTGAAAGATGTTTTGTGTTGATATTTTTTGGCTATACGAATTGGGTTATACCTTGAAAATCCATCCATTATAGATAGCATTATGTGTCCCACTATCATGTCTACAATCATGTCTATGTTCAACAAAGGAAAATCATCTTTTTGGCATTCTTTGTTCAAATCAATGAAGTTTGTGGATATGTAAATGACCCCAATAGGTTTGGTAATAGGTACAAGATTAGATATCTACTCAGAGTAATCAATTGGTCAGATGAATCCTACATCTAATAGTTTTTAAAACCATGTTTTGAATAATAATATGATTTGTGGATGCATTTTATGTAGCTTTTGTTTGATAGGCTATAGCCCCAAGGCTACCATTAGGTGATGAAAAACTAGCTTAGGATCTAATCTTGGTATATATGTGTAGGACCATGCAAAGTTCACTTGTTTGAGTTGAAAAAATATCATGAATTTAGTCTTCTCCTAATTTGATAGTGATGCTATAAAATAAGTGATCCTAAGATTTTTTCTATGCCAATGTTTGCTTCTTTATATTTCTCTACAAGCACTAGTGATCTCTCTTTATTTTTGGACATGGGGAGAATGCCAATCCTTCCATCCTTAGGTTCCTTGGAATATTTTCACCATTAGATACATCCTTTATTTTTTTTATTCTATGGTTTGAAAGTTTTGCATTATAATTTTCACTAGGGGACCTTCTTATGATTGTTATATTTTTATGATTGGAAGGTTTAAAATTCTCTCCAAAGTATTCCATGTTTCCAAGATCTATAGTTAAAATAGCTCTATGATACCCAAGTGGAATTCCATCTCATAGTTCCATGAACTCAACTATGGCTTCATCGTTTTCGAATATATCTAGACAAGACATTTTGAGTTAAGTTTGCTTACATCTAATTAGGCTGACCTAATTGATGTATGCGGATGAAATCATGTATATATATGAAACATCTATACATTGTTCAAACATAGAAAAGTTGATAGTGCAAAAATCTATGATAGTGTGATATTGTGAAGCTGCTAATAGTTGTTGATAGTTGTTATATACCTACAAACTGATGTAGGACTTTTCTTTTCTAGAGCTTAATTGGAACTGTATTCAACACATAGGAGGTGCATTCCATTAGTTCACTTTTTGGTAGTGAGCCACACTCTATTGTAATCATTTTCAGGCTATGAGCCTTTCAAGGATAGTGTGTCCTGGTAGTGTGCCCTGTAAGATCTTATCATTGGTTATAATATATTGTGAGTTAATCCTCACCGTGGTTTTTCCCACTTTGGGTTTTCCAAGTAAAAATCTTGGTGTCTATGAGTTGTGTGATGTTATGATCTCTTTCATTTTTTTACTTGAATTTGCTGCTAGATATGCTTTAATAATTGGATGGTTAGTAATCAAATGGTTTTGTAGAATACTGATTCAACCCCCCTCTTGGTATTTTGTGTGTTCAATAATCATAAGTATCTTTGTTAGAAATCTCAATTTTGGGAAAAGATTTAGTTTCCTTTTTAAGGACATTCATAATAGTAGATGATATAGTGCCTCTTTTTCTAAACCCAATCCCTTGAGAACATGGTTTTTGTGTTATGGAAATGGGTTCCATAATTCTTTGTTTCTATAGACCAAGACCATTATGACTATCATATCCCATTTTTTTATTATTTGAAATCCTTTAGATTATTTATCAACAAGTACAGTGATGGCTTCTTCTTCATATTTTTAAATCCATTTGGACATGTCTTTTTCAATATCCTCTTTAAGTAGTTCGCCCATTTTGAAAATATTTGAAAATATGGTCAGATTTCCTTTAAAGATAATTTTGGAAACTTCTTTTTTTCTATGTGCTTAACCATAAGACCTTGGTGATGATGAAAGTTGTCCTTACCACACCTTGTTTCTTGTACTTGTACCTTGACCCCAGGACTAATGGTGGATTAGTTGGATGATTTGGTCAATGTATTAAGATCAATATGGGATGAACAAGATGAAGCCTCACCATTGTTTGGAATATGATTTCCTATTTTTCCTCTCAAATTACTACAATAATGAAATGGATTAGGATATCTTGAAATAGTAACTTTAGTTCGATGTTGTGAGTAAATTTTATACATTGATGGAAGGTAGATGGAATTACCTATGTGGCATGTATCCATGTGTGAACAAGAAGTACATTATATGAGAGCTCAAGGTCCAAGACTTGACATACTATATCTTTTATTACTAGACCAACTCATATGAGGAGTGTTATTGTTCCTTTAGAAGGGAACTATGCATCCTCATATTCTTTGATGAATATTTTCTTGTTCAGATTGATGACTCCTTCAAAGTATCCTAATACATTTACTATTTTCAAAGTGAAATTTTTTAAACCAGCTCCACCATCTATTAGTACTCATTTAATCTTATGTTTATTGAAAAAAATATCTAGATAGAGAGGATCATTATGAATGGGTCTATGGATTGATAAATATATTAGTGAATACAATATTATGCATGGATGTGAGATTTCCTAATATAGCTTGAAATTGATTGATATGTAGATCGGTAGGTACTAAAGACTCTTTGAGAGCCTTATCTAGGAAATCCTTATGAAGGGGAGATATACATAAAATATATAAGATGAATATTTGTGTAGGTGTATATTTGGATGTACAGCCTCTTGAAAGGTTGCTTTACTCTACGGTTGTGACACCATAATCACGATTTTTATTATTTATGGTAATGATAGACACTTGACTGTCAATTTCCTGAATTTGGTTTATAGTATACTCATAATTGATGGCATTATAAATGGTGTAATTATTATAGGTACTACCTTGATTGGAGGCATTTCCCTTACTGTTATTATGTAGTACATCCTTGAAAATCACATGATCATTATTAGATGTGTTGGATTGGTTCTCAATAGAGATATCTCCTTTATCAATTAGTTTGAAACAATTGATATTTGTGTCCTTTAATCTATGATACTCACAAAAATATGTGTTTATCCACCATGTGGGTTTGAGTTGAGGTTTGTATTTTCTGATTTTTATGAGTGTTACTAAGTTTGATTGGACCATTTTTTGAAGTGCCGACTTAATAGGTACCCCCAAAGGAGTATATTTCCATCATGGGGTATTATTTTTCGTAGGATGACCTCTTTGTGAGTTATTTTAGATAGTTGCCAATCTTTTGGAATTAGGTGGTACTTTTAGGCTTAATATAGGTTGAGAATTTTGGGCTATCTTGGCATCAACCACACCATCGTTGGCTGTATTTTTATTTTTAGACCAAAAATGAGGTTATAATTGGATGAACTTGTATTATCTTTGTTTTCCTTGTATATATTCACAAGTAATTTAGCTATACAAGATTTCTCAATAGTAAGTCCTTTCTCTATGGTTTCATTAAAATTGTTAGAATATTGAACCTATAAATGGAATCCTATCTCAATATTCAAATTTTTTATGAATATCTAGACTATTATTTTTGGTATATGACATTGACATTTGTTAGCTAAGTTCCTCCACTTATATGAGAATGAGGTGAGAGTTTCTCCATTATTTTTGGTATTGCATAAATATATCATGGATACGTCATGTTTAATGCTATATGAAAAGTGAGAATTGAATTTTTTTGCCAGTTCTTGAAATATTCTAATACCATGTTGGAGATGAGATAACCATTTGATACCTTCTCCCCTTAAGCTCCATGAGAAGAGAGGAATAATACAAGTGTCATTGTAAACCACCTTTAAGAAAGATATATATATATATATATATATATATATATATATATATATATATATATATATATATATATATATATTTATATATAATTATTTGATATGTTCATGAGGATCTCCCCTTTCTTTGTACTTATCCAAGTTTTTCATTTCAAAATTATGAGGGAAGGGTGGCATTGGTATTTTTCTATCAAAAGAATAAGGAAATATGTTCTCCAATGTATAGCTCCTAATTGTTGATAATGTTTTAATATTTGAGATCTATAGTTGCAAGTCACAAATTTATTGATCCAAATCATTTGGATGTGTGAAAGTGGGTATGTTAATGGGATTGTATGTGAAAATGTGATGAGTGGACGATTGACCTTAGGAAAGTTCATTTTCTAGTTTTTTTGTGGCATATATGCATTGTGTTGTGGAGAGTAAGTATTGGTAAATAAGTTTGATGTGGTGAATGTGTTTGGTGAAGTGAATTATTGTTGAGATGTCATGGAGTTTTAATGTGTATTATGTGAAAAGATGTTTTTATTATGTGGAATTATTTTTTGGTTTGGTGGAATGTAAGTGTGGGTGAATATGTTTGATGTAGTAAATGGGTTTGGTGAAGTAAATTGTTATTGAGGTGTTATGTTGTTTTGGGTTGGATTTTGTGAAAAGATGTTTTCATAATGTGGGATGTTGTTTTGAATTTCATAAGTGTTGGATTTTTCTTGTAAAAGTTATGATATATGTGAAGGTGTTTGAATATTAGTCACGATGATAGTGTTATATGGATGTTTTGTTGGTATAAAAAAATTGTGATTTGTAAGGTGTATGGTGGAAGTTGAGTGTTTATCAGAGGTATAGATACTTGGGTTGAATTTGTTGGTATGAATGATTACAGAATGATGTTGGAAATTTGTTGGGGTATATTATTAGAAGGTTTTGTGAAAGGTGTGTTTTTCTATTTCAAGTAGGAGTGTCGTTAGGTGGTTGCATGAAAAAATTAGTTTGTTGTGGAAAAGTGTTGTTATGTGGTTATATGAAGGATTTATTTGGTTGTGGAATAGTGTTGGAACTTGTTCCTCCTAAGGTATATGATGAGATGGTGTTGGTGATGTATTGAATGAGTGTGGTATCAAAGGTGGATGGTAACTTGGCACCTTTTTGTGCTACTAATAAGAAATATTAATCATGATTTTTTACAATAATAGTATCCACAATTTTCATAGCCTTAGCATCTTGTTGTGCTTTCCCCAATTATTTAGGGGTTATGTCTTTAATTATGTTGGGTGTATTTTTAGGACTATATGGTGACTTTCGAAACCCTCTTGACACAAGTAATTGTGAGTAATATTCTTGTATTTCCTAGAAAGGATCTATGCTCATGGGACCCATATTAGGATTTGGTTGATGTTGCATCTTTCTCTTAGTATGAGACCTAGTTTCAACTAGAATATGATAGATTTTGAGACCTTTTGAATTTAAGGAGTTTTATATGTGGGATAGAGAAACCAAGAAAGATCCAAAGTATATCTAGAACTTAGATAATGAATAGGGTTTAATTTGATATGTTGAATTTGAACTAGACTAATGAGTTCAAACCAATAGGTAAGGGGGAAAAATATATTAAATTAAAAGTAGACACACTCTCAAGAAAATATATGTCACTAGAATAGGATAATTTGATCATTTGAGAAGGAAAAATTATAAGAAAAAAAGGATAAAATTAGAGATAAATGGTTGCAAGATCTAGATTTAACCTATGAATCAATTTTGGTAGATAATGGATTGTTGGTTATGGATGAGAGACTATTTTTGGTACAGGTTTGAACCTATTTTTGAGTATTTTTATGGATATAATGGAAAGATGAATTGGTGGTATGAGAATGACAAAAAATAATGAAAATAGTAAGTCTATGGTCTATTTGTGTATGCTGGTAGATTTTATGTCTATCTTTACATAGGTCTATTTTTGAAGTTTGAATATTTTATGATAGTATGTTTAGTGATAGTTAGAGTCAATTGCACCAATTGATAGATAGATTTTGCACCACAGAGAGTCAATTACATAGTTCTATATAAAATTGCTCATTTTTGGATTATAGTGTGATTTTAATAGAGTCAATTATGTAGTTCTAAGGATCAATTATGTATTTTAAAGGAATAACTTCATTTAAAGGATCAAATGTGTAATAGGAAGGCTCAATTGTGTTGTTTTAGGTAAAAATGTGTTTTTAGAGTTTTCTACATAAAATCAATTGTGCAAAAGGATAAAAAGTTGCAAGCTTTGATAGATCAATTACACTATTCTATGGATTTTAAAAAATTATTAGTTTCTTAGAATTTTGGAAAGAACAAGAAGAATCACTCGATGACATAATGACTATTTGATATTTCTAGGGTAATAGACAAAATGATTTCACTAGAATTATATAAGAAAAGCATGCCAAACACAATATACAACCTATGATATTTAGTCAAGGTGTGTCTCAGTAGTGGAGGCCCAAGCAATAAAATATCATAATATTGTGCTCAATCCAATTTCAAAGGAGGATAGATAGGTCTCTATTGGAACAAGGGTTCGCCTTCCCATTCCCTTGAAGAATTTTTACAATCTCAAAATAATTTTATCTTACCCTAGGATGATGCATGTTGGGAAGCTTCATGCATGATATTGTGTATTTCACCCCACTAGATCAATCAATGATGGTGTTAGGCTTCTAATAACAAGGGTTTTAGTGGTATTTGTGAAAAATTAGCCCATCTATAATGCTTGAGATTGGGGGGTCTCCCCACTCTCCTCACCTAACAAGTCTTGATAGATCGAGGGTTTTGTGACTTGACTCGAATAACATTGACCACACCTTAGGGTATAAATTTCATTCCCCCCTTTTCTATACCCCACCAAAAAATGTGTTTGAGGTCACCCTTGGGCTGATGAAGTCCCTAACCAAGCTTCCTACTAAATTAAAAAAGGAAGATGTTATTTTTTCAGATACCCATGCTTACACTAGGCACCATGGGAGAGCATACACAAATAACACTCCTTGGATAAAAATGATAAAGATGAGGACTCAAAGATGTTTTTGGTCCCCAAGTTCACACTAGGAACAAGATGGGATCCTACACATTAGTGAATCCACTAGACATGCAAACAAGTTATTTCCTTTAGAAAATTGAGATGTGAGCTACTCTAAAAACTAAAACACAAAACCTTGCATTAGATATGTCAATAGTTTCAAAGTTTATTTTCTTCTCCCAATGAAATTCAAAAGATACATAATTCAAATCAATAGCCAAGAAAATCACACACACACACACACATATTACACAATATAATGGATTAATTATGCAACAACCTAAGTCAAACATGTTAAAGAAAGAAATTAGGTGCATGAAATCAAATAAAATAAATTAAAAGACATAGAGAGTTGGATCTTATACTTGATCAATTGTGTAGTTTACTTGATCACTTGTGTTTTTTCCCCAATGTGTAGTTTCCAAAATAATTGTATCAATCTACAAAAAAATATAGATATTTTACAAAAATAGGAATGATAAACCATGAAAGAATAATCAATTGGAATTTTTAGGGCTAGACACCTATAAAAAAATCATAAATAAATTAAAAAATAAACAATAGTGACCGAGAGCACAATATCTCAATAAATCAATCAAAATTAAATCTTTGCAATCCCAAGATCAAATGCATCATTTTAAAGATCAATTATGTTGTGTCATGATTCAAATTCATTGAAGCACAAGTTAGATGTGTCAAAAGCTTGAAAATCCTATACGGATCACAAAATTAGATGTAGCATTTGGAGGATCAAATGTGTTGTTTAGAGGATGAATTATACCAAAATACCAGTCAAATGCGTTGTTTGAACTTGTAACTACTCAAAAACACAAAACTTGGTAATTTTTTTTTATTAAAATGAACACGATGTGGGTCCCACTGGGCATGCTAGAATGTGGATCATAAAAATGATCATGAATAAACAACAACAACAACAACAACAAATAAAAACACACAATCAATTCAATAATCTCAATGAAGCTTATGGAAATCAAACAAATAAAATGAAGTAAAAAATGCATGATAACCTTGCTTAGCTCTATTTCTCGTCAATCACCTTGAATAATGGTATGTATGGTTTCTCTTAAAATTTTAGCACAAAAGAACTTAAGATAATATGTGTATAGATTTCTTGCAATAAGGGAAAGAGTGATCATGGATGAATGATGTTTGTATTTATAGATTTTAGGTGATACCAATCAATGGTTGATATCAAATATGAAATTGAAAAGATCAATGAATTAGAATTATTGAGAGGGATTGATGAGGAGTTAACTGATTGCATGATTTAAGTCAACTAACTGTGTCGATTAGTTAAGAGAATTTCTTGGTAAGATAAGTATGAGTGATTGTTAGTAAAATTAAATAGATTGGATAGAAGACTGAATGGATTGGAGAGTGAACTTAAAGTGAGTGGGAGTTGGATGATGAGGTGGAAATGCATGGACAATTAATAAAATAAATAAATAAATAATTTAATATGCAAAGGGGAAAATAAATGAAATAATAATTTTATTTATTTTTAGAAGAAGATAGTGTTGGGAAGAATAATTAGTTTAATTAAATGATTATAAATAATTATTCTATTATTGAGATTTAGGAAAATATTAATTTGAAGATAAATTAATTAAATAATTATAAATTATTTAATCAATTTGCAAGAGGGGAATAAATTAGTGAATTAATTAAATAATTAAAATTATTTAATTAATAGAGTAAAAATGATGAATTAGATGATTTAATTAAATAACTCAAGTTTATTTAATCAAAATAGAAATGTAGGGAACTTTTAAAATTTAAATAATTAAATAATTAAAAATTATTTAATTATCCAAGATGAGGGGGAAATGATGTTAATTTTATTAAATAATGAAATTATTTAATTAAATGGAGAAGACAAATTGATTAGGAAAGATGATGGAAATTGATGATGTTTTGGAAGAAATGAGCTAGTCAAATTTAGGTGTCTACACTTGCATTTTTCAAATTTGGACAACCCATTTTGTATAAATCATAGTGTTTTATAAAGAGTTGATTTGACATCCAATCTTCATACAAGTCATAATTATCTTGAAAATATCTCTAGGGGACTACAATAAACACTAATAATTCTTGAGGGGGCTCTTTTAATCAAGGGTGGTAATCTAGATGTTTTTTATTTTGAGTTTGTTAGTCATGATCATGTCTCTAAAACTGAATCCCTTCCAATTGAGTATTATTCATAATTCTCCTAATAAATAGACAATGAAGTGTGAATATTATGGGATGAAAAAGGCATATAAGTAGAAGATTGTCTTCAATGTAAAATATTAGAGTGAAACAACTTCTTGATCATGGTATTACCTTATTTTATCATCTTGTAATTTCAACACATATAAAAACCTCATCTAGTCACTCAAAAGTCTTGTGAGGCATAATCATTTGGGGATGAAAAATCTACCCAGATGTCTTGCATTGATATATCATCTCTCATATCTACATTTGATTCTAATATTGACTCATACATGGGTTATAGTGATTCTTTTTATTAGGATATTTCTATTGTCATTTTAAATCCATCACATTGGGATGTATATCTAACATACATCACATATTTCTTTGTAGAATTCCTCTTTATATATTTGGATGAAACTATTGAGGATATTCATCTCCTCTATAATTTCAACTTTGATGATGTTTCATCATGACTTCCATCTTTAGATCTTGTTCTTGCCTTGCCTACATCAACTTCTATAGTGACAAATTGTGCAAATATTCATGAGTCTAATCTGAATCAATCATTATCTATGTTGATATCCTCTATTGTAACATCATATTCACATCAATCCATTTGTCACCATACATCCATTGTCACTATTACTAAATCTTATATGGTACTTGATGCATTTTATCAACATTTATCACACATCAACATTGGATTGGTGATCAATGAGTATAATTCAAATACATCATGGGTATCATTGTAATCTTTGGATCATGTACATAATTTAGAGACATTCATATTGATTCTTAAATATTCCTATTTATAATGAGAATTCATCTTTCACACATTTGTGTTGTTGGTTCTTTCCAAGGGGAAAATTAATATGTTCAACAAACATGGATCATCTTCAACATCCATTTTCAGACATCTACCAACAATACATACATTATTTTAAGGGGAGGTTGCATGGTTTCTCTTATTCTATCAACTTTGGGGCATTATATAGACCACCTTTCTTTTCTCTTCTATGGGGAGAACATTCATTATATATTGTGCTAGAAGTAGTCCTTGGGGGTCATGATAATTCCTCCATATATCACTTCTTCACTTGTACATTTCATTTTATTTGCATCATTTCTATTTTGGAGAGGATTTTTGTTTGCAATTATTTTTTTCCTTTTCTTCTATTTATGAGAAATTTGTACATGAGTACCTAACATGGCATAGTATTTGAGAATCATCATATGTGCATACATTACTCCCAAAGTTGTACTTAAGGGGTATTGGTATAAATAAATTCATTATCATATCTAGGTAGGATATCACCTTTCTAGGATTGACCTATTCAAACTTATATTAAGTTTAATTAAGTTGTTTCATACTTTTGTCTCACCTCATGTCACTAAGGCATGAGTAATCATCACTTGAGACACCTATTGCATGCATACTTTATACTTATACACTTGTCAAGTGAGCTCACAAGTGTTGCACATTTGGAGGGATAGTCAAAGTTTCACTCCTACCTTCTCACCTCTTCATCCTTGCCAATATAGGTAAGGTTCATCATTGTATTTACACACTTTTAATTTATATGATAGATATCTTATTGTGTTCATTGTTTCACTTGTAGAAGGTTATCAACTAATGCTTTATGATCTTGTCATTCTCTAGCATTTAGAACGAAAATATGTAACCCATTTTTCTCTTCCTCTCTAGGTTGATTACTAGGAGAAGACTTGGCCTCTCTAACTATTAGAATATAACTATATGATATCTTCATTGTTTTAGGAATAAAAATATTTTTTACTTTCACAACCTTCACAATAGCTAATTTAGAAACATTCTTAGGTTTAAAGTCCAACTTAGACCTCTTATTCTTAGACACATGCACACAAACATCACAATTGAAAATTTTGAGATGCCAAAGAGAGGGATTGTTTCCTATTTGAATCTTCTATGATATTTTATGAACAAGTGTTATAGATCTATTGATAAATTTACAATTAATCTTGACTACTTTTACTAAAAAATCATATCTAGCCTAGCACCACTGAGCATAATATTAGCCTTATCCATATAAATCTTGTTTTTCCTTCTTGTAACTCTATACTATTCATGGATATATAGAATTTTATTCTATTTGAATACACCACCATCATTTAAAACCTATCAAAATTTGTATAATAAAATTCTTCATTGAATATGATCTCTAACCTTGGCCTTCTTTTGAATACAATCCTCTACAAGAGATTTAAACATGTTTAAACTAATAAGGTCCTTAGATTTATATCTTATAATGAACAACCACATATTGTTGGAGAAATCATTAACGAATAATACATAATGTAAGGATTTTATTGATGAAGGAACATTTATAGGTTAAAAACATCAATATGAACCAAGTTTGATAACTCATTCAACCTTGTAGAGATCAAAATAAATTTGACATGATTTTATTTTCCATATGTACAATGCTCATAGAAATAAAAATTTAAAGAATACTATTTATTCCCTATTCAAGGATTGAATGATTTTTCATTGATGTGATATTATTTTTTATGCCATGATTTAAAAATGTACCATTTTAGTGACATCTTAAAAAATTTCTTGGTGAAATCTTGAAAAAATTCAATTTTAGAAATCTAAGGTGTTTCATAGGTGACACTTTGAAATTTTTCCTAATGAAAACTTGAGGAATCACTTGGATGATGAGTTAAAATTTATCCTTGCTAGAAATTTGATCTATTTCCTAGGAAATACCTTGTAAATTCCCCTTGTTGGCAATTGAAACCTAGAAAGAGGGGTGCTTTATTAAAATGAGGGGTTCACCAATTTTACTATAAATAGAAAGGGTAAAATGGGGTATAATGCACCTATTTTCCTCTATTTCATTAGGAAAAAGAGATCCCTTGAGCCAAGGTTGACTTTCAACCCTTAGGTGAGTTGACCTTGAAGGAAATCTTGTCATTTTCCTTATGATCTAGGATGGAGCAGGTCTGCTAAAATAACACTTTTGGGGGAAAGAATAAAAATAGTAAACTAACCCAAAAATTAAATGTAAAACATGAAATTAGAAGATTAAACATTAATCTATCAGAACCTGCAACTTTCAGAAAGATTTGAGATGGTTTATTATTTTTTCACCTTTCATCAAAATGTTGTTGTAGGGTGTCCTCTGGTACTCATTCACTAAAGGGAAAATGGCTCTTTGTAGGGATTTTTGAAATCTATTTGTAGGTCCTCTATTCCTCTATCTACACTTCTAAATTCTTTGAATTTCACAGTTGGAAAGTCAAAAATAAATCCTATAGGTGATTTTTTGTGGCATGATGACAAATTTGACAACTTTTCCAATTTTGCACTATAAGAGATCTTAAATCCTTCTTCAACCTAAGATCTGCAAAACACACAAGAGGTATTTTTATTTTTATTTTTGGTGAATGGGGGTTTTCCTTGGTTAAACCCTATTTTGGTAATTAAACCTTGAATTGAAACAATGAAACATAAAATTAATGATGAATGAACAAGTGCTATGTTGAAACTCATCAAACCCTTGATTTGAAACCCTTTAAGGACTAAAATTTAGTAGATCTTGCATAAAATGGCTTGATTGCTGATATGGTATTGATTTGATAGCTTGATTATTGATTTGAAACTTGAAACCTACATCACAATGTTAGCTCCAAAAATATGCATGATGCTTGATATCTTCAATGCTACAAAAAATGCTAGGGAAATATACTCTTGAACACATTTGACAATAATCTTAGCTCTTGTAAAGTTCACCTCTTGCTTCCAAGATTTGAATTGATAAAAGACCTTGATTTTATAGAAAATTTTCTAATTTCCCAAAAATTAAACATTACAAGTTGAAACTTAAATCTTGAATTTAGGACCTTAAGATGCCACCAAAAACATGTTTTAAATTTTAATTTGTGATCTTAAGGGGTCTACACATTCGCCCAAGGGTGAATGGGTCTTGACCTAAATAATCAAGACCTATTCATTTCTTGGTGCTAATAATGATAAATGCATTAATTAAATCACAACTCTCCTTTTAGTAACTACAACTAATTAGGCTTGTAAATGTAAAATTTAAGAAATTAGAGGCTTAATTAAGTCCATTTAAATTAAGGGACCCAAACATAGTGTGAAATGTAAAGGAGTACATTTGTTGACAGTACAACAACTTAAGTTGTTAGTTAGGTGATTTTTGTTGTCTCCTCTACCCAAGAACTTGATACATCATCTAGGTGATAGATTGGGGTCTATGAAAACCATGTAAGGTATCCCTAGTACAAAAAAAATCACTTATGTGAAATTATATTTGGCAAGGATATCCCTATTGCACCAAAAGCCATAAATTATTCATGCAAACTTGAAATGAGGTGCCATTTTTTGAAGTTGTATAAATTTTTAAGATGAATTAAATTTAAAATCATTTTATCTCCATAAGGTCTTTCCTCAAGGATAACTTGACCTTGTTATTTATAAGAGAATTATTACCTCTTTTATTCATTGTGGTCTCATTCGAGTGATAACTTGACATGCCCTTACCCTCTCTTGAGGTATCATTTGGGCTACCTTTTTTCTCCAATGATTTATCATGTGGGAGATACTAATGACCCTTTCTTGAGGCATCACTTAGGGGATAAATTATCATCTCCTAAACCTTAGAGGTATAACTCCATTATATTTTATGGAGTTAAATAAAATAAAATTGAGGAATTTTACTATATTCTAGGATCAAGTTTAAGAAAAAATCTAACCTAAATTACCTTTTCTAAAACCAAAATTACTCTAAACATTCTAAAAATTTATATTTTAAAGATGAAATGCACTCCAAAATTATTCATCTTGTTCATATATAATATGTTCCTCACCAAAATTGGGATATGAAACACACCAAATAGAGTCTCAACTCTTTCATATCTGTACACAAGCTTAGTGTTTCCAAAAACCACAATTCAATGAGATGTATTGTCTCCTAAGAAAATTTGTTCATAATAATCTCATTTTTGTAATACTAATTTTCATGGGGAGCCATAGAAATAATATGCAATAATATATCAACCATGTATATACACAAGGAATGCATAATAAAATATGCTAGAAACACATCTCTAAATTCTCCTTGAGAGGATCTTGTAGAGTAATCCATAAATTTAGTTTTTTTCTCTCTATATAGTCCTTAATGTGACATTTTTTCATTATTCTAGTATTTCACCTTATATTTTTTGAGAGACTTCAACATACCTTTGTATTTTGATTTTTTTTCTATTTTTATTGTTTATTTTTCCTTCATGTATTTTTATGGAAAAATGTTCCTTTATAAAATCCATGAATTTTCACCTTGTTTCCTCAAATTTAAAAAGTTACAACTAGATCCTAAAAATTAAAATTAGAGGTGGTGCTATGAATATCCATACTAATATTTTCCCATAAATCTAGAAAAGATATAGTAAGGATATGCATTGATCTTCTTCATCCATGTTGACCTTAGTAGATTCTAATCGAATTATCAAGATGTTAAAATGATTCAAATTCTTTATAACTAAATCACAATCAACCGTTCTCAAAGAATACAATTTTTTTTCTTAGAAAATAATTATTAACTAAAGACTTAGCTTGATAAAAATCTCCAATTTTCTCCATTAAATTGAAACAATATTCTTGGTAGAGACATTAAAAAGTATTGAATTTAAAAGGAACAATCTAATGGTTGACCTATCCTTTCTATCTACTTTTTCTTAGTCTTCATTATTTATTGATGAAAGTTTTGACCCACCAAAAAAAAAGCATTGTTCATGATTAACTAAGAGGTATTCTAACTCAAGCTTTCATAACTCAAAATTTATTCCAATAAATTTTTTGATCTCCATTATTCTAAAAATGCTACCTATTTTTTTTTTTATCTAGCAAATATTCACTTATGTAGAAAAATCTCATTGAAACTAAATATAAGGGCCTTTTTATTTTCAAACAAGGATAAACAGTTCATTAGGTTTTGATACTATAAAATTTAGATATGGAGATATCCACCCATGATCTATAGGCTTAATAGAAAGCACAAAGTACTTAGAAAAAAATATGACAAGAATAAATTGTATTCCTATTAAAGAATGAAAATATAATGATATGATAGCTTAAAATTGCAATGAGAACCCTTTGGTTATATAGACCAAGGTGAGACATAGGAAAACATAGGATTATGAAAATGTCTTAATATTATGATATGAGACATAAAGTGATAAGTATCCTATGTGTACCCTAAATAAAATTAATTAACAAGTGTGAATAGAACCTACTAGATAATATACTTATTTATACCAACAATCCCCTTAAGTGCAAATTATAGAGAATGATAAAATATGTAAGAATACAATTATGGAAGGATGGGTCCTAAATACTAAGCCATGTTAGGTATCCATGTACAAATGAATCTCTCACAAAAATAAAAAAGAGAAAACCTAGTAGGAAAAAATCCTCCCTAAAAGAGAAAATACAAAATAATCTCAAAATTATGAAAAGGAAAACCCCCCATGTGAGAAAAATTTCCCCCATAAGAGAAAGGAAGAGAAACAATACAACCCCTGATCAATGCATTTTTTTTTTTTTGCTAATAGTATATGCTTGAGACTAGATTTAGAAGATAGTCCACAATTATCAAGCAACATTGATCCTCTTAGGAAGAAACAAAACCAATGGTGTATGCATGCTATATTCTGATTCCTAAACTTAATATAAGGGAAGAAAACTCAAAATGTACGAAGCATTTGAAAATTGCTCAAGTGTCTCCATGTCAATGCCAAAATATTTTCCACAACCAAGTTAGGTGTTCTAGTCCACAATGATGAAGATGAAAATATATAATATAGTAGAACAAGATCCAAAGACCAAAATAATTCCTTCAAACATTTCTCAAGAGTATCCAAGACAATTCCAAACTATGACAAATTATCATATGAATAAATAACAAGAGATTCTAAGGGTTCCCCCACAACATTTAAACAAGATGATGAAACTCCATAGGAGAAAGCATCAAAGAGAATATGCATATATTCAATAGTGTCCTCCAAGTATAGCAAATAGGACTCAAAAAAAAAAATTACAATTTCTATCAAGTACTCATTTGAAGAATTTGTATTTCTAACACTATAAAAATCCAAATGTATTGAATCATTAGAAGACATAGATGTAACAATACTAATCCCATTAGAAGAAATAGTATATGGA
Organism: Sequoia sempervirens; assembly: GCA_007258455.2. Taxonomy (NCBI): domain Eukaryota; kingdom Viridiplantae; phylum Streptophyta; class Pinopsida; order Cupressales; family Cupressaceae; genus Sequoia; species Sequoia sempervirens. The sequence continues at coordinate 434,849,014 of VDFB02105785.1, read as the reverse complement.
GATGTGATCTCAATAGAGCATAGGAAAAAAGAAAGTATTAATATAATTTGAATATTCAAGATATTCAATATATTCAAGCTCCTCTAAATTATCATTATTAAAGGGTATATTATCTGTATAATCAAGGAGAAAGAGAAAATATATAGCAATATCATCTAGGAATGGAGAGATATGAGGGTCCCAAAATATATCCCAAATCTTAGTCCAAAGTGTGTGGGGGTAATTAGTACTTGATAAAGAGCACACAATGTTTTTGATTGATTAAGCAGGGAAAAGGCCCTGATCCCATACAAAAACAACAAAACAGTCCAAGGAAACAACACCCAAACAAACTAGTAAAACTGAGAAGACAACAAGATTAGAAACAACAACACATCTCCTCACTAGAACCAATAAAAAACACATCAGCCAACACCAATAGAATCAAAACTTATAATCCTATCTAGTATCTAGTAGAGTTTTAACCAAACCATATTATCATCCACCCATAAAGCTAAATAGAGCTGATAAAGCCTATTATAAGTTCCTAGCAAGTTAATAGTCCTCATACCAAAAATTTAGAGTAAATTAACACAGTATAGGCTTATCAAGTCATTATCCAAAACTAACCTAATAAGGATACCAAAAAAATATTAATAGATGACATAAAAAGAATAACTAGGCACATAATAGAGGACTAAGCTTCCTCAATTAGGCTCCAAGCCATCTTCAAGTCCCCCACCATTTCCTCGAGCTTTTCCTTGGTCTCTATCTTCCCATATCGATCAACTTCATCCTCGTTTCCTATTTTTCTCTACTAATTTTTTTATCTTGCCCTATCCAGATATAGTAGCCATCACCACCCTTTTCACTACACCATCCATAACACTATAGACATTTCTCACTGCTTCCTCAATAACTTGAAACCTAAATTTGAGTTGTCTTATTTCTACAACATCCTTTCTAAAAGCTCCATCTTATCTTCCATCCTTTCCATTCTTGTATGAACATCATCTGTATCCTTTTCTTTCATATTTTTAGCATTACAAGGGGTCTCAATATTAATTTTAGTATCCTCTAGGTTAAAAGGGTTTTTCATTCATGTTTTCCTTATCATCAACCATGCTTTTCTCCTCTTCCACAGCATGTTCTCCCTCCTATTGATTATTAACAACCTCATCTTCTTGAATCAAATCCTCAGTACCTCTTCCTTTGAATGTCCACTGTAATGCCTAATTTTTTTTTACTAGAAAATCCCAACATTTTCTTTTTTTTTTGCTAGAAGGACAAAACCACAGTCGTCACATTTGTTTTGAACAAAGCTACAAGAGGCTAACAATTGTTAACCTCATAGGTGCAAGGTAACACACTATACGTGTTGAGTGAAATTGCTCATACATCTTTACCATCGACACATCGCTCTAGAGTGGGGTGAGGGAAGAGAATGAATATGGGTGCACAGAGCCAATTGTGCAAATCTTGGATCAAACATGGGGTAGGTTCAAGAATCAAGACACTACTTGAGAATTGCATTAATAGTATTCTTTATATTACCACTATCTTCACTACTAAGTTTATTACCGATGCCATTAATTTTACTAATAAGATGATTATTGGTACCAATGTTTTCTCCATATATATATATATATATTTTTTTTTTACATATAAAAACATTTATGATACACTTCTATTATCATATTTATTTTATTAACTATTATTTATTTATCCTTTTATATATATATATATGAAAAAGATAAATAACCTCTATATACCTATACATTCTATTTAATTTAATGAATAATTTAAAATCTTAATAATGATAACTTCTCTATACCACTACATATATTATTTCACATATATTTATTGAATATTACTTGACAAGAGACCTAAAATAAATAAAAGGAAATCCTTTCTTCCTTACTCATCTAAACTTTCATCTTTAAACACACATTCAATTTTATTTAATATGACCTTTTTTAAGGGGGAGGGAATATAATCTCTTTTCCTCAATAAGGAATACTTAAAACATGAAAATTATGTGGAACTCCCTTAAAGCTAAAATGGAAGGGATTAGTAAGCACCCCTAAATGAAACTTTCCAACGCAGCTTTCCTTACATTAGATTCAAAAATAAGATGTTTTATTCATTATTTCTTTTTGCTTTAAAAATTACGGTTGCACATCAGATTGTTATTATTATAATCCTCTTTATTTTAGCATGAGTTAAAAAGGCTCACTGTGCATACTCCAGGCTGCTGTATATTATCATTTTCTTATAACTACAGACTGTGTTTTGGATTATATTATCAGATTCCTTCGACCTTGAAACGAGTATTGTGTCTTGCTAATGATGTTAATGTGGTTATTATTATTACCTAGCATTCCTTGCAAAACTTAATATCAAAAGCAGTGAATTTCAAAACAATTGCTAGTTTTACATATTATTCAAGTTTAAAAAAAGAAAACATGAACTTTTAGATGCTTATTGAATGCAAACTATTGACCAGCAATAATGTGAACAACTAGAATAAAAATAAATTGTTTTTATGAATGAAATGGTATAGGTGATCTTAACTTTATAAATAGCATGGTGAATATGTAAATCTTGTATACAAAGTTGAAGGTTTTTAATTTTGAGAATAGTACAATGGCAACCATTTCCCTATGACTATTGGCTCAACTATTACGGATATCAATACACCAGCAAAAGTTCCAAGGAAAATAAAAAAACACCAAGTGCATACCGTATCTATAAGATGTTATGCTACACAGTTTGTGGAATTTATACTTACAGAAAAAAAAAGAAATGAGAACTCAGTCAAATATTGATTATTGATGATGGGCACGATTTTATTTGCTGAATATAATTTTTTTTTCTTGCTAACTGCAGATAACGATTTTTACTTGTCAAAAAAACATCATAAACTATGGATTGATTGATATTGTTAGTCTGCTAGTATTTTCTGTTACCACAAGAAAATGGTGCACTGCATCTACTATGTGGTAATATTAAGTAATAAATCAGTCATTGAACCTACGCTCTGTATTATTGTTTATCCCTTGCTAAGGCTATCACCTTACTTCTGTGGCAGCAATATCACCTCTCTTGACTTGTCCATCTTCTGTGGCACATAGCTTGACCGTTATTAATATTCCTAATCACTATATTATCAGAAATAGTATTCATATCTGCTAATATCATAATGCTTCTAGAGGAGACCAACTAAAACAATTATTACAACGCACTATCTTCAAGGATTACATGCATTTAAGGCTGCAACTATTAACTGCGCTAAGAAAAGAAAGGATTCTGAAACGTAAGAACATACCTGAATGGATTTACCCCAATGAAAGCTTTCTGACACCATTGACCTTCAGTACTAAGGCGCAGCACCTACACCGAACCCCAAGATAAAATGTAACTCGTCTGACATTTTATCTTCTTCCCGTTTGGTCAACATCTTAATTAATTGAAGGATAAGACCAGAGAATGCATCCCACACACATCGAGGCATTGGGCTTTTCTCAGGAGAATAGGGGTCAACTCTACCATGTACTTTAGTTCCAACGTGTAGTTCTATGGTTCAGAATACATTGTTTCACAACTACTTTTGGACAGCAACTAGTAAGAGTTTATCACATATATATAATTTTAGATGCTCGTGCTTGAAGTTTTCTAAGTCCACACGTAATGGGGCTCACATTTGTAGGTCTACAGCGATGACTATAAACTACAGAGAGACAACTGCTTTGTTGCGGTTATAGCTATTGCTAGGACAAGTGGTTTAAGTGCATAACATCAATCTAAAACAATGTCCTCTCAGCCAATTTAATAAGGTAATAGTAGAGTAGTCTAGGCGCTTGCAAAGATCCAGACTATTATAATATCTTAAACCTGAATCGATACCCTTTTCTCGGCTTTACTTCTAGGTTTTATTTTAGTTTGATTTGATTCATTTGTTGCATAGTATTTCTTTTTAACAAACCCATGGAAAAACGTTAAACAGACGGAGGAGATTTTAGAGTTGGTTGTGATCACATAGCAACCCAAACTCATGCTCTACTTTCTTCTCCGCTGTGTCATTACTAATGGTCTCTATCCCTTCGTTGCCCAGTTTCAAGGGCACCTTCTATCCCAAGAAGCAGCAGAATATTAATAGAGATAAGGTTTATTTCTGTATTATTTATGGTTGTGCAATAGATCGCGTTATGTTTGACAGCTTCCTTTGTTTCCATATGTCTATTCATCTATTTGTCTTAAAGGTTATATGTTGTGCATAAACGTTTTATTTTACTTTTCTCTATATACACCTTTAATCCTGTCAAACATTCAGCAGATATTTGAATACGTGATAACCACTGGCAAGATGAGATGTGTGAAGACTGGCACGCAAAGGATAACTTGCAATAGTCCACGAGTTCACCAAAAGGTCACAATCAAGCATATAGCGTATCTTCCATTATAACCAAGATATTAGGTGCAGTGTTAAGCAAGGATATTCTAGCCATTCTCAAATGTGCAACTTTCTGTATTGTGTTCTATTTGCATTCATTTTGGAAATAATTTCATAGATTTACACAAGTAATAAAAAAATTCGATGCAAAAATGTAGCTTTCAATGATACTCCTTTAACAGAAAAAGAAATCCTTTAGCAGAAGCAGGAGACGTACTAGGAGTTTGCTATCAGAGATACCGTTTTCTTTCAAGGTAAAAATACATTTCTTCTATTCCATTCTCCATAGCAGCAAAAGAACAAATAACTCTGATTTATTTATTTGGAGTTATACAGCACCTCGTAATGATATCTATATCCTAACAATGCTACAAGTAAGGAAAATCCCCTTTATGTTTTCTTCCCATCAATTGTAGGACCTTTTCAATACAGTACTTAGAAAGTTTTCTAATAGATTGCATACAATGATATACACCATGTTATGTTTTCTTAACAAAGAAATAGAATATACATATATTTTTCCTTTTCCATTTGACAATAAAATACTAGTTATAGCATATTACAACCAATATTTCAAAATACAAGAGCTACACATAAATAGTCAAGACTTGCTCTCCACCCTACCATAATGGCGTCATGGAGCCTCGTGGGCTCTAGCCATACCCCCGAGCAAGGAATTTCATTTTAAGCTTCACAATGATAAATGGAGTCCTTTCTCATTTTTACAAAGAGATGAAACTAACATAGCACCATTTTCATGTGTCTAGGTTTTCTACTTTCTATTTTCAAACATAATCCATACATTGTCACCTTTTTGCAACCAATAGACAAGTGTAAATGGAAATAGGAAGAACTTATCTCTTCTTCTAGATGAAGGGACTGATCTCTTGTGACGGTCTTCCTCTCCAAGCCAATGCATCTTGCTCACTATCCTTTCAAAGATGTGGAATCCTCCTCTTCTCATCCTTTCTTTTATCTCAACTTGAGTTCTCCAAAGGAGAAGTGGGAAATGCCCAAATCTTCCATCTTCTTGAGATATATAGGGATCCTCCAAACCTACACTCTTTCCCACAAGTTCTCACACATGTGTGAGTCTTGTGCCAATTCCAAGAACTTTTTGAGGAGTAGAAGGTTGAGAGTGACAAGTCACTCTTCCCAAGCCCCAACACTTTTTGAATTCGCCACATTCATGAATGTGGACTTTTGAGGGGTCTTTTCACACTCCAAGGACAAGTTCACATGTCAAAAAGGTTCCAAACCCATAGGTATAGGTCCTAGGGGTCTATTCTTGTTCACAAACCAAGGAAATTGACTCAATAATCCCTTTTCAAAACCTACACAAGATTCCATACGAATTTTGATCCTAACCAAGGGTTTCAACCCCAACCAAACTCACATCACATGTCCTACAATTAGATTCTACATAATCACCCAACCAATAATAAAACCTCAAACCCTTCTAAGTCAAGTAGGGCTACACTTAGACTTCCCAAACATGTATTTTATTTGGTTCCAACATTTATCTATCCTCCTATTTGCATATTTGATTCCACAAGAATATGTCTTTTGATCTACTCAATGGTCTTCCCTTCTCATACCGAACCTTCCTTTCCTGCACATTACCAATAAAACCATAAGCAACAATCGTATATCACATTAATTTGATAGTTGAACTAAGATTTAACCATTTCATTTACAATTTCAACTCATATTCATAATTTACGATTCCTAACCCCTTCATTGTAGCATAAATAAAATGTTAGAATGAAAAGAAAGAATATTATCAAATAATCACACTATTTGTCATCCACGATACATCTTACCATCCATTTAGGAACACATAAAATGAATTATAGTTTTATTAATCACATGCAAGGTGGGGCCTTACATCTCCCTCCCCTTAGCTTAGACTTCCTCCTGGAAGTCATTAAGGTTTGAAACATAATCTCTATATAAGAACAAACATAAATACATCAAACATACTAATTACTTTTACTTTCTCAATGGAAGAATCAAAACATTTAGCTATAAGCGCATATTAGAGGCAAATCTCTTCCATGAATTAAATATTTAATACTTAGAACAAAATTTCTCATACTGGAACATTTATTTGATATATGATTAATTTAACAAATGCTAACAACAATCCATGTAGCTGTAATTTATCAACTATGTAATCAACTTCAATTAAATTATGCAAAACTATATTTAAATGAATTCATAACCTTTTATACATCTCCAAAATTTCTTTGCATCATAAACATCACTCATGATGTTATAAAATATTTTTGTTTCATTGACCAATCATGTCTCAGAATTGTTAGCTTCACATTTTGTCAAAATATATGCTTAAGAGAACATTTTACCTTATAATTATGGAACTCATACCATGTCTCAAATAATATTAACTTTGCATCACACGTTACTATTTTTCTCACATAGCTCACAGGTATGCCACATCACATTTATTTGTAATTTCACATGTACACACAACAATAGCAAGGATGCTCTTCCCAATTGGGTGCGCCTGCCCTCATATAAAGGGTGCTCTTCCCAATGGGTGCGCCTGTCCTCATACAGTCACATAATTTACAACACAAGGCTCACATAATGGGGTTTACAAGGATGGATATTCTTGGATACCACTCGAGGCCCTTCTCTAAGGACTCCTCCATATAGATAAGAATAATCATAGAATGAGGGAAGAATGGATTAATGACCATCCCATACCGGTCCCATTCACAACCCCTTTCAAAATAATTCCCCAACACATCTACTCCCCTATACGACCTGCCAGGGAACCCCCCAGGATATGGCAGTTTACAAATTCCACATTACACCACACATGCCAACAAATTTGCAACCAAGGAGAAAGCCTCAAACTGAATAACACAAGATCATAAACCAAAGTTTCAATAAAACTCCCAAGAGGGAACTATAAATTCAAGAGAAACAAAATAAAGATAAATTGTAGCTACATTGCAACATTCCAATCATAATTCAAAGGCGAAATTAAACAAGTCCTTGAGGCAAATCGGACTATATAACAACTTCCAAATGGCTAAATAGCCTAAGTACATAAATGTAAAATTAGACATTGCTGGCGCATAATAAAATAAAACATCAATCAAGACTTATAAATAATTCATATTCAACAATAAAATTTGCACATTACAAACACCACGTGACTTGATAAGCCACCTAAGGGGAGGAGGGGAATGGTGGTTCTCTAACCACATCATAAGTATTATAGCAAGCAATAATTGGTGGTCCCTGACCACATAAATATGAATACTGGTGGTCCCCGACCACATAAATATGCATCGCTGGTGGTCCCTGACCACATAAACATGAAGCACTGGTGGTCCTTGACCACATGAATATGAGTAACTGGTGGTCCCTAACCACATAAATATGCATCTCTAGTGGTCCTTGACCACATAAACATGAAGCACTGGTGGTCCTTGACCACATGAATATGAGGAACTGGTGGTCCCTAACCACATAAATATGAATCACTGGTAGTCCATGTTATTCCATTCTTTACCCATGGGTTATAAACATCAAGGAATAGGTTTGCACTATGAACCAACAAGTGTGGCTCTCATATGTGGGGGAGTAGGCCTCGGTCAATGTCCATGGGAAGATTACAATGACTTGACATAGATCCTTTATCAGGATTAGGGACAACACCCTCAGCTCATAATCTCCTGATGCTAGACCAGGTGCCTCTCAACCCCTATTTACACTAGCTGGCATCACACTCCCATTAGGGGGGAACCAAACGCTAGGGGTACACATTTAACATACAAGCAAGACTAACACAAAGGAATACATCACATTGCTTTTAATAAACATACGTCCACACATATCATGTTTACATCATTTCTTAACTAGCTAACTTACACAATGGACCATCACAAAGGGTACACATAGGGGATCGTACTAGACGTCCACCACCCTTATCCCAAGTCAGATACCCTATATCTCATACTTGGGGCACAACAAATTTATTGGTTTCACATCACATGACACAACACAATACACTCTATGAAATTTTTCATATAACATAGCAAAATCAATGTACTTAAATACACTCCATTTTCTTTAGGTTAAATTCACTTTTCTTCTCAAATTTTGTAATTCTCTACTCACTTTGCATATGTAAAGGAAATCACTAGACGATGCACAACTATAGCCTAGGTAGTACTCCATTTTCTTAGGTTTAACAACACATGGTATATCATACTTTTGTCTTACTAATCCATTGTCCAACATCATATATATGATCAATATTGGTTTTCTATATTTTAATCCATATTGTCCTTTCTCTTTCTTTCAACTATGTTTGTTACATGTTCACTAACATATCCATATGGTAATTCCATTATATATATTTTTCCACATGATAAAGAATGTTTTCTACTTAATAAAGAAGTTAATCAATCATTTTCTTTGAAACATTATAATACAAGAGGAGAAAGCACACTCAATTCATAAAACACATGATAAATCATAGAATAATAATTTTCACAACTCATTAATCTATATATATTTTTAAACAAATATTGCATTTCACTACCTAAGGTTGACTCATTTAATCACATGTTATAATCATAATTTTTTTTGTAATCACAATTATTTCTAACTTCTTAAGGTACAACGACATATAATGAGTAACAATTCCTACCTCTAAGTTTTCTCCAGTGTGTTTCTTTTTCACACACACACACACATATTTTCCTCAAGAGTACTAGTCATTGGTATCTAGAAATGCACAACATTAGTTGGGTGTCTTTCATGGAAATTTTCATGTCCTTGATGATACCATTGAGTTTCTCAATCATCCAATTCACTAAATTTTTTACATAATTCCTCACCCAATTTATAAATTCAAACAATTGATTCTTCAATTCTTGTGACATATACACAACCTTAAAGGTCAACACCTAATTGAATATGTTATTACTTCATATTAGACATACAATCCTTTCTTATTTTGGCTCCAACAAGACTTTATTTATTAGCTCATTTATAAGGAAAGTAGTAATAGCATGCATTCTAGATAAAGTTTTAACATCAAGTTCATATTTTGATATGGTCTCATCACAAAGGTATGTTTAATTTTCTAGAATTAAGTTATTTATACAATATCTAATTCAATTTTCACCAATCTTAACTTAGTTGCAACTTTCTATACATTCTCACCTATGACTTGAATCATGTTCTATCCTTTGCTATTTTAGCCTATTGGTAAAACAACTCCAAGATTTATTAGTTGTGTTTCTATTACATTCACTATAGTATCTTTGTATTTATTGGTAAAACAACCTAGAGTATCCATTTTGAAATCTTTGTGCTTTTTCTTTCGCTTCAAAAAAATTATCAATATAGGTTTGGTAATTAGCTCTAGTCACTTTGGAAAATTTATTTCCCTCATACTTGAGACCCTTTTCTTTGGCTATGAACTTAGCATCGACATTGAAATGGAGCCCACCAACTCGACCTCACCATCCTTCCATGCATTAGTGAATTTTTAGCTAAGCTCCTCATTATAGCCCTCCATAGCTTCAAAGGGGTAAAGCTAGACCATTCAAAGAGACTCCATAGCTTAACATTCTACCTCAAGGAATCATGTTTCCTTGGCTTTGTTCTCTTTCTAGGACCTCCCACTACTTCTTCCCTGGTAAAGTAATACTTACAAAAAGAAGATAATCCATACTAAGACCCTTCTTGTCCTCCATATAAATCACCAAGATTTTAAACTTTTCAACCTTGATAGTGACTTGGGTGTTATTCATTTGGATAAATGATGGCTCAAAAATTTTGGCAATAATTTTTAAAAAATCATGCTATTCACACAAAGATAATTCACACCTTCCAAATCAGCCTTTGTTGGAAATGGCAATATCCATGCCATTAAGAAACAAGCTTAATCTTTCTTGATTATCCTCCAATCTATCATCTCTAACACATGCAAAAATGTCTAGTCAATAATCCTTACCAATATTTTTAGGGGTTTGGGCAGTTAGTATCATTACTTGACCTATAAAAATTTCCTTTCCTTTTTTATTATTACATGGGGCTTCATAAAAATCATTTGTTTTTTTCTTGTTTCTTTTATACTACTAAAGATTTATTGCACTCTTGTCATTATGAGAGTACCTCAAATCCCTATTTCGCTAGTTACCCATCTTCAATATGAATAGGTAATAATTAACATGACAACTTGGTGATTATGCCAATACTCCATCACCACTATATTGTTTCTATCCACATAGGATTACTTAAAATCTCGGGTTTATCTTTGGAAACAATCTCCTTGGTTTGACTTGGCAATTGCAAAAAGTTCCAAAATTGCCACTCTGATTGCCTAAGGAAAATATTTTCCAAAGCATCGACCGCCATATTCCCCTCCCTAAAAACATGGCCAATATTACACTTTTGAAAGGTTTTAATCATCTTTCTACAATCATCAAGATTATCCTTTAATTATCATAGAGCATCAACTAGATTATTTAAATAATATATTATTAACTTTGAGTCGCCTTCCACCTAGACATTAGGGTAACCTTTTTCTTTCAAATAAATTTTTTTCCCTCCCACACAGCCTTAGCCTCATCCATGTTTTTTGTAGCAATACCTAAGGCCTTTGCTAAAACCAGTAACACAATTTTAGAGATGATCTCTAATTATTTGACTTGCTCCCACCAAACCAAGATTCCCCTTTGAGTGCCCATCAAAATTACACATGATGTCATTATCAACACTAAAACCAATAATTCCTACAACATGATCAAATATTATTTCCCCAAACTAATTTTATTCTAAGTGTATCTGGTTTAGGTAGGAGTACATAAGATAAAGAAAAATATCAAACCAATTGATATCTGTCAAGATACTTTTTTACCAAGACTCATAATTGTCCTTATTTAGGATTATCATAGAAGGATGAATGTAAAACCAATGATACCTCCTCAAATGATAAAATCAAACACTAATAATATCAATATATATTAATCAACCACAAGATTACTCATTCAAATTCACTCAATGAATGAACCCCCAAGAAAGTATGATTTTGAACTAAATGCTTAGTGAAATCACAAGTACTATTTTCCAAAACAATAAAGTGGTCTTGATATTAGTAAATCAAATATTCCAAATTTGTCCACATAAATGAAAGTATAATTTTTTATAGAATGGTATCAATCTAATCACACCACTATAAAGTAAATGAAATTATGTACTTTTAAAAAGAATTCACTATATTTGTTTTACCATATGATCCTAAATGGAGCCCCAAAAGTCTCCAAAATCTGAGCTAATTAGAAAAACCCATGAGAATCTATATTTTATAGAAGAATAAAACACATAAAAAAACCATCTACACCACTAGGAATCTCATGAAATTCTGCTTGAGATATTTTTTTTAGTAAAAAGGAGTTTAGATGATTGAATTATGGTTTTTTAAGATCACTTTCCAAAACTAAAACTCCATTGGAGAGGGGGGATACATTAAGAGAAGCGTATGATGATGTCATGATTATTTTAGCATTTCAACAAAATGTGCTCAATGATGAAATATGCTCTATTGATTCAAAACTATCATTGATTTTCTAAAAACCACTTCTAGGGAAAAAAATACCTTCTTTTCAGTCAAAAACTAGGAAAGGGGTGCACAAATTATTTTTAATAGTTTGAGGTGGTTTATGGGGAGGAATATTCCCAAAATGATTCTTCATTAGGTATTGAATTCTATTGGTGAGGAGTTTGGTGTGTTGGGTGGTAGTCGTGGTGAGGACTAAGTTGGTGGCTATGATTGCTGCTACAACTAGCACCATGTGGTTCCTATGGGTGGCCACATACTATGCAATAGGAAACTATATGTGTATATAATACACCTATAACCATATCACTATTCCTATTTAGGATGATGACAACACTTTTTTTTTGCTTGATAGAAAATATTATTTGTGGTATGATTCACATGATTAGGTAGGGGATAAAATTTTCCCTAATGGCATGGGAAAATTGATCCAAATTTGATTAAATAAAATTCAATTCTTAGGTTTTTAGGACTTTTAGATGTGATTTCAGGGTTAAATTGACCCAAAATACTCCAAAATTGTAGCTATCTTCTAGATTTGGCAACCACTTCCGTACTTCAAACACTTGTCGATTTGACCTCCAATATCCAATTTGGACAAATCAAAAGGCTAAAATAACTTCATTCAACACCTTGAACTCAATGGTGAGATTATTTGCAATAAAATTACATAAAGATACGCCCCCTCAAAATTCAATATTTCTATCAATTTTTTTGATTATCTAAGTCATTAATTGATGCAAGAGAAGAGCATACTCAAATTTTCAAGAGAAACCAAGATCTTAAATCTTATATCTCCCAAAATTATAACCAAAGGAACTTAATAATTTCTTATACCATGTAATATATGGCTATGGAGATAACCACCCCAAGATCTAGTGGCTTAATGAAAAATACAAAGTATTTAGAAGATCAATATAACAAGAATAAACTATATTCTTATAAATAATGATATGATGGATTAAGATTACAATGAGAAACCATTTTATATACAGGCGACATAGAACAACATAATATTATGACAAGTGACTTAATCTAATGATATGAGACACAAAGTGACAGGTATCCTATGTGTAACCTAAGAAAAATTAACTAACAAGAGTGAATATGACCTATGAGGTGAAATAGTTAGGTAATATCCCTATTCACACAAATACAAAATAAAGGGAATAACACAAATAATACTACTTAATTTGAATATAAAGGTATTATAAAGTTATAATAAAATCTAAAATCATTTAAGAGAGAATAAAAAGTAATATAGAATTTACACTAGAAAATTATTATGAGAAAAACACCTATAAAGTAATAAAATATTTAGATTACATTCATAATAAAAACATTACAATACAATAAAAATCAAATATGTGATATTCAAGATATATTCAACATATAAAAGCTATAGGTAGTAATACAACCGCCAATTTTCTAGAAAAATCTTGACAATAATTAATTAATCTAAACACCATGATATAATTTCCAAGCCTATAATTGAATTTATTGAAAAAATATAATATTCACATGTTCAACTTGAGTTCTCCAATTCATGAAATATAACATAAGAACAAAATTAACCTCTAAAATATAGTATGCTTTAAAATAAAACTATAATGCAAGAAAACTCAACTCCACAAAACAAGTAACTTATTGGATAATTCTAACAATTATTAAAATAGTTGTACCTACTTTAGCTATCCTAAGCATGAGTTACAAAATTTACAAGGATTGAAAGGTATACAATACACACGTAAAATTATTAAAAAAATTAGCCAACATATAGAACACTTTAATCTCCAACTGTCTATCTCATGTGACAATAAAGTGTTGGATTAAGGAGGAACTTGGCCAACATTGATTTTCTCTAAGGGAATGGTCCTTGTGTTTCCACTCAATATCTTCCCATGAATGTTTAGGAATTGTCTATGATTCTCTTTTCCTATTTAGAAAATAATATGGATCTCTTACCCCCCCTTTATGAGATTATACATGTTTCTCTTTCAATAGTACACTAATTTCTAATCATATATGTAGATTTTTACAAACACAAAACCACATACATTTAAAGGAACACCATATAAAACCAATATATTAAAAAAATTGGAATTAACAATGAAATTATCTTATATTACCTACTATGAAGAATATTAGAACCTCATTTTATCTAATCCAACCCATAAGGGTTAGGGTTTCAATAAATTATAAGTTTGATTCCTTCAACCAAATATTGATAGATCTAGTTAGCTTGAGAATGTGATTAAAAAGTGCATGCATATTAACACCATTTACTTTAATTTTTATCTTCAATAATTCTTCTCATATAAAAAATCCAACCTTATTTGTATTTAAATAAATATTAGAATCCACCTAAAAAATAAACTTTATCCTTTTTAATATTAGGATTAGAGTTTTCCATAATCTTTTTACTTGCCTATGAAGGTTTTTATTAGAATGTAACTTTCAACATTGGGATTATTCACGACCATCTTTAACACAATGATCATGATGCATAAATTTCTTCATAGAGCTAGAGGAATTCACTTTATCAATCTTGGATTTATATCCACTTATCCTAGGAGAGGATGGAGGACTATACACCTCAAGATAATGAGCATAAGAACATGATTCATCTATGTAAACCAATTCAAAATGCAACATAGGCCTTAAAATGTGGCTATGAAGATATCCATTATAATTTAGTAAGATCTCATCTTGCACATATTTCTTCATTTGGACAGCTCTTCTATAAAATAATCTTGTGTACTCCACACTCTATACCTAGATTTTTATTTAAAAACTTACTATTCCATACACTTTTCCTCTCTATGAAAAATAATATATTTTATTTCTTAACCATTTTCTCGTATTTATCCCATTAACAAAAGATATATTGATTTCCATTGATTGAGAAAGGATTGTTATGAAACATTGCTTAAACATCTAATTAATCCTCTTCTCTTACCACACTTCTCAACTCACTTCACCTATAGGATTCAATTTTCGTTGTTGTAAAGATACAGTATATTTTCCACTGAATCTTGTTGTGGGTATGTAATTTCAACACACTCACAACAATTTACAATAAAGAAAATAAATCACTATGATATCACCTAATCCATATAGTATGATGGATACTTCATACAATTTCTGTCAATAAAAACTTTAGAAAACAAACATTTAAATGAAATAAAGAAGAGTTTGACAAAAAAAAAGAAAAGAAGACAAGAAACATGTATCACCATGAAATAAACTATATATATAACCTTGAGAAAACCATGTACTGGTGAAACATGGACAAAAAAAATATGAGTTTCTACTCATTTATATCTTCACTCCAATGAAGATACATATGTATCAAAACTCGGGCTTACATTTAAGAATGAATCTACTTTGATTTAAAAATTTAAAAAACCCTAATTAACTCTCCTAATCTAATTTATATTCTTGTACTTTCTTATGAAAGTCAACTTGGAACTCAAAAATGTTAAGCACTATCCCGAACACCATGTACATTTCCTTTGAATGCTCAATTTAAGTTTGTAGTGAATTAAAATATCCTTACATTATAGGAGGAAGCAAAAAGTACTTATCTAAATGAAAATACAAAAGAAACTAGAATGCTGCATGATGCATTTTTGGGTGAATGATGAGATCAACTCTTTTCGTAAGCAATGAATTTGTAATAGTCCTGGTGAATTTGTAATAGCCCTAATGAATTTGTAATAACCCATGTGTGAGTTTTTAATTGATGAATATAATAGCCCCTTATAATAGGCATTATGAAGAAAACCTTCAATTTTTCATATAAATTTGAATTGAGAATTTATTTCTTTAAGTTGCATTAATTTAGAGAGAAATCTAATTGTGCAACAACATTCAAGTTTTGATGCCATATACAACTTTTTTTTTTTACCTAAAAAAAGTTCCCTCACTTTTTCATGGAATCAAGAATGAAACTTGATCCTTTTACAAATTAGAAATCAAAAAAATAATAGAACCACTTTGATTATATTGACATTAAAATAATTATAATAGCAAAAAAAATATTTGTACTATAAAGGATGTTACCAACTTTATTTGGAGTAATTTTAGAAGAATGTACTTATGATATAAAAAATCCTACATTTCATTTTAATAATTCAATTTATACTCAATATAAACATAAGAAACTACACATATTTTTCCAAAGCCTTAGGATCAAAACCATGAGTCAAAACCATGGTTTAATTGGTCTAATTGGACCCATGCATATTAAATCATGAATGCATCATCTTAATAATATAGTGTAACTCCCAATGGATCATCAATTTCCCTTACACATTTCCACATGACTATATCTCTAGATTCTTGCTAAATGAAACATTCCATTCCAAGAAGATCAAATTTACAACACAAGATAAATATTAAATATTTGAATAATTTTAAGATGTAAAAATTACCCAGTCTTAACAACCTTTCACTTGTATAAATTACAAATATAATAATTATGGATTAAATCCACTCTTTGAGAAATATGTGCCTTAGTTCTTAGTTGGATGCGGCTGCAAGATGAGAGTCCAACTTAACCTCCTCTTTATTTCATGGCCTCAAAAAAATCACTTTGGGAAAGGGTCTTCACCACTATAGACATGTGGCTTTTCCACACTCATTTGTTGCAAACATCACCTAGATTTCTTTTTGGAGTAGTGCCATGGTGCCACATGGTGACATCAATGCTATCAATGCATTAAAGGTGGGTAGATTCAAGAATGGATCCCTGTTTACATGTGACATCACCGCATGTGTTGAAGAATGAAAGAGTTAATGTTGCGAGAGAAGGATGCACCACCACGACAGTCTAGCAAAGCACACATTGAAATTTAAAGGTCTCTAAGCATTATGGGATGCCTACGATTTCCAAATCATGTATGGTGGAACCAAAATATTTCCATGATTTGATTATATTTCCAAGCTTTTATGATGAAAACATGTGCAACAATACATGTGTCTTGAAGACTCTAGGTGTTGATTTTTATTGGTCTTGATTTATTTGGGGATGTTATCTTTGTAAGGGGTTCAATTTTTGGGATTCAAGGGGTTTTATGAATTCAATTCTGACTCCAACTTGAGTTCCTTTCTTGGTAGGATTTATGTTTTCTAGAGAGAATAGATTGTAGCTTTTAGTTTTGGAATAGAGATAACAATAGTTATTATTTTCATTTCAAAGGCCTTAGTAGGCACCCCTTGTGGGAAGGATTGAATATTTTGAAGAGTGCCACTGAGCCTTTGTAATTCTCCCCCAACAATGAAGAGGATGTGGTGTTCTATGCCAAACTATCCAAATTTAATATTTGTCTATTGTTTCTAATTCCTTTTCTTTATAGTATAAGTTTTCATGAATGTTATATACTTTGAATCATGTGATGTGAGAGATATTTTAATGGTATGTGATGTTTGGAATGTCTTAATCTATATTATGCAAGCTAGTAGTGAGTACTAAACGTGTTTTCATCTTATCACCCTAAATAGTTTTATTTTCATTATTTATTGCTTTCTCTCTTCCTTTTCCCTCTCAAACTACTCAAAGATTCAACTTATAAAATCTAGAAGGTTGTTTCACATATAGAAAAATTAGGTTCCACATCTGTGAAACTTCTCATAGGATGTTTTCCTAGAAGCA
>VDFB02105785.1:434776018-434831217 GCA_007258455.2 Sequoia sempervirens | reverse complement strand
TGTACCTTGGGCTTGAAAGGCTAGGAGAGAGGCAACTTCCTAGCAGCCGGAGATGGGGGGTGAAGATGGATTTTTGAGTGGTCGGTAAGACGAGGAGGAAGAGACAGCGTCTCCTCCCTTAGTTCATTTTACCCTTGTAGGAGGCTGCAACTCTTGGAATTCTCCCTTGTTTGGTGTCAACCATAAAACTCTTTCTAATATTTCTGGGGAGAATGATCCGATTCGATCCAACTTCACAAGGCCCTCCTTCTAGCACCAGTTATGTTGATAGGTGTTTTATGCACTTCTCAACACAGGCAGTGCGTAGGTGCACTACCTCTCTTGAAATGAAATCTCCAACTGCAAGCTGCTAAAAATCTCCCCAAGGTCTCTTGGGTGTCAGGTCGTGACTTGCATGGAATTGCTCAATTGGTGTTTGATGTGATTTTTCTGGTAATCACAAGGCAGAATTACGTAGCTAGATGCAAGGTGGATCTTCAAATCCGAAGTTTCTAAGATGGGAAATCAAGTGTATTTTGCTGTAGGTTCGAACAGCAATCCAAAACTTTGATGTTTTCTTCAAGTTTGGCTTTACAATGTGCAATGAACCTTAGCACAGTCCATTTCTTAAAAAAAAGGAAAAGATCAGGGAAGAGGGAAGGTTCCTGGATCTGCAACTAACTATGAACAGTGATCATGGAGGTTCTGCTATGGACAGCTCCCTTCAAACAGGATTTCACTTAACCAAGAAATCTACAATATCGTAAAATCTGTGCTATCTTCAAAGGTCTGCAGATATTTTACCATTCATCCACCATTTACATGCATGAATAAAGATAAAGATTCAAAGAGCAGCTTCAAATTTCAGCCCAGGCTAACTTTGCAAGGCCATTTACCAGCAGCAAACAGCAAAAAGTATGGGCTGGAAGGCATCAACACAGCAGAAATTTCTATAATCACGGAACAGCATGACTAAATCTATCAAAGCAAGAATACAACTAACTAAAATAGCAATGTGAATCTAACTAAAGCATCTAATAATAGAGATTGAACCATGAAACATGTGAAGAAATCAGAAAATACACCAAGTCAATATATTTTCATTATAAATTTCAGTAGCATGTCTTTACAACAACTCAACTCCCCTTGCAAATGAGAGGAGACCCCTATTTATAATTCCCAAAAATCTAAATGAGTGGCCAAGACTGATTTCTATTGTGTGGCCAAGATTCATTAAAAAATAGGGTTTCACCTACCCCCAATATATTACAATTTAAAAAATACATCTTTGTCCTTTCCCTATTTTGTCACTTTGTGTCGGCACTGTAGCATCTTGTCTTTTGTTGATTGCTCTTTTGTTGTAGCTATTGCTTTGGGAGCTCCTAATTGATAATAGGGTTGTCCTCCTGCTTCTTCGAAGCTACATATTCCATGAATTTTAGAATAACTGGCTGGAGTTTGTCTACCTCAATGATCTCATACCGCAACATCTGGTAACTCCACTCTTTTGCATTATCTTCAAGCTTTTTCCAGTCTTCATCATACTTTACGCCCTGATCTCTTAAATGCTCAGATTGGTCGAAGGCACGGGCGGTGAAACTCATGAATTCCATTTTTATTTCACTGGACATCCCATCCTCCATCTTCTTCTGAATGTAAGGCTTTATCTTATCTGGATCCATCTGCACTGCGGGCATATCATATTTTTTTCATCAGCTTGATATATCAGGAGCATTCTACCCTAATTTCCTTGACCCATTCGATGTCTGGATCCACCTTACTCATTATATGTTCCAAACTTTCCTTTCCGTTATTGAAATCCCGCCTCCACATGTCCATCAGCCAGTGATCGTCGCTTTTGAATGTGAGCTCCTTTTCCCATGTGGCCTTTGGAAACTAGAGGATGGCCTCAATCCTTGGATAGGTGAAGTCATATGTTGCAGGGAAGTCGGTGCAAAGCTTCTTCATGCTCTCCAAATATTTTTGTATACCCAAGAACTTGTTGGCTATTCAAACAGCTCGGCTAATACCCATGTTCCCGACGTACATGACCTATCGAAACCAACTCTTTGTAGTCTTGTCCAAGTTCTTTCTTTTCTCCAACTTGTCAATTTGCTCTTTGGACAACAGTTGGGGTGGAGCCACGGATGTGGTAGGTATGTCATCCACTGAAGACCATTGTTGGATGTAATCTATTAAGGCGGCCACCTCTGCTTTAAGTTTGTCCTTCAAGACCTTGTCATGTTTTATCAAGTGCACTACTATAGCCACTAACTCCTCAAGGTGTCCTACCTTCTGCTCTCTGGTAGCGGTCCCCAAGTTGATAGTAGAAATTTTGAAGCTTATACTAGCCTGGCCTACCACGGGCATTGCTATTTGTGTGGTTCAGGACCCGGAAGCATCCATCATTATTTTGGATATCACTTTAGGCTTTTTCTCTTTTCTGGTTGAGCTTTGTGCTTAGGCTAGGATAGCCTCTAGCCTTGCTCTTGGATCCTTAGGAGCGAGAGTCTTCTTCTCAAGCTATTTTTCCAACCACTCAAGCATGGAAGATTCTTCTTTTGATGGCCCTTGACCACCTTCACGCTTCCTCGTCAGGCCTTTCGTTTGTGCACCTTTCATCTTGGTGTTTTCTCCCTCTTCCTCATCAGAATATAGGATGAATGTGAGGTGTTTGACGGGAGGTTTAGTAATCAACTGTCCTCGGGGACTTCCTTCTACCCCAATTTCCTTTTTCCTTTATGTCTTCAATATGTTCACCCTTGTGCATGTACCCCTCAGGCTGGTCCTAATCTTTGTATTTTTCTTCTGTGGGAGGCAGCACAATCTCCAATTGTTTTTCCTCTGCAGGGGTTTCTACAATTTATGTTGTCCTGTCGCCCTCCTGCTCTTCTCTAAGAGGTGACCTTTATGCCTCTTCTTCATCGTGTTTTAGTTGTCATGCCATCTCTTCCTTAAGATCATCATCAAAGGTTTGTATGATGACCTTACCGTTGGCATCCTTCTCCTCATCCCCGCTCTCGGAAGAGCCCGTTCCTTCCTCCTCGTATGCCACCCTATCAATTTGTCGATGCTCATACTCAAGATGTTCATAATATTCATCAGCCTCCTCAATTTACTTTGAGGCTTCTTGCTCCTGCCTCTCCAATTCTTTGGATATCAGCATCGTTGTCTCCATTGTTGGTGGTCCCATAGGAGGTTGTGAGGGTGTGGCAGAAGCGAGGACCTGCACTAAGGTAGCCTAAAGGGTGGGATCCATAAAGATTTGGGAGAGCTCGGAAGGGAGGCTTTGCATGTGTTTCGAGAAAGCCTCAGGCAATCTGGGAGCGGGCATTGGTGCTACTGTTGTGGCTAATGGGAACGATGTAGATGACATGGCAGCAGAGGAAGGAGGGGTAGTCACGGCGGAGGAGAAGTCAATCACTATTACAGGCTCGGCCGAAGGTGAAGGCGCAAGGTGGACTGAGATGTCCACCGCCGGCGAGGATGTGGTGACCATGGTCAAGGAGACAGATGATGGGGCAGTTGAGACCAGGAGAGCTAGAAGAGGTTCTAACGGAACCATTATTTCTTCGTCACCTTCTTGGATTACAGGTGGCTCCATGGTGCCCCTTGTTCACTTGAGCTTCTTGGAAGATGAGCCTCCTAAATCCTTCCTTGTGTAAACCTTGGGATCCAGAGATTGCCTTGTTTTCGTTCCCTTCCTCTTCTTTGATTTGGTGATAGAAGGAGACTTGGATGTTCCGCTCGTTGAAGTTGTGGCAGCGACATCCTCGGTGGCACTGGTTTCACTCTTCAGCCCTTCATATGTTAGGACCACTCCCTGTTGCTTTAGTTGGCTCACTTGTCTTTTAACCCATTATGTGGTTTGGGCCACGATGGGTTTAGTCATGATGTCAAGGTCATCTACCTCCTGCTCATCCCAGTCGACTGCGGGTAGCGGTAAGTTGTCGACTGCATTATACCGGGGATCCATGACAGTGTTTTCATCTTCTTCTACTTGATCCAGTATGGGAAACAGTTGCACCCTTCTTACAAAGTATGCAGTCATCCTCATGTAGTGCCTGGCACGCACCTCTTTGTCATCCTGGCAATTTGCCCAGAAATCCTCGACATTATGTAAATGGGCGTACTCTGTCCCCAGTATTTTTATTACATGCCCATACGGGTCCATTCGCGAGCAAGCAATGTGTAGTTGGAAGTGGTACTCTGCCAGTTCCTTTTCTGAATTCCCAGTACACTGGGAGGTTTGTAGTTTATACATGCCCTGCCCGAAGGTAAAGGGATAAGAGATCCCTGCCAATGCTTGTTGTTGAGGAGGGTGTGGACATGCTGCAGCTGCCAAGAGAGTTCTAATAGTATTATCTAGTCATTGGGGTACCGGGGTAGCTTGTTCGGTCTCTCAGTGAAACCTTGGGCACGAATGTAGGTAAACTTGGGGAATTGCAGGTACAAGAAAACGTATTGCTTTAGGAATGCCCGCGCACTGTGAGAGGCTCTTCTCTCAAAATCTCCCCCAAGTAACCGGATGATGTGACCCATAAAGGCGTTGTTCACCCTGTAGTATTCCTTCTTGAAGTTCCTGAATTGGAGCTAGGGATATCGGTCATAGGCCTTCATTTTTTGGCACAGCTCCTCCTCGAGTGCCACAAATAGTCCACTATACTGCCTCTGCTCTGCCAGTGAATAGACCAAATAGGAGGTCATGTAGAATTTGGAGCTCTTTTTTATATTCATAAACTGCTCATGGAAGTAGTTGCTAGTAATACCTCCCTAGTAAAATGAGGCCTTCGTGGTGACATCTTTGTTCCCACGGATAATTTGCTCGACGAAGTACACCATCCACTCTTGAAAGAATGTGGCAGAAGGAAGGCCCATTACCTGGCTCAGTATGTTCACTAAGTCATGATAGTCCTCATGGAAATCACTGTGAAAGAGTTCGTGAGGGACCTTTGCAGCACTGCCTCTTTTCTCCTTGAGCCAAAACTGGTTTATCAACCTTCTGCCACCCATCAGGTCCTCATTCCAAGTTGCCTTCCCCTCTTCCATTGTGGGCACTTCCATTTCCTCAAAAGTAGGAATGTGAAAGGTCTTTGTGATTCCCTCAACCGACATGTCAGCTAGAATACTCCCATCTCTATCAATGATGGTCCTCGTTTCAAGTTGGTAGGCCTGCCGGCAGGCCATGACGAGCTCAGGAGCAATAAGGGATGGGAGAAAACCTGCAGCTTTTGATTAATCTAGCATTATCGGTCCTTGGGTGAATTCTGACCCTTTTCTTGAACTCATCAATATCGACCTGGCCGATGTTGGTGTATGAGACTTCCTTCTAGTCTGTGGTGACTTTTGATCATAGAGGTTCACCTTGGAACTAGAACTTCATTTGGTCTTTATCGTCCTTCCCACGAGGAGTCTTACATGATTTCTTTCATTTGTCCTTCTTTGCAGTTCCTCCTGAGGGTCCTACACTCGATTCCATATATCCTACAAGCATGGACATAATGAGTATGACCGATTACAAAGGCATGAGCGTTAGTCAAAACCCAATTTAGGCAAAGTATGATTGATGAAATCAAATGTTTACTTCAAGATATCGTTAGCCATTGACTGGAGGAACTTCGGACAATCGGGGCCTGGAGGGTTGGACTTCCCTGGCAGAAATGTTGTTTTGTGGAGGCGAATAGGGTAGCGTGATCTGGATGATTTCTCGACTTCAAATTTTGGTGGTTTGAGGGGCTCATGTTGAAAGAGGGTTGAATTTAAGCACGTGGGTCGAGATCAGATTTCAAATTTGAGGTCGTTTAGGTCACTTTTGGGGCTCCCAGATGTTCAAGCTCGAAAAGCTATCAAATGTTTGTTGTTTGAAACAACCGGCCAGAAACGGAGTTCTGAGGATGGAACTCCAGAGACCGACACCTGAACGGCCGAAGGACGATAGGTGGTTTGGGACCTAAGGGTCGGAAAGACATTGAGGTTTTGTCGCTCCGGAACAGAAATCCAAGAATGGAAACCCGGACGGAGCGGCCCGGAGGCCGTAAAGGTGGGCATGTTTTCCTCATTTAGGGCAGCGGGCGTAAGACAGAATTCTGGAGCCCAGAGCCTGGAGGTCGGAAAGGCGTTTAAGTTTCAATGCCGCATTTCACGGCGAACAAGGGTTCGGGGCCCGAGCAGCGAAAGGTCGTCATTAAATGGTCGTTTTGACCGGGTGAAGCCGCAATGGAAGTCCACGAACCAGGACCCGGGGTCATGACAGAGGGTTAACCTTGCGCGAAAAACACCGGACGGCGAGGTGCAACACGGGCTCCAGGGGTCGGGAATACAGGGTCACTCTGCCATTTTTTGAATGGCGAACACCTGGCGAAACTCCAGACATGGAAGTCCGAGGTTCCAGGCCCGGGAAGGAAAAATGCAGGCCCATTTCTGAAGTTTGAAGTTTGTGATTCTGAGGGAAATCAGACGAAGGAAGTCCGAGGAGCCGGGCCCAGGAGGGTGCAGCTGTTTGTAGAAATATTTCCTAAGGTTTCAAATGCGGCAAAAGGAAGACCCGAGCCTGGAAGACACGAACGCCCCTGGGCGAAGAACAGCGGCGATGAGGTTTAGTTTTGGATGCGGATTCGAGGGTGTTTTGGAGGTTTTCTTAGCATTCCAAGACATGGGTTTTTTAGGTGTTGCTTTTATCTATCTATCCAATGCATTTTTAATCCATGTTATTCAATTTTAGGCGTTTTAAGATTATGAAAAACCTTTCAAGAGGGGAAGCGGCGAACCTACCTCGGAAGTCCGATGAGGGAAGCTGCTAAATCCACAAAGGATCGGCAAGTGAAGGCGATGGGCGCGAGGGCGGTGATTGATGAAGGCAACGAACTCCTTAGGCAAGCACTCCAACCTCCTCTGCAATCCTGACAAGTGAAAATGACAGGTCGAGGCTTGATATTTATACCCCCTGCCATTAATGGCTTCATTTAATGTGGGTATAGCCAACCGATTGGTTGGTTAGTTTGAAAATCACGGATGACGGCGGGAGATCCGGGGTCCGAGGGTCGGAAAGGCGCGAGGCGGCCACCGCTCAGAAATTTCCTTTTAAGATCGGCGGAGAGGAGAGGTTCAGACCCTGGAGGGTGGAGCGTCAATGAGTTTTCGCTGCTGCCATAAACGGAAAAGGTCGAAGAGAATTCCTGGAACAGCGGCCCTGTCGTCTAGACCCGGAGGACACGGAAGCAGCCCAGAACTTTGCGCGAAAAGAAAATCTGGTGGCAATCGATGAATTGGGTCCCATGGGGGTCGAGAAGGTGGATGCCTTCTGCCGTTTGTGAATGGAAAACCCCGAAGGGAAGCTCGAAGTCGGAAACCCAGTGGGTCGGGCCCGGGAGGGCCCAGAGCCATCAGCAAAAGAAAACTACCAAGGAAAGCCCGAAAAGCCCCAGGGCTTAACCAAAGATGAGTGGGAAAAACATGATCACCTTAAGACGGGCTCTAGGGGTACGCTGACTATTAGGGATGCCAAAATGGGGCACACAAAATGAGGCAGCGATAAAAATGACCCTACAAGGCGAAAGAAAAGAGGGTCCTCATTCCGAACGGGGCATGTGTGCTGAGAGCACAACACTATCCTCTTTATTTTCATCTTAACTTACCTTATACCAAGAATATTGAAGAGTATGAATCCCTTAGTGTAGGATTATGTGTTTGCAAGTCTCTCTTTCAAACTATTTACTTTTTTGAAAATTTGAGGCCTCAATCTAATTAGTTAAATTTCATAGACCTATGTATTCAAGGGAATATATTTATTATTCTTTCTACCAATTTACTTCACTAAATGAGTTAAATTTATTGGCTTGTTCCTCGCCACTACTAAGGTAATTTGTTAACTCCTAAAGTAATTTTTGGCCTCCAAAATAGCTAGCCAAATCATCAAAATTGAAAAGAACATTAAAAAAATAATAAACTAACTCCATTTATTATTGAAAAACCATTTGAATATCTCTTCACAAGAAATTTGTCTTTTGATTTGTCACCCCAATATTTCCATGGAGACGGATTTTTGGTCAATCAATTTTATGTTGAGGTCTTTCGAAGATTTTTTGCTATATTCCAAATGAAGAATGTCATCTTGTTGCAGCAACTAAGGTCATTTTCCTGTGTTGGTACCTTCCATGCTTCTCCAACTAGGCTCTTGAACTTTTAATCCTTCAACTTTGTAAAAACCTGAACCCAAAAGAAAAAGGTCACCACTCAAATTTTTAATCCACTGTTGAAGGTTTAATATTTTGATCACCATGATGGGATTGGGATTGGGTAAGTATGATTGTGATATGCTTTTGTTGGGTCTTATTAAAATCCTAAATGTTATAATATGGTATCTTCGTTATTTTGGTATTAGAGTAGTTGATGAATTTGTTGCAGAGGAGTACACGTATATCCCTCCACGATATACAGTTGCCACCATGGATTCTAATGCAAATGATGATATGGGTATTATTTTAAGGGAAACTTCTCTCGGAGTTCTTGAGGAGATGATTTGTGTAGTCTGAACGATTTGGAAGGGTATGATGAAGGGGAAAATGCTTGAGTTTTTTATTCAATAAATTTGAGATACATTTAATGATTACATCTGCATTTATATAGAGATGCAAAGGAATTATTTGAACACAGAGGGAGTGGTTGAGAAACTACGAGAGTGATTGAGTAAATTGTATACTACCAATAATATGATATGCTAACATTCCCCCCTTTATTACATTGTTCCTACAAATGTATCTCTGCAACCTCTAATGCACCTTTTAAGGGACCCCTTAAGGTTTACATAACAAAACTTGTTGAATACAAAATATGTATACATTTTTTAGAATATTTTCCTTTTGAAGAAACAAATCTTGAATTAGGTGAGCTCCTCCATGCCCCGTAAGCCTCAAAAAGGTGAAGTTCCTAGCTAAATTCCCGAGTTCTTCCTCCCATGAACCTTCTGAATTATAGACCATAGTTATTGGACAACCACCCTCGATAGGTTGTCTCCTCGACCCTTGTAAATATTTAACCCTTGGTCCCTGACTGTAATTACTGGAAAACCACCCTCGACAGGTTGTCTCCTCGACCCTCATAAAGGCATAACCCTTGGTCCCTAACTATAATTACTAGACAACCACCCTCGAAAGGTTGTCTCCTCGACCCTCGTAAAGGTGTAATCCTTGGTCACAGTCTCGTGAACTATCTGGGCAACAATCTATACTGAGCCTTCACCAAACCCCTTACCTATCTCCAAAAAGCAAACTAACAATACATGTATCTTCAAATTTGTTAGCAATAACAAAGAAAAGAAAATAAAGCCAAAAATGTTTCTCATACAAAGCATCATTTCAAAGCGAGAAGCTAACTTGAGATGTTGGACATTCCTCCATCCTTTGATACCACCAACCTCCAGTTTGATCCTATTACTCCCTAACTTCCAAATTTTGCATTCAAACCTTCAAAGAACCTATTAGGTGTAACATAGATGACAAGAGTACATGTACTATATGTAGCCATGATCAAATGCAAATAATAGGTGTCTGGCTCAATTGATAATTCATCCATTAGAATAAAAATATTGAATGCATCTAGGATGACCATTTTCTTTGTTGTGCATGGAATCATTCTTAATTTTTAAAATTCCACTAGGCCCTTCTTTCTCATAAAAATGTTGACTTAAAGGAATGCAAAGCGAAAAAAAATTGTACATTTTTTTTAATTACTTCACCAAATCTAATTGTCAACATTATTTCCAAACCCTGACCTCTCTTTGCATGCAAACTTCTACACAACTTCACCATCAAAACAATTATCCGGTGCAAGTTGGTAGCATAAACTAGCTTTTCAATACTGCCATAGATGGTACTTCGTGAATAGTTTACTAGAAAATAATGATTTGTTGTGATTAAGCCACCAAATAAAAGCCACACTTATTCCACAAGATTCTAACATGCAATTACCTATCCTTCAAGATTCTTGGCATTGATATTGCACGCAAAAAACACTAGCCAAAAGTTCACAATGTCTCTCCAAATTCTTACCAATATTATATCCTTATTCAAATATAAATGTGAACCTCATACTAGAACTTGTTACTAGGATTAAAAGGTAGCAAGATTGTGCGCTCCAATAACTACTTCAAACTACCATATGCATGCACTATTTTGGTTCTTCCCATACTCAACACTAGTGGTTTTCTCCTCCACACAATCATCTTAGAATAAAAAGGATCGATGATTCATCTCCAACACTATCTTCATTCAGCATACACAACTTGAAAAATGCCCAGGAATAGAATTTTACATCACTTTGGTGACAATCTAAATAGTGTTGCACTCAATCAAGACAAAGAGGATTTATTTGTTGTCAAAAAAATATTGTACAAGATTGGTAGCTCTGTGGAATGCACACCGAAATCCCAAACCAAACAATGTGGGAGACGATGAAGATGTAGCTGGTGCTCATCATAATTCATAGTTTTCTACACCACATTTCTAGCCTTCTCTTCCTTCAGACTTCAATGCACAAGCAGAGATTTAAACTACTCTAATACCATATGAAGGGGCAAATAGTTGATTGTTTTATTCAATAAATATAAGATACATTTAACAATTACATCTACATTTATATAGATATGCAAAGGAAGTGGTTGAACGTAGAGGGAGTGGTTGAGAAACTGCAAGAGTAGTTGAGAAACTACAAGAGCAGTTGAGTAACTGTATATCACCAACAATGTGATATGCTAACAATGATGAGATCTGGAAGCTCAAAAATCATTGTCATATTTGTTGATTTTTTGTAGCTCGAAAGGTGGGATGTGGAGTTGTTTTAAAGCAACTTGAGTTGGATATGCTTTAAAGCAATTCCATTTGTATTTTCAGCAACAAGATTTTTATTCTTTAATAGAATGTTTCTAGTTTGTGAGGTTGACATAAGACCGAGAGTGATTTTATGTGTGATTTAAAGCCAAAGAATGCAAGGAAAGTTTATTTTCTTGCAGGCCAAGTAAAGCAGTTGGGCTCTATATATGTAAGATTGTTGTAGCAAACTTGTATTGTATTTTCGAAAGAAAATTTTGTTGTTAGGTTGAATAGAAGATCCAACATTTGCAGGTTTTTCCTCATTCTGGGGTTTCCTGGGTATATCTTTTTTTTTGTCATTTTGTGATTGACTTCTTGTTATTTTTGCTTCCGCTATTATTAATTGTTAATTAACCCAGTTGTGTTGATTGTTATAAATTAGATTTCTTTCTATGAATTTATTGTGTAATTAATCTATTGTTGGGTTAGAGAAATTAACATGGTATTAGAGCTCTAAACTCTGAATACGAAGCCAAGATTTGTGACACATATTTCAAGAAAAAAAATTAGAATTTTGTCTCCATTTTTTTTTGTGGCTATGGCAAGGTCAGTGTTCGATACGAGGGCAGGCTTGGGGGTGCATCTAACTTCTTGCAGTGGAAGGTTCAGATTACATATGTTCTCAAGGAGAATAGGTTGTGGATCTATGCTAATACAGAAGTGACACCACCAACAAATGATCCAGTTGCTTTAGATTCGCATGAATTCAAAGAGGCCAAGGCTTAAAGGATTATCCTGGATGGAGTAAGAGATCATTTAATTCCTCATTTATCGGGGAAAGACACCGCCAAGGAGATGTGGGATACGCTCACAAGACTTTATCAGAGCGACTATTAGAGTCATAAGATGATGCTCAAGGACAAATTGCATAATACCAAGATGTCCAAAGGCGAGTGACCTCTTACTTGTCCAAACTAACACAGGTCAGGGATGAGCTTGTTGTTGTTGGAGAGATGATTGATGAAGACGAGTTGGTGTGTATAGCTTTGAATGGTTTTTTGAAGCACTGGGAAGTGTTTGTCAAGTGTGTTGTCGGCAGAGATCAGCTCCCTAATTGGGAAAGACTTTGGGATGATTTTGTTCAGGAGGAGATTCGTGAAGGTGCTCATCGAGGGGATCAAACGAAGAAGGTTCAAGACGAAGAAAATATTTCTCTTGCAAGCAAGGGTAAGCGGAAGTCTAATAAAGGGCAAACGGAAGGTTCTTCTTCCAAGAGTGGGAAGAAGAAAGATCTGAGCAAGATAAAAAAAAATTGATGCCATCAGATGGGTCACTATGCCAGTCAATGTCTGAATAAGAAAAATAAGGACAAGCAGAAGAAGCAAGTTGTTGCTACAGCAGAGGTGGACGAGTTTGCATCACGATTTGAGAATGAGTTTTCACTCATTGCTTGTCTCTCAAGTTCAATTTCCAACAGGATATGGTATATTGATAGTGGGGCTTCTTGCCACATGATGGGAGTCAGAGAATGTTTCACCAAGTTGGAGGAGAAGAAGTTGGATTTCTATATTGAGCTCGAAGACAATGCCAAGTACCATGCAACTAGTATTGGCACCGTCAAGTTTCAAAGGGAGTCTAGCAAACCTTTGTTGGTGGAGGATTTGTTGTATGTCCCTAGCATGACAAAGAATTTAATCTCAGTTTCATCTTTGGAAGACAAGGGTTACATCATGACCTTTGAGAAGGGAAAAGTCTATATTCGTCTGAAGGATTCCAAGGTTGCAAAAGTGATTGGAGTCAGGCATGGAAACTTGTTTCGATTACAGTTTGAGCCAGCACATGCGTTGGTTAGTAGTTGTAAAGGGCTAGGATAATTGTGGCACAGGAGGATGGCTCACCTTCACCATGGAGCACTTAATATTCTTAAGGAAATAGTGACGGGGCTGCCTGAGATGAAGACAAAAAAGCATGAGGTGTGCAAAGGTTGTGCTCTTGGGAAATATGCAAAGACCAATTTTCCAAGCAGCGACACTAGATCTAAAGAGATTTTGGATCTTGTACACTCGCATGTGTGTGGGTCCATGTCAATAGCATCCTTGAATGGATATGAGTATTATGTTACCTTCATTGATGATTTCTCCAGGAAGACATGGATATATTTTCTGAAGAATAAAGATGAGGTCTTTAGTAGGTTCAAAGAGTTTAAGGCTCTCGTGGAAAACCAAACTGGGAGGAAGATCAAGATATTGAGGTATGATAATGGAGGCGAGTATACCTCGAATTCCTTCAAATATTACTGTGCTCAGGAAGGTATCAAGAAAGAGTTGACAGTTCCATACAATCCTCAGCAGAATGGGGTTGTTGAACGGAAAAATAGGGCTATAGGTTGAGTAGCCAAGGCCATGCTTCATGATCAGGATCTGCCTTGGTTCTTATGGGCAGAAGCTTGCAATATAGTTATGTATTTGCAGAATAGGAGCCCTCACAAAGTGTTGGGAAAGTTGACTCTAGAAGATGCGGTCACTAGTAAGAAACCAGATTTGGGGCACATTCGCATCTTTGGATGCCTTGTGTATTGTCACATTCTTATGGGGAAGAGAACCAAATTGGAACCAACTACAAAGAATGGTATCCTTGTTGGGTACAGTGAAACTTCTAAGGCTTATCAGGTTTACATTCCTGCTCTCAGGAAAATAGTTGTTCGCAGAGATGTGAAGTTTGAGGAAAAGAGGTCTCTTCAGAAGTCTAGCAACTTGATGAATGAGGGGGAACAATCACCCACGGTTGAGGCAGTTCAAATTCCTCAAACTTTAGTCACACAAGCTGGAGAGAAGAACAAGTAGACCGAGCAGGTTGATCAGAAGGAGGAACAAATAATTCCTCAGCCTCAAATTCCTATTACCGAGAAGAGAAGAAACAGGGTAGCTGAGCAGATAGTGAGAGAGGCTCAAGAATATGTAGGTGATCCTCAAGATTCAATTAGACAAAGAAAGGCTCCCAAATGCTATTCTGAGTATGTGGCACTTATGAGTGAATTAATTGAAGTAGAGCCTTCCAGCTTTCAAGAGGCATCCAAGCACCAAGTGTGGAGAGATGTCATGGTGGAAGAGTATTCTTCCATCATGAAGAATAGTGTGTGGGAGGTAGTACCACGACGAGAAGATAAGTTTGTGGTGGGCTCGAGATGGTTGTATAAAATTAAGCATGCTACAGATGGTAGTGTGGAAAAGTTCAAAGCCCAGTTTGTGGCTAAGGGGTTTTCTCAGAAGGAAGGAGTCGACTATGACGAGACTTTTGCTCCAGTAGCAAGGTACTCATCCATAAGAGCTATCATTTCTATAGCAGCACAGATGGGTTGGAGGATTCACCAGATGGATGTAAAAATAGCCTTCCTCAATGGAGTGATTGAGAAAAATATTTACATAGACCAACTAGAAGGATTTGAAGCACATGGGAGGGATTCTCATGTATGCAGGTTGAAAAGAGCACTGTATGGACTCAAGCAGGATCCCAAGGCATGGTATTCACGTATTGACAATTACTTGTAGAGTGTGGGCTTCATCAAGAGTTAGGAAAATCTGAACCTGTACTATGTTCAGGTGAAGGAAGAACTTCTCATATTGGTGTTATATGTTGATGACCTATTTCTCATAGGGTCAGAGGAGCTCATAGCACACTGCAAGCGGGATCTTGCAGGAGAGTTTGAGATGAAGGACTTGGAGTTGATGCACTACTTTCTGGGATTAGAGTTGTGGCAGAAAGAGGGAGAAATCTTTCTTGGACAAGGGAAGTACTTGATATCTTGAAGCGATTCAAGATGGAGAACTCTAAGCCTATGCCAATTCCACTTGTGACCAATTGGAAGAAGATTGATGCTTCCATATCAAAGGCAGTGGACCCAACTTTATACAGACAGTTGATAGGATCTCTTATGTATCTGGTCAACACTAGGCCAGACATTTGTTTTGTAGTGAACTCACTCAGTCAATTTATGGTGGAACCTAAACATGTGAACTGGATAGCTGCGAAGCATGTTTTGAGATATCTCTGAGGCATAGTTGATTATGGATTGAAGTATGTTCAGCAAGATGGAGTGAAGCTCCAGGGGTTTATCGATGCAGATTAGGCAGGCAGTACAACTGATCAGAAGAGCACTTCAAGGTGCAGTTTCAGTTTGGGATCAGGAGCAATCTCTTGGTACAACAGGAAACAGAAGTTAGTTGCACTGAGTTCTGCAGAGGCTAAGTATATGGCAGCCAATATGGCTACATGTGAGGCTATCTAGCTTCAGAAACTTCTAGTTGGGCTCTTTGATCAGGAGCTGGATCCTACAATCATTTATTGTAATAATCAGAGTTGTATCAAACTCTCTGAGAATCCAGTGTTTCATGACAAGTCAAAGCACATTGAGATCAAGTACCACTTCATCAAAGATTGTGTGGAGAAGGGGATAGTGAAGCTCCAGTACATTCCTACGGACAAACAGATAGCAGATATCCTGACGAAGGCCTTGATGAAGAGTAAGTTTGAATTCTTCAAGGATAAGTTGGGTGTTGTGTAGAACACCTTCCTCGCTAAGAGGGAGTGTTGATTTTTTGTAGCTTGAAAGGTGGGATGTGGAGTTGTTTTAAAGCAACTTGAGTTGAATATGCTTTAAAGCACTTTAAAGCAACTTGAGTTGGATATGCTTTAAAGCAATTCGAGTTGGATTTTCAACAACAACAAGATTTTTATTCTTTAATAGAATGTTTTTGGTTTGTGAGGTTGAGATAAGACCGAGAGTGATTTTATGTGTGATTTAAAGCCAAAGAATGCAAGGAAAGTTTCTTTTCTTGCAGGCTAAGTAAAGCAGTTGGGCTCTATATATGTAAGATTGTTGAAGCAAACTTGTATTGTATTTTCGAAAGAAAAGTTTGTTGTTAGGCTAAATAGAAGATCCAACATTTGCAGATTTTTTCCCATTCTGGGGTTTCCTGGGTATATCTGTGTTTTTTTCATTTTGTGATTGGCTTCTTGTTATTTTTGCTTTCGTTGTTATTAATTGTTAATTAACCTAGTTGTGTTAATTGTTATAAATTAGATTTCTTTCTGTGAATTTATTGTGCAATTAATCTATTGTTGGGTTATAGAAATTAACAATATTTTCCACAAAGGTTGCTTAAATGAATGGATTGGTCTTCTCCATCTGGCGTGTCCCCTCTATAGGGCTCTTTTACTGCCAAGTGGAAATGAAATTTAATTTCCTTGAGAGATAGAAATGATGCCATCTTGAGGGATCATTATCTATTAGATTTCAACTCTCAATGGTGAATCTAAATGAAATATATTTTTTGTTGTATATTCTATCTATGTTCCAAATGAAGTCTACCATCTTGTGAGTCTTAAAGTATGCAACAACTAAGGTTGTTGTTCTTGTGGGATCATTGTTTATTAGATTTTAACTCTCAATGGTGAATCTAAATCTTTGTAGCTGATGAAAATGAAATGATGGCAATTAAAAATTTTATCCTCCAAAATTTCAACAACTTGATTTTTAAGATAGAATTTGTTTCAGATTTGTATCTTGTACCACTACATAAATTGTTTTAATGGTGATGAAGATGAATGCATTGTTTTATCTTACAGAGAAGATAGAACAAACAAGAAAATGCAAGCACAAAGACACTCCAAGGATTCTGAAAAAGGAACATATAGTCCCCAGCCTGACAAGAACTCAAATTTCAAATTGTTTTACTTGAGATTGGCGTTGATTTTGATTATCTATGGATCCTTGGTAGGGGAGAGGGGCAAGTAGTTGTGCAGGGTCCAAAGTCGTGCAGTCAATTGTGATTATTTATATTAGTACTAGAATGAATTAATATTATATCTTGTATATTTTCATTTCGCATATTAATCAAAATATTACCAAATATTTGACATTATGGGATCAATAGTTGTTCACTTCAAATCCTCAAGTAAGAAAAACATAAATACATTCGTGAACAAGTGAAATAAATATTTTTTGTCTCAAATGAAATATCATAACTATTCACTATAAGTGTGTCATTTATAAAATTAAATGCTCATTTAATAAAATAAGACACTTATTTAAACAAGTATTGTTATCATAGTGAAACAATATTGTTCTCATGTGCACAACTATTGGGGTAGCAATGTACACGAGTTTGTCCTATCAATATAAAAGGTGAGCACAATAAATACCATGTATTTTTTCATTAAATATGAAGGATTTTCAAAAAGTTTTAGTGTTCAACTATTGGTCCATTTTTGTTTTATATAAGTTATGTTTTAAATAATTATGTGTTGTTTTTATAACAACAAATAGTTTTTTTGTGTTCAATTATTGGTTCATTTGTGTTGAATATAAAAGCTAGAGATAACAAAGATTTATGGTTACCATTAGGTATTTGGTCCATTTAGGTTGCATATAAGTTTTATTTTAAATAAAAATATGATATTCTAAAAGCAACAAATGATATTTTTTTGTTCAACTACTAGGGGTACTATATTTAAGTTTCCGTCAAATCTTTAAAAAGTCAAATTTTGGACACTTCTCAGTAGATGTGTTGATGTGGCAAGTTGCATGATGAGTCACACCGCCAAACCTTAGTTATAGATAGATAAGAAGCCAGTCCACATTTCAAAAAAAGAACGAAGGTCCTACAATATAGTCAATCGCTACATGCTGACAAAGTTAGCCCGCACGACTACTGGCCCCTCTCCCCTAACCCTCCTATATTCAATTGCGAGAGACTCAAGTTCAAGCCACTTTGACAAAAATTCTAGAACAAAATTGAGCGTTTTAATCACACTCTATAGCCAAAGATCAAACATGCACTGAGAAAAAAATCAACTGTAAATTTTCTTCATTGGTGATGGAAAAAGAAGCTAAAATTTGGCACCAAATGAGATTAAAACAAAAAAAACAATAAAGTAGACAAAATTTGCCACAAGTGATCTCATAGTGTTGATTTTTCTAAAAGAAATTGCAGTTTTATTGGCTCAAAATGGTGTTACAATTAACTGGAGTTGTCTGCACATAAAGGTGAGTTAACTCATTGAGGAATGGAAAGAACAGTAGTTATAATGTATGACCATCCATCCCCATAAGTGCATTCTAGGGGCTAGGTAACCATTTCATTTTATGTTTTCCAATGTCAGCTCATTTTTCTAGATCAATGAATTTTTTTGTGGTTAACATTTATCAATTGACTAATATTTGAAATTGGGGATTCAAAATTTGGCTAATACAAGCTGTAAGGTGATCTAAATCGTCACATTTTTACAAAATTTTATTTTAGTCCTAGTTAAATCGCCAAAACATTTATTTTATTAAAATTTTAAACTCAAAAATTTGCCACAATATTCAATACCTAATTAAATAAGATCCCCCTACATTTTATAAGTTATAGTAAAAAATGAAATTAATTCGCTAATAATATTATATAGTTATTGATTACTTTAGAGATACATCGCCAATTTTTAATCACCAATGGTTGGGATTGTATTATGTTGGTTAAAATGTACTCACATCACTTGAATGCCCATCAAACTCAAAATTGTATTTGGGTTGTTGAAGATTTATAATCTAACTACGAGTTAAATTTTGTGAGCCAAAATATACTCTTAGAGATTCAATATGGGGCTTAAAATAAAATCTAAACTGTTAGATTATAAATAAAACCAACTATGGTGAAAAATAATTTAGGGTCAATTAAAAATATTCAATGTTTATTTTAAAAAATGAAGAATTCACCATAGTAATTAATATATTTGCCTATTTTTTTTAGATTTGTCAAGATATTCTACAAATTTGTAATCATTTAAAAAAATCACTAATAAAATAAATATTTTTAAAAAAAATTCCAATAAAAATTAATATTTTTTCTTAAAAAGTGAGAGATTTGCCGAGGAAGATTTCATCACTGTTCCAGCATTAGTAAACACCCACACCCTTCCAACAGATTTATACATTTGCAAAAGATAACTATAGAATCTCCAAGGTCGGGCCTTCATCCTATCATGAAAAATGCTGCATCTAAGTCTATGAACTGCAGACCAATAAAGGCAAAAGCAGTATCAAACCAATTTAAAATAGAAAAAGATGCATTAAGAGAAAGGCACTACTATTGGAAATGAACCTTAAAAAATCTCAGGATTACTGTTTACGAGGGAAATAGAAGGAATGGCAGACCACTCCCAACTTCAACAATTTTAGAAGTGTACAGAGGTGGGTTACTGTATGGTCCCATGGGGGTTTAGGCTCTTATTTTCACGAAAGCAGGTGGTCTCGTGGGAAAAAAAAATTGCTGCAAGATTAAATGGAATCTTTTTCAGCCCAAATAAGCAGGTGGCTGAAAATTTCAGCTGGTGAGATTGGGGTGGGGCTAAAAATTACCCCACCTGCTTACGAGTACT
Organism: Sequoia sempervirens; assembly: GCA_007258455.2. Lineage (NCBI taxonomy): Eukaryota > Viridiplantae > Streptophyta > Pinopsida > Cupressales > Cupressaceae > Sequoia > Sequoia sempervirens. The sequence continues at coordinate 434,812,015 of VDFB02105785.1, read as the reverse complement.
GACCTGCCACTTGTCACAAATTTGGAGGGAAATGTTATTTATTTATTAATTTTTTATTGACAGCACCACCATTCCACCACCACCCTACTTAAATTTTGAAGCTTGCAAATATTCATGGGACCACCAACTTCAAAATATTCTGCTAAAAATTTAAACAGAATCTGCTTCGGATTTTAAGGAACCCCCCTCCATGGGACCCACTGTTACTATATGGTTCTATGGGGGGCTTGGGCTTCTATTTTCATGGGGCAAGAGGTCCGATGGGAAAAAAAAATTGTGCTATGGGATTAATTGGAATCTTTTTCAAAAAAATAGGAGCCTCTACCGTTAAGAAATGAATATTTCAGCTGGTGAAATTGGGGTTGGGGCTAGAAATTGCCCCTATAGCTTAAGAGTTTTTTATGCCACTTGTCTCTCATCTAAAATTTTAAATTCTTATTAGATAGATTCTTAGGTTGGGTAGGTCTTTCAAATCTGTGGTCTACTCCCATATTCCTAGAGAATGGAATGGAGTGGCAGATTGTTTGGCCAAATGGGCTTCTGATCAGGTGCAGGATTGGAGTATTTGGAATAAGGATAATTTCCCTGTGAATTACTCTCAATTGTTGGATCAGCTGTTGTTGGCTGATAGGATTATGTGATTTTTGGTTTTGTCTGTGGGCAGTTGGCCCCTTGTATTTTGTTCTTCTGATTGATTAATAAATTTTTACCCCTTTTATTTAAAAAAATAAAATGAGAGAATTTTCATTTATTTATTTTATTTTATCAAAGCACTACAGTTCATTCCTTAAATTTTGGAGCTTAAAATTTTAAGCAGAATTGCAAGATTAAATCCATGAGACCAAGAACTTTAAAATATTCCTAAAAAAAGCTAAACAGCGTATGCTGAGATTTTTAAGGAAACCCCCTCCATGAGACCTTACCCTTAGACAAAAGAAAAATTTGCAAAAAAAAATGGTGCCACTGTAACAATCAACCACAACCACAGATGCAGGTATCCTGTGAGGATTTCCACCGTACAATTTCTATAGTAGAAATCTCATAGCAATTGGGTGATATTAGTTGGTACAAACTAATATCTTGGGCGATATAAACTAATATCTGTATTGGTCGACGTTATCTACAATCTACTATTAAAAAAAATCAACCATAGTTTGTAGAAACTAATTATCAAATTTCAACAAACTAGTTTCCACACTAGTTTCATTATTTGATATCAACGTAGCATGATGAAAATGTCACTGATACATTCTGTTTCCAGAAAACGGCACAAGATGGGAGACTATACCCTTTTATCAGATTATGCCCTCACAGCATGGGGGCATGCATTCACGATGCACTATTGTGAATGCTGGATAAATGTTGCTGTATGCTAATAGAATTATGAATTATCATTCCTAGAGAGACTATATATCATCTTGAAGGAACCCGTGTACAATTGAATGAACTAAAATAGTCTTTCTCAATTAATAAGGTCTTCGATTGACGCATAGCAGACAAGGTGACTTGAAGACAGCTCGTCTTATAAAGTACAACTGTGAGGATCCTGAGCTAATACTCCTTAAAAATAAACAGCAAACAAGATAGCAATGCATAAAGTACACTAAAGACAATGTGATAAAAAAACTGAATTCTTCTAGGCTGTACTGCACAAAATCAGCTACCAATATGTATTCTTCTTCTATAGCAGATCCCAATTGAAATCTGACTCTGAACCAAAATAAACGGGTCCAGAATTAACTCAGATTCAATAGTGGAACTAGATATAAACAAAGCTAATGTATCTATTGAATAAAAAGTATAACAGAACTATGTCCAAGTCAAAGTCAACAGTGCCAGTTTCCTGGTGCAACACAAAGTAAAGCCTTTTCAAGCTATTTCCTTTATGAATAAAAGAAACTACAATTAAAAAGATCAATTAACAAGAAGATCCAATAGAAATTCTATTGCTAATTTCTGAATAAATAATGAATAATTAGTTGGAATTGGGACCAGAAATGGGTCAATTTCTTTACAAAAGACATATCAATGGCCCTACAATCGACAAAACTCTAAAAACATTATTACATTCTAAGAAAAATAACTGCCTAAATATGTTATTTGCTGCAATACAACTCCTCTGGAATCAACTATCTTTAGAAGATCTTGTGCCTCGACAATTGAAAATGCCCAACATTATTGACAAGCCGTGCATAATGCAATAAGAATACATTTGAAGATGGTAAAAATACAATTAAAAGAGACTGCTTGACCGATGGCCTTTTAAAACTGCCAAGCAATAAAACCAATTGGCAGCATCAGCCCCCACTTATACTGGATCCTCCATGTTAGGATGCACAATTCTGGAACCATCTAGAATTTTATTTCATAATGTGAAAATTTGGGTTGCCTAAAATTAAGCCTGACAAAAACAAGAAAAGACAGAAATTAGCATAGAACGATAATAAACTTTGGACAAAATGGCAAAACAAACAGATGGTCAACAGTTAAATCAATTTCTTTTCACAAAACCCAATAAAGAGAGAAATTAGCTAGAATGGTAACCTTTACCAAAACTATAAAAACAAGCTTTTAACAAATCGCTGAAACAAAGCAGATGGTCAACAGCTTAATCAATTTCTTTTCCCCAGTCCCATTCATACATTTTAGACATTACAATTCCCATCGTTGGCTTAACTCTATTCCCACATGACCACCCTAGAACCTCATTTCAAAATCTAAATTAAGTATATTGACTTTATAACTCAAAGCAAACCAAGCATAAGGCAAAAGAAACTATTCACAACAAAACTAAAAGATCATGGTCAAGAGCAATATACTTAACCTTATAATAACAACATAGAAAAACATAATAAGGAAACAGTTGGCTTAACTCTATTCCCGCAAGACCACCGTAGAACCTCATTCAAAATTTAAATTAAGCACATTGACTTTATAACTCAAAGCAAACCAAGCAGAAGGCAAAAGAAACCATTCACAACAAAACTAAAAGATCATGGTCAAGAGCAGTAAGCTTGACCTTATATGAACAACATAGAAAAACATAATTAGGAAAAGGGTGTCTACCTTTGCAGGTCCAGAAAGGACACAAATAGATGGAGAAATTATGTGGTTCATGTACCTCACATAAGGGGTTTGAAAGGATATTTCAAGGTCTATGGAATCAACCGCTGGAAAGTGGCTGTGACAAGCATTCTGATAACTCGAGGAATAAAACTTCCTGGTATCTTACTCTAGGAATCCCTAGAGTGCCAAGGGCTGCAGACTCAAAATTTCTGCATATGCTGACAAATTACTGATCTACATTAGATTACTGCCCAATTGCAACAGATTGTGGTGTCCGTGTTCTGAAATTTTCAGTTTTACCCAATTGCAACAGGTTATGGTGTCCGTGTTCTGAAATTTTCAGTTTTACCCTTTGATATGGGATGTTTCTCCTTCCTTGAGCCCACACTTCTGCTGCATTTCTGTTATTATCAGAATTTCAGGTCATTTGAAGCCCAAAATAAGACCTCCTATGCCAGGAACATTCATGGCACATGGCATTTTTCATTATTTTTACCACTTTTTAACCAAGCTCCAAATTCTTCAAAAAATGCGCTTGTAGGGTGAGCCAAGGTTAGGTTTTTTAAAAAAAATTAGCTTCTTTTTCTTTTCTTTTTTATACATATATATTCTTTTAGGATCCTCCCTAGTTTGTTGAACTCATTGTTCAAAGAAATAGCCATGGCGTACCCCTCATCACTAGAACTGCTAAATCCATTACTCCTAAAAGGCAGACCATTTCTTTACCTATTTTAAGTTGGTCTTTGATAAGAACAAATACAACAGAGCATTATTAAATGTACCAAGCTAAAAGTAGTAAAGGTTGAAATTTTCAATTTATCCAAATTGCATGCAACACGCAGGCATTGATCGAAAAATCAAACTTGGAAGTGACTAATTATCATATCTAGTTGAAATTCAAGGTTTAAAAAATTAAAAATCAATCAGTCAATTTAATGATATCCTTCTATGTTACTAAATCAGTCAAAACCATAAGCGCACCTGGGTTCAATTCATTTTGAAATTGGAATTGGGTTTGATTCACCTATAGAATTGTCCAAGGACCGATTTTTTGCAAACAGATTAGTTTGGAATTGTTCATGAGTGCAATTAGCCATTAGGCAATTCTGGCTACATTGCAGCAACTCCAGCAGCAGGCAACAATTTCCATGCATTTTGTTTGATTCTTACCATCAAAATCATGCCTTAAACCCTAAACTAGCGATCATTTTCATTTGCATTTTGTTTGATGATTAACAAGGAAAAAAGACATACACCGTTTTGTTTAATGAGTAACCAACGACACAATAAGATCCACACTCCAAAGTACGTAGCACCATGAATTTCCTCTGATTTTGCAGCCATTTCTGCTATATCAATATGTATGCTCTACTTTTCACTGTTGGTGCAGCTTTGACTTTTGGGGGGCTTTCTGTATAGGTTAAAAGACTTATGTAACAATCCTTGGTCAATCTGGATTTAACTTCACTTGTAGTAGTATCAATCTCTTTACTGGATTCTTGCTTGGTTGGGAACCATGGGAGTAAGCAGCCATTGTCTACCAAATTTGGGATTGGGGGTTAAGAATAGGTCATCATTGTCTGCAAACAGCTGGGCCTTAGGTTAGTCATTTGGTCTTTGCACTTCGACAAATTTTGAAGTTTGGTAACTAGTGATTTTTTCAAAATAAACAATGCATGTACACAGCCTACAAACTATTATAATTGATTTATTGAATGATTTATGATTTAGTATTGGAACAATCTTTGGACAATCTGGATTTAACTTCACTTGTAGTAGTATTGATTTCTTTACTGGATTTAGAAGTCTTAACTACTAGATTCTTGCTTGGTTGGGAACTGTAAGAGTAAGCAGCCATTGTCTACCAATTTTCAGATTGGGGGTAGGAATAGGTCATCATTGTCTGCAACAGCTGGGCCTTAGGTTAGTCATTTGGTCTTTGCACTTGGACAAATTTTGAAGTTTAATAACTCATGATTTTTTCAAAATAAACAAATGCATGTACACAGCCTACAAACTATTATAATTTATTTATTGAATGATTTATGATTTAGTATTGTAAATCATTAAATGATTCAGCCTTTTAGGATAATTGTAATTTTTTGTTTCCAAGTTTCAACTTTTAATTTTCATTTGTTAGGATTTTGGAACGTATTGTTCAATGTTTGTTTTCTAAACTTGTTCCCCTAGAGATCACAATGGCAGCCAGTAATTCTAACTCCATTGGCCACCCCACTTCAAAACCAACCCAAGTTCACCATTTTGGAGGCATGTAGAAATGATAAAGGTGATCCCATGTGGTGGTACATACATTTGGATATATGGTGGGTGTGGTCAAAGCCTCAAAGGTATACAAGTTCATATAGTCAAGTGAAAGCCTATTTGTGTGTCATTCCTAGCATAGGAATCAAAGCAGGCCCAAGGAAGAATGGTGTAGCTATGCCAACTCATAAAATAACATAATATATCAAAATGCGGGAGGAAGCAGATGTAGCACATCTTTTTAGAACAAGGCATCATTTGATAAGGAGAAGGGGATCATGGAAGCCCTATGCCTCCCCAACATGTAGTGTCATCCATGATGTGGTAGAGGCCGCCCATTTTGGAGCAAGAATGAAGAAAAGCCCACTAATGTGAAGAGAACAAGGGGCCATAATTTAAAATGATGCTAGAGAGATTGCCAATCAAATCGTTGCAAAATGCCTCTATGCAAATTGCATGTCCTTCAATGTTGTTTGGTGACCATATTGGCAAGATATGTTGAGAAAAGTAAATGATGTTTCAAAAGGATACATGAGCCCAAGTTATGAAGAGGTGGGCAGCACCTTATTGTCAAATGAAGTCAAAAATATAGAAATTTCATTCATTCCCATTAGGCATTCAGGGAAGCAAACAAGGGTGCCCATCAATTCTAATGGATGGAAGGATGTTAGGAATCAGCCACAAATCAATGTGATTGTAGTGTGCCATAAAAGGGCAATGTTTTTGAAAGATGTGGATTGTGTGGGGTGGGTGAAGGATGATTGCTATCATCCTTACACAGTGCATTGTGGAAATGGGTTCTCAAAATGTTGTCCAAGTCATAACAGATAATACAAAAGTTGCAAAGCAATTGGTATGTTGGTTGAGGCACAATTATTACATGTATTTTGGACACCTTGTGTTGTCCACTCACGCAAGAAAATAGACTAGATCTAACAAGTCTGCTGAGGATCCAAATGTTTTAAGGAAACATCCCTGGGATATCCTAGTTTTATAAAATTGAGGGGCACCAGAGGCAGGTGTCCTGTTGCTGCACCCAGTCCCTAGAATGTCCTGAACATCCAAGATGGATTTCTTGGTTCTGGGGACACATCCCCTAGGAATGCTAGGTTTTAGAGATTGAAAGATTTGGAGTGAAGGATCGCCCAGAGAAGATTCAAATCTAGGTGAACATAGAGACAAAATAACCAAGCTGGGGATAGCCTCAAGATTTTTGAATAGCTGACTTGGAAAAATTCTTAAATCAATTAGTCATTATGGAATTTTTCAATTTAGTTTTATTCTTTGGCAACCAGAATGTGTTTTCTTAATGAGCGCTTTTGCTACAGCCTGTGTCAGGTGCAACAAAGATGTGGGTTCAATTGGAAAGAACCAACGTGTAGGATTTCCAAGAGATTGCTATATCATAACCATTTGTGTTTAATAGAATCTTACTATAGTCATTTCCTCTAAGCAGACTGGCAGGTTTCACAGTGCTGTGCTGGCTAATCATCTTCACAATATCTTCATAATTTTAAAAATTAACAGCATACAAATACATTCAAAGACGCTTTGCATAAGTAAAAACATTAAATACTTCCCCAATGTGATAACTACAAGTGCCATTTGGCATTCCCTTGTGCTCATAAATGTTTTCCTTGACCACTAGCTTCCTATATTTTAAGGCTTATGCATGCATTACTATTGATGATCATCTCAAAAAGACTTACAAATTCAATCTAACATTTTTTTATGGCATAGTAACAAGGTTACATGAAGATGCTTCCCTTACTCTAAAACCCACATCCCCAATAGGAGACATCACCTGGGTCCCCAATTTATTGGAAAACCCTATGACATCAAAAAAAACTTTAGCAACATCTATGTAACCTCTGGCTGTTCCCAAGACAACCAGGGACATCTAAGATGTTCATCAACCACCTCAAGGATGTATAGTTGTCCCAGAGAAGAAAAAAAATCACTTGTTTTAATATATATATATATATATATATATATATATATATCATAAACACTTTCAAATGGGGTATGTGGGGCCCACAAAACCTCCCACACCTCTTTTGCAACCCTAGAAGCCTCCAAGCTTGAAACATAAGTATAGTTTTGTTTTAGCCTACAATTTTATTTGAGCTTTTCAGCAGCTTGAAGACAAAAGAAGAGGAAGGAAAGAAGTTCAGAAGAACAAAGAAGGAAATGCACGCTCCACCCACTCTTTGAAGGTCACTTTCAGCTGTCATAAAACTTAAGGACTTTATTTGCTCCTTTCTTTTTCAATTTGCTATTTTCTGTCAAACACACAAAACCAGTGTCCTACAGCAGCCTATCAAACATTTCTTTGTAAGTGAAAATGAGCAACAATGATGAATGTCAAATGGAGAGCGAACAAGTAAATAAATCCAAGACAAAATGAAGTAGATAGAGAATGTTGTAGGTTCCCATTTTTCTAAAAATACAAGTGTTGTTGCAACAAAACATTTTGCATGCCCATCACCCACTCTCAAGGATTCTACAAAAGGCCCTTTCAACTCCAAAGAGCCCTTGATACAGTTCATCACCATTTTGGGTAGTAATCAAGCCAAAAATGAAGGGGGCAGCAGGCATTGATCGTGTCATATTTGCAAGATGGATTTTCATGGGAGCTATAGTAGGGTTGGTCACCCTTTATTAGGTGAGAGTGGACATAGGGTTAGAGTTTGTTTGGAAATAATATTGAAACAAAGGATTAAAATGGCAGAGTTGGTTGGGGAAAGTGAGGCAAAAACTACTACTTGTAGACATGCATCCATGCCACTGCCATCTATTCATTAATATTTCAATGTATCAACTAGAGAAAGTTATGATATAGGGTAGAGGAAGGCCACTTCTATTGCAAGTGGGAAATATACAATGTTGGAGTTGTTGAATTTGTGGATGTTGATCCTTCAATGGCCAAATTTTTTTATATCCATGCCATCTCATTTTATATGACAAGGTCTCCTTATTTCAAAAAGATATTGAGAAAAACAAATGCAATTAGACACACGTACACAACCCTTGGAGAATGCAGATTATGTGCCTCCCTCCTCAACAAACAATATTCAAGAGTGAATGTATTGATGGACATGAGACAAACATGGATTAGGGCAGATTGTTAAATTGTCTCAAATGGGTGGACTGATATTCAACATTGGCCACTAATTGATATTATTTTTACATCTCCTATTAATTCATACTCTCTAAGAGCTGTTGGCTACTCTGGAAAATGTAAGGATGTTGATGACTAGTTTGGCCATAGAGGAGGTTGGACCTTATAGTACTGTTCAAGTTGAGACAGATTCAACTCATTTTGTAAGTTTACTAGTTTAATAGTTGGACTCCATGCTATGTACATGCATTGATCAATGCTTTGAAACACATTAATAGATAGGGTGAAGACAACAATGGTTGAAGCTAGAGATGTACAAATGTTTGTATGTAACCACCACACATCACTTGCATTAATTCAATCTTTTTCTAGGAAAGAAATTATGAAATCAATTGAGACTCGATACACTAGCTATTTCAATTTGTCGAAGAGGAAGTTGGAGGTGCAAGAGACTCTACAATCCATGGTGGTTTGTGGAGAGTGGAAGAAGTGAGCTAAATCAAAGATAAAGGGAAGGTGAGACAAAGTGTGCTTGATGACACTTGGTGGTCCACTATCAAGAAGGGAATTTTTCAGTGAACCACGGGGACGCGTTTCCCCCCAAAATATGACCCGTTTCGGAAACGGGGACGTCCCGGGGACGGGGGGACGGGTACTTGGCATCCCCCGCCGTCCCGCCACCGCCACCAAAGCGCCGCCGGAGACGGGGAGACGGGGAGACGTCTCCAAGTTTCCTTAGGAGACGTCTCCAAGTCTCCAAGTCTCCTTGGGAGACGCCCAGGAGTTTCTTGGGAGACTAGGAGACGCCCAGGAGTTTCTTGGGAGACGCCCAGGAGTTTCCTGGGAGACTAGGAGACGCCCAGGAGTTTCTTGGGAGACGCCCAGGAGTTTCCTGGGAGACTAGGAGATGTGTTCCATGAAGGTTTGTCTGGCTTTGATGGTCTTAATTTGGGTTTTATTGTTAATGCAAAATGATGTACACCATGAAGGTTTGTGTGGGTTTGGAGGTCTTAATTTGGGCTTGGCGGCGGGGCTCCGCCCCTCGACTGTATCGCGATTGCGAGGGGCGCTGCCCCTCGACCCCGCTGGGGGCGCTGCCCCCAGACCCCGCAAGGGGGTTGCCCCTTGACCCCACTGGGGGCGCCTCCCCCAGACCCCTGCAAGGGGCGCTGCTCCCCGCTGGGGGCGCTGCCCCCAGACCCCCGCAAGGGGCACCCCGATTGCCCCTGCCCCTTGACCCCACTAAGGGCGCTAACCCTCAAACCCATTAGGGGCATTGCCCACAAACTCCCATTGAATTCATTTGATTTTCTAGGTACTCTCCACTAGTTACCTTCAATTTTACAAAAACAATTTCATTTGTCAAATTTTATTTAGCAATTAGCATTCAAGATATCTTCGTATTTAGATTTAGTATTTCAAATTTTGCTATGTTATAATTTTACTAATTAGTAATTTGAGTAATTTCCTATAGTTTCATTTGAAATGTAATTCTTATATTGTTATACTGTTATACATCCTTTCAAAACTAGTTTTTCAAGTACTATAAGTATATTTATAACTATATCAGCACCACCACCCCACCACCCCGCCGTCTCCCCGCCGTCCCCAAACTTAGGCCCTTTGTCCCCCCGTCTCCGAAACGCGTTTCCCCGTCCCCCCGTTTCCCCGTCCCCCAGGCCCGTGGAACACTGGAATTTTTATTTATCAATATTTGTACTTCATTTTTATTTTTTGTTTTATTTAAAAATTAATATTGTTAATGTATTTTTATTTTTTTTAAAGATTGCTTGCAGATATATTTGTTGTCATATCACCTATTGTGGGGGTAATCAAGTATGTCGAGACAAACTCCCCTAGCTTTCTAGAGATGTATGAGATTTTTGATAGCATGTTTGATCAAATGAAAAAGTTAATTTGTGGCAAGGATACTGAAATACAATTCTATGACCAGCATATCAGGCTTTTTGTCAAGAAGAGGTAAAACACAATGAACACCTTCTTCCTATAGCTGCCTATGCTCTTCGTCCCAAATATGCAGCTAGACCTAGCTAAGCTCCTCCTCCTGATGATGATGAGGTAAAGGATAGGTTTATGAAAGGCCTTGGGAAGATGTAGAGTGCTAAGAGAACCAAACTTCAAAAATGATGGATTCAATTTGTCAATCTTTGGGATCCTACATTAGCAAAACCAAAAGGCTAGGGCAAATAGGGTCACACTCACACAAAAGGACCCTATTTGGATGGACACGACATGGGAAGGATAAATCAGAGTTTGTCATTCACCTACTCTCACTAGTTGTTAGTTCCTCTATTGCAGAGAGCAATTGGTTCACATATAACTTTATCACTTGAATAAGGACATGATTGCCTCTAGACGAGCAGAGAAGCTAGTTGCAGTTCATGGTGCCTTAAAACTTCAAGATCGGAAAACTCCTAAATATCAACAGACTCCAACCATATGTTAGGATAATCCTTAAGATATTAGACAAATTGAAAGAGTAGCCAAGATTGGTTGGGGTTCCATTGGACGAGCCACAGCTTGAGCCACAAAATGACCTACATTCAAAGATCTCTTTTGACATTGACAGCCCAAATGAGGCATAGTTGTGCTCAAGCCAAGGTCCCATGGGAGTGGCTTTGGGATCTATTTTGAAGGAGCAAGGGTTCCCATGAAGCAAAACAAATATGTTACAGGATTAATTAGAATCTTCCCTAAATAAAAGCAGCCCCTACTTTTTAGTTTGAAGATTTGAGCAAGTGCATTTGGGGTGGGGCTAGAAATTGGCCCACCAGCTTAGGCTTTTTCTCTGCCACTTGTCAATCATTTGAAGGCTTTAAGTTCCCACCAATTAATATTTTTATTATTTTATATTTATTTACTTTGTTGAATTCAAAGAAGCATTAAACCTGAATAAAACGCAACTAGACACGATTAATCGGCAATCAAGTAGGTTGTCATTTTTTTCCCTAAAAAAAGGAGATTTTTTGGTCAACAGCGGTCAACAATTTATTCCAAATAAAGCACGTTTTAGTCGCCAAAAAAATGCGTTTAAATGTCGTCGAACAAAAAACCCTAAAAAATTTGCAGGAAAAAAAACGCGTGAAATCTATAAAATAATCCATCGCTTCTTTTTGTTCAATATGTAAAATTCGATGTGCTTTCCGCGGCGCCACCCATCAGTTTCAATAGCTCGCGCGAAGGAAGAGCAGCCTAGCAGGTGAGAACTAGATTCTTCAAGCCTAAAAGTGCCGCGTTGGAAGAATCCTCAGAAAATAACCAGGTACATAAAAAATTGCTAACCGATTTTCCAGTTTAATCAAACTCCTTAGTCCTTACCTTTCGAGTTTTATTGTTGATGTAATCCTCTAGAAATTCATTTTCTGGTTTGATCCTTCCGCATATCTTCATTTTATTTAAATAAATAGAAATATGTGAAGAATTGTAACTATTATCCTCCATAAGAAAGGATGGACCTTCCATTGTTTCACTTGCTCGTGCACTAGGATTTTAAAGATTTAAAGTGTGTTTTCTTGATTTTTTAGTTAAAATTATATAGTATTTATTTTCCTCTTCATTTGAAAATCAATTTATATTAAGATTTCCTTCATTTGTAGTTGAGTAAATTGATTAAATATTAAGTACAAATTTAACATATATTTCATATCTATTTAACATTACAAAGAAATTTCGCAAATATAGATGACAATAAAAGAACTGGAAACAAAAAAGAGAATCTTCTATTGATATCTGCATTTTAGAATACAAAATAAAAATGTTCTTTCTCAATAACCTATCATCATCCAAAATTTTGTGGTGCATAATCTTTTGAAAGAAAACTACCATTCTAACCTCACAGCCTAACAAATATAATCAATAGTTCATAAGAAATTAGCTGGTTATTTTAAATTTTATCAAATTTCAATTATATCTTATTAGAGTGAATTAAAATGTTTTTGCAGATTTCATTCTTGATCACAATGCCACGTTAGAAAGATTTTGCGTGGACACATTGCACACCAATTGACAGTAGTGCAAAGATCAAATGCAATTGGTGCCAGGGTGAAATCAGTGTAGGAATTTATCAGTTCAAATGGCGTTTGTCAAAAGAACTAGGTAATAACACCACCATTTGTGGAAAATGCCCTCCAGAGGTCACATATCAAGCAAAACAAGCTCTTGATGGTATCGTTGAGGGTAAGGCCAAAAAAGCAAGAACTGGAGTTGAAACAGGTTCTAATTTTGTAGGTGTGAGGAGGAATAACTTGGATGAGGAGGACGGTGAGCAGGGGGGTTTTAGGAATCCGGATCAACACCTTCTTCTACAACACGTGGCCCAAACATAGGTGGAGGAAACATTGATATTTTCTTCCAACCTCGTACTACACCAAGATCACAAACCACTTTGGAGAGTACAGGATGGAGGAAGAATGTCCACGATCAAGCGAAGAAAACCATTGCGAATTTTTGGTACTCCTCAAGCTTGCCATTCCATGCTGCCAGATCTCCATATTGGCAAGCTATGGTGGCTGCCCTTGCAGCTGTAGGTCCTAGGTTTCGAGCCCCATCTTATCAAACATTGAGGACTAGTAAGCTCAATGAGGCAGTAAACGATGTCAAAGATGTTCTTAAAGAGCATCGATCTAGTCGGCTAATAGTGGGTGCACCATTATGTCAGATGGATGGACAAGTAGAAGGAACCGAACCCTCATCAACTTCCTTGTCTCTTCTAATCTTGGCACTGTTTTTTTGAAATCTGTGGATGCATCAAATGCAATAAAATCTGCAGCTGCATTGTTTGATATGTATGACTCGGTAGTCATGGAAGTGGGGCCAGAAAATGTGGTCCAATTTATTATAGACAATGTTGTTGCTTGTGTTGCTACTGGGAGACTTCTGATAGAAAAATACCCCTCCATGATTTTTACCCCATGTGCAACACATTGCATTGATCTAACCCTAGAGGACATTAGGAAAATTGAACGGGTTAAGGAGATATTGTAGAAGGCTCACTCTGTTGCCAAATATATTTATAATCACACAATTGCCAAATATATTTATAATCACACAAGGGTTTTGAATATGATGCACTCTTTCACAGAGGGCAAGGACCTAGTTCGTCCAGGGGTGACAAGATTCGCAACACATTTTCTTGCACTACAGACTCTTTGTCAACAAAAAATGAGTTTGAAACGAATGTTTGTTTCAAGAGAGTGGACAAAGTCTAGCTTTGGGAATCAAACAGATGGCATGGCAGTCGCAGACTACATGTATTCTACTAGTTTTTGGAATGCGGCTGAACAAGTTGTATCATTTTCGGAGCCTCTAGTAAAGTCTTGAGACTAGTGGATGGGAATAAATCCCCCATGGGATACTTGCATGAGGCCATGGATAGGGCCAAGGAGGTGATGAGGGGTAGGCTAGAAAATGATAGGGATAGGTATATACTGTTGTGGGACATAATAGATAGGTGATGGGATGGACAGATGCACTCTCCTCTCCATGTTGCAGGATACTTTCTGAATCCATCAATGTTCTACAACTCTTCATTCAGACAAATTGATGCTGAGATCACACAAGGATTGTTAAAGTACATGGACAAAATGTTTCCAAACCAAGAACGATTGCATGAAGCTATGTCAAAGTTGCAGTTGTACAGGGAGGGTGTTACACCCCTAACTTTAACTACGCTTTACTTTTTACTTTGAAATAATTAGTAGATGATTATGCATGTTTCAATGATTTTACGTTTAGTTAAAATGGCTAGAAAAATCAATATTTTCATGAGTCATGTTTTTTTGACTAAAATTTGACATGTGCTTAAAAGTTGTCAAGATGTGATTATCTCATAAGGATTATGAAAATGATTACTGAAACACTAATCTTGTGTTGTTGATTGCAAGTTGCATTCAGGAAATAGGTTTCCGCCCTCCGTGAAAGGGAGGCAGAGCATCATCAGAGAGAAGGGAATAGATACAAGGAATAGAACAGGTTGTCACCATTTCAAGTCTATTCTAGTTGCCTAACGTCAGCCTAGTCATTTTGGGAATAGTGACGTCATCATGGTTGAACATTAGTTGTTTTGCGACGGAGACAATTTTCTATCAAGCACGTTGTTTCTTAGGTCGTAAACGAGTTTACGTTGTGACCTCAATTGCGAAGTCTTTTTGATGATCATCCTTGAGTTCGTTTTAAGGAGTGAATACGCCCAAGCGACAACAAAAGATCAACGTTGTCGATCGTGTTACTGACCCTAAATTTTGGAATGATTATCATTTATATGTGTTGGATTTGGTGATACTTTTAACGACTAAGCCCATCGTTGAGTCCACTATTTTGACAAGGCTCCTTTTGTGGAGGGGCATGATATATATTTATGTTTGCTCAACTCAATTGAGAAGCTTATTGATTATTGAAACGACATTGATATGCCTATCCATATAAGTTTTTCCTTCTAAATAACAAAAGGGATTTTGTTTAGCCACGACCAAGAAGGTGAACGTGGCAAAAGTCTAAATTCAAAGATTATTAAAAATCATTTTTAAGATCGTGAGCATCTCACCAAGTTAGCACGGGTTCAAACTCTGTGTTGGGAATTCCACACATGGGAACGTGGCTCCCTACAAGTAAGCCAAAATATATTAACTGACCTCAAGCCTCTAACCGCTTTTTGGAACTATCTTCTTTCCTTCTTTCTTTCGCTAACTACCTTTATAGCGGTTTGTATAACTGATTCTTGGAGAGAGAGTGGGCGGAATTCACAGGTGGTTGAAATAAGAGTGGGGAGCAGAGCCGATGGGGATCATGATTATTCTTGCTCTAAAGTTGGAGAGCAAGACATGGCCGTTCCTTTCATTGTTTCTGTTCATACTTATTCCACACTGTTTAATTCTAGTTTGGGGGGGGGTGTTCACATGGAGGGAAAAATGAGAGGGCTCGATACCCTCACGTATGGGGATTTATTGAAAGGTTTTAGATACCTTTGGGGGAATCATCATGCGTGGGGGAACACAACCAAACTGCAATCTTTTCCGTCATCCTATAGGCCGACAATGAGATGGAGTCTTCAATTAGCGTATTGAGAGTCCGTGAAGATAATAAGGCTTACGTGTTCACTCAAGTAAAGGCGGACACACAGTTGGATAACGGATTCTGGTGGTGGGCTACAACTTTTGGGGAGAAAAGCGCTAGAAAAGTGTTGGAGGGAGGTCGGCAACAGGGGAGTCTCATTCTTTGTGGATTGGAGAACATTGAATCTCACCTAGAAATGGGAGAAGGGCACAACAGAGAAGAGTGTGATGCTTTTAGACAAAAATAATATAGATCCGCATCAAAGCACCTTTGGAAGGAAGTTTTGTACTTAACAACAGTGAGAGGCATACATGGAGAAAGCAGAAGCTTAGAGAATACGTGAATGATTAAAAAAAAATATAACCTTGAGGAGATGTCCTCTCACGAAATGCAAGGATTGAACGTTATGCATTGATAAAAGGTTTCCAAAAGAAAATGCAAATGCATATGAAATCCCAAACTCATGTCTTTGAGAGCTTTCTCCTGATCATGATATACAATAACTCTATTGTCAAATAGGAAGCAATGAACCAACACTACGACTTGGTGTAGAAATTCCAAGAATTGCCGACGATAGTCGCTGAGAGATAAGGTGTGTCAAAGTGAGACCCTTGCCTTGGTCCGACGAAAAGATAGAAGAGGTTATTATTCAAAAAAAATTTCACAAGCTTGGTGTTAGCATCGTTGATAAAAGAGTGCAGATTGGCATCACTATGCAGGCATGTTCTCTCTACCCTTAATGTATGATATCTTTGCATGAAAAGAGTTTATTATCGGTGTTTCAGATAAAATATTATGATGTAGTCTGAAATAGATAAACATTATATTGGAGTTATATTAACCAATTTGATTACAAGAAATAAGTGATGAATCTATGTAATCTTTTGCTCAGTTTATTGAACATGCATCCTTAAAAAGGGAAAACAATACAAATACTAGAGATTGGAAAGACCAAATCGGTATTCCTTTTTTAAAAAGGGGGTTAATAAAGGTTAAATAGTATATTATTGTTGTTTATTCAATGCAACCTTGTGATGGGCATATTGATAAGCCACTCAAATTCTTTTAGAAGCATATCTATTTATTTGAAATAAAGGTTTCAATGATGATAATATCCTTTTGATATTGAAGCGACAATGTTGCACTATGGATATAGAAAACCTTTTACGAAATTGAGTCTTTCACGACATTTGTTTTGTAAAACAAACCCAGGAGAATAGATGATCCAAGGATGTGGAAATTTAGATTGCCTTTCTATTAACCAATAGTACTTGTGCTATGTTGTCTCAAGAGAGAGAATACACTAGGCAATGCAACAATATAGATCTCATAGTTCTTGTTCAATAGAACTTATTTTAGTGCTAAGTGCACATAAGACATAGGTAGCCAAGATTGGGTATCACTGGAATGATTTACCTCAAGGTGGGACATGAGGAGAGATTCGTAACTAAATTCAATATGACAGTGGTAAAGTATTAAGATCGAAAAAGGTTTAAGAAATAAAGGAAGTTATATATGAGTTCATAACTTAACCTAGGTTGAAAGTCAGTAGACTCAAATAGACCAAGGGGTCGAAGATAGATTATTATCTTTTAAAATCAAACCTTTTAAGGGTTGAAAGATTGACTTAGATCAAGACTATTGATATGAAATGATACCTTGAATCATATGTTTATTCATGTATGTAAAATGTGAATTCAAACAGTGTCAAGTGGTCTAGGAGAGACTAGAGGCATTTTGTTCTTATGGTTAGTTACACTTATGTTATTACCCTTGGAAAATCAAGTATGTTGATATTTTCATGTGTTGGGTTAGAGAAGCTAAAGCGTAGTATTGAAACAAGGAGGATGTAGGGAGTCTATAACTCTTATGTCATATATGACATTGTGTAAATATATATATGTATATTGATTGACAGTGAAAGGTCGAGAAAGCTTTAGAGAAAGATAGGAAGTCTTTATAACACTTTAAGAGAGTCTTCGATAATGTAGCAACTTGATAATGTTGAAACTCGATTGAACACATTAAGATGTTGGGTATTGAATCTTTGAAAGTAAATGACAGTACGTCATAAACCCTAGATATTGCAAGAATGCAATAAGGGACTTTTGAAAA
Organism: Sequoia sempervirens; assembly: GCA_007258455.2. Lineage (NCBI taxonomy): Eukaryota > Viridiplantae > Streptophyta > Pinopsida > Cupressales > Cupressaceae > Sequoia > Sequoia sempervirens. Next base: position 434,794,380 of record VDFB02105785.1, on the reverse strand, counting down.
GGTTTGAAATATCTAAATCTTTACATTACATGTTTAGAATGAGTTATGATTAATTCTAAGTCGGATTGACTAGAATGGTTTTTCTATACAATCTAGTTGAGCCTAGAATAACAAACTATAGGATGAGATAGTTTCTAAGACAAGTCAGAGGTGTGTGTCTAGATGGAACGACCAATCAGAATGATCATACTTAGCTAGAAGGGATCTAGAGTTGTATGGTCGATTGAGTTTTGCAGGACACATCACTAGGACTCAGATGGTGAAACTTGACAATTCCTTATATCTATATCCTTCGTGAAGGGCCAGGGCACTTCTAGTTAGGAAGTGTGCGGGGGACCACTTGAGTCCACGGTTGGAGGAAAAGCACTAGGATGATGCTCTCCCTCTGTAGCAGAAGACTCACTGAGTCTCGTGAAGTTTGACATCAACATTCCAGATGCAGTGAACTCCTTGTTCTGGCTTACGACAGTCAAAACTTATGAGGTAAAACTATACTTTTTGCTAAGTGTATCTTATGTGATATGAATGCAAGGAATTATCTTGATTCTAGTTATGTTTACATGTGAATTCAAGTTTGAATATTATTTGGAAAAGTTATACTTTATTCTTGTGCAATACAAATGGAAAGAAAAAAAAAAATTATTTCTCATGTTTACTAAATTTATTTACCTTCTAGTAAATTCTTGAGATTACTTGAGTATTAAGTGGATGGATGTTACACAGGGAAGGGTTTTTCTCTCTTCTAGGGTTGTCGTGGAAGGCTGAAAGACCTTCCAACCAGGTAGACTCTATAAACTTTTGATAATCTTTTGATTTTTCATGTCACATGATCATTAAATGTGTCTTAGATTTTAAGATATTCTTACATGATACTCATCTCCATATAATGTTCTTTGAACTTTCAGGTCAATGGTGGGATTTTTTTGGCCACGAATGCAAAAATCTAAGATGGATGGCAATACACATTTTGACCCAGCCATGCAGCTCATCCACTTGTGAGCGTAATTGGAGTGTTTTTTAACACATACATTCCAAGAAACGCAATCGCTTAACACAAAAACAAATGAATGACTTGGTGTTTGTTCACCACAACCTCCGCCTGAAGCTAAAGAAAGCTCAAGGTGAGACTTTTAATATGCTTGCAATCAATTTCAATTGTTGTCATTGTGTTTTTCACTTGTAGAGCAAAGACTAATTTCTACATGGACAAAAACAGGAACTATTGATGAAGATGCCACAATTGACCTTGCCAAGATTGATCCTGAGTCTGAGTGGATTGCTGCATCTGATGATGATGTTCTTGAGGATGAATATTGTGATCTTGAGCCTGACGATGTAGATATCATGGCGGAGGCCACTGTGCCTGCTCATATACTTGAACAAGCTAAGCAGGCAGCCTCTCACCTAGGAGCTTCATCATCGGGAGCTTCTGCCCTCTAGCACGTCATTTGCTACAATTGATTTTTTTGGAACTTTGTACTTAGTTTATAGGTTGACTTTTTACAAAGTCACAAACTGTATTGTAATAGGCATTTTGACAATTGTCACCATCTGATATTTATGCAGTTGTAGTATGTTTTGTGCAATGTAATCAGCGATATGAATATAACCAACGAAAATCTATTTTCTATAATTCATGGATTGAACTCTGTATTTTATTTGTTCTCAATGTCTGTATGCTATGAAAATGCCATTAAATTTTAAAAAAAAGTAGTTTCTGACTGTTTTTCTTCAATTTTTTGCGTTTTTTTGTAAATCTAATTTTTCCCCCATTTTTTCAAAAAATCCTGAACTTTTGGTTTGCCAATTTTTTCCCCAAACGATTAATGCTGCTATGGTTGAGTTGAATATGCAAAATAATAAAAATTGTGAGACCACCAGCTTCCCTAAATTTTGAAGCTTAAACTGCACTACAAAATTCATGGGACCTCCCACTTTAATATATTCCTAAAAAATCTCACCACCACCTACTGAATTTTTTTAGGAAGCCCCCATCCATGGGACTCCACCCTTAGTATTAGTAATATATTTTTTAATGCTGTTGTGTATATTAAAACTTTGAGTTTGAAGTTTGAACAATTAAATTAGAAATTTCTGTCTTAATTTTTAATTGCTGTCAGTACCAGTGATATAACCTATGAAACACGATATCTTTTACAAAAAGAAAATTCAGTTTTACTTTAAATTTCTTATTGCTGCCATATTTCTATTAAGCCATGTTTATAACATTTTAAATCTTTGATCCAATTTTAATATTGAATTTATTACATCATATGACTGTCTAAACTTAAATGCGTAGTTAGACTTGTAGAAATTTGAATATCCCCACATATACATATATATAGATGCTGCCATCCATCCACTGTCCCCAAAAAGTGGCCCCCGAAACTACTATCCTTGAAACACATCCCACTGTCCCCTGCCATCCCCAAAATGCTATGGAACATATGGTTATGATTGTCAATAATGCAGTACATGCAATAAGATGTTCTACTTAAAATCGAAAAAAGATTTAGAAACATTTAAATTGAGAAACAATTTGTTGCTTTCAAACACCAAGAGGAGCTAGGAAATCCACGATGCAGGTTTAACAGACTAGCATTAAGCATCTCCCTAATCCTCTGTTCTCCTGTGTTATAAGCAACACAAAGAAATCCAAATATTCAACACAGTGAAAGGTTAACAAATGCATATATCAGTTAATTTCTCTCCTATGTAAAGGTCCCAAAATGTGCCGACTGAAAATAGTAGACAGGCTCTCAATTAATAATCCTCACAGAATGCTCTAAATATGGAGAACTTAGGAATACCACTCAAATGAGAAATTTGAGAAAGACATTTAATGGTGAAAGTAAGCTATATAAAAGATTCACGAAACAAAAAATACAGTGTAAAGAAGAGCACAAAACCAGTTAATATTCCTGCTGTCTGCCTCATACCTTGTGTAAAGGATGAACTCAAGCTCCTGCTGCTAGCCCATAAATTCAAGTAGATTTAACCTTCAAAAAGTCTTTGACCCTGAGATTGATTCTACTTGTCACCACAGGCTTTAACTTTTTTGCTTGGCCTGGGCCTTTCCATTATTGTCTCCTACACTATCTGCTTGGGATTGACCAGATCCCTCATCCTTTGGCTTAGAGAAAAACTCATCCCACGTCCGCTCACCATCCCTGCGAAGTCCTTCCCACTTCCTTGTGTGTTGCTCTGATCCCTTATCTTCCTCGTAATCCTCAATGAAACCCCCTACCAATAAATCTTTCCTAAGTTTGGTAACCTTATCAACCATTGATTGCACAGTCACATCAAAGGCATCCTTGAAAGCATGTAATTTGGAACGAGGATCAGCATATACTAAATTGGGAATTAGTTTTATTACTTCTTCTCTCATTCTCTTCACCTGCTCAGTAGGGATCTGGAGCAGTATTTCCTCTATGCTAACATTATTTTTCCTGATGTCATTCTCAGCAATGAATACCGAATATGTAGTGTAATTCTTTGGGAGATGCCAGAAATACTGGGCATATGCAGACCCTGGATGAAACAGAACAGGAATGCAACCCGCCAACATGGAATCGAAGAGCGATCTGCGAGTGTATGAATCACCCTGAGGCTGCAAGCAAAACACGGAACCCTGGAACATTTTCATGATTGCACTAGGAGAGTGGCACTTGCTCTCACCCAGATCACACTCCAGCAACATACCCACCTTCGAATTCTTGCACTGATCCATGATCTGCCCTCTGATGGATGTGGGAATGTCTGGCCTGGGTGCGCCAGCAAATGAAAACAAAAAGGGCCGATCCAGGCTTCGCATTCTGTTCTGCCAATCCACAATTTCAGAGTCCCTAGCAGGATGAAAGTATGTTGGATAAGGAATAGCCATATCATTCTTGTTCCACGGACTGGCCTCCACCACAAGCATAGTCATGTTCCTCATAGCAGGCAAAAACAGCAGCTTATTACCCCAATCAGTCTCCTCATCAGTCAGCCTCCTGAAATCCCAAGTAATTCTGCCCCCAACGAGAAAGTGATCATGACCTCTCATGACATTCCACTCCGGCCTACTCACCAGCCACTCCATAAGCGCCAGCGAAGCAGAATCCCTGACAGAAATATTATATCCCCAGAGATGCCTCGAGATTTCAAGTCCCGCATAGAAGGGAACAAAGACAGCGGCCGCCAGAGACGAATCATTGGTCAAGCATTCATACTGCTTCATCCTGTTGCGGAAAATAACGTCCATGGAAAACTGGTTTGTGGCATACCACCCAGTGTTGGAAAAAACCCCTTCGGTATTGTCCAACGGAGGACCAAGCCCGTCATTTGCAGTGAATTTGCACATGTTAGTCCATAGGCTCAGCCGCCGGCATTCTCTAAGCATTTCGTCATTAAACCTAGCAGGCAAATCATGCACATAAACATACCTTCCCCCACAAGGATCGCTTTTATTATCAGCGGTTTTAAGAGCCTTCACAAAGGCCCTCGGCGGGGGCGGCGGAGGGCTTTCGGTTTTAGCTAGGGTTTCTAGGGTTTGTTTCTGTAAATTGATGGCGATTTGAGGCGTAGTTAGCTCAGATCCGTTGCGGATGAGCATGGAATACTGAACAAGATATAACAGGCACCATAACACGAACGCCATCATAACTACGAAACAGAAAATCGTGCGGAACGTCAACTTGCCTGCTGATTTGTCCATTTTTATTTTGTTGCTGCGTCCGCGGTTCGAGTCCCACCAGCGCTGCTGCTGCATTGAGCTAAACACTACACTCGAACATTTGCAAATCAAGCAAAGTTTACGATCGTCATCTAGTTTCTTTCTTCCTTACTTTCAAATCCTTACAGGAAACTCCATCACGTCAGGAGTTCGAATCCCAGGAGCTAAATATAGCAAGGGATCTGAATCTCAGAAGCTCAACAATATGCAAGTGAACTGTACAAAATTTGGAGCATTCTCTACGGTCAAAATTGACTATTAAATAACAAGGGTTATTAACAGGAAAGGAGTTAAAAACCATCCCTCCTGCCCAGCCGCAAATTTGGGCATCGGTAAGCTGGAACTGCGAAAGACAAATCACTCACGACTTCCTCTTAATCTACCTGTAAATTCATGTCGTGTTAAAAAGAAAATGCTCGAAGTATCCGCCACCTGTCACTTTCGGAAAGACTTCTCCTGAATTTATTAATGAAACAAACGTGGGGTGCCTGTCGGTGACGCACAAGCCACGATCTATTCCCGTGTCGGCATTGTAACGAACAAACATAATATCGCTGAATTGGATTTACACATTTACAGAACTAGATTATCAGTTCACACTAGCTAATAGCTGGTCGCCCAATTTTATCCCCCGTCACTCGCAGGGCACTGGCTATGCAGGAGATAATTTGCACCGATGGCCATGCCCTTCGATGTCCATGCCATACGTACTTGCTGCTGCTGCTAATTGTCAATGATTAGACCTAGCCCGTATTCACCAGTCCGCTATCCGTCGCATCACACTGGCAGAAAATAGGAAGTAGAATATAATGTGCTAATGTGAGACGCGCCACCTAAATTTTCCATTGTTAATTACTGCAAGTTCACTTCGGAATGAGTCCATTAATGGGAGGTCGAGCATTTATTCCCCAGCTACCATCAACATTGCTGCCTAAACTTAAGTTGTCCCGCCTAAATTTATGCCTAAATTTTCTGCTAATATTTTGCGTTTGGGTCCTCTCTGGTTTCGTTTCAACTCGGAGCATGATGAAATAGACTTTGAGTACATTTTTCAAACTAATGTGTTCAGTGGAGGAAAAGGAGACAGACAACAGCGCATATACCTCTGGTTTGACCCCACAAAATATTACCATTCTTACTCTGTTCTCTGGAACATGCGTCAGATTGTGTAAAAATTAAAGAATCCTTTGATTACACAGCTGGATATTTCTGGAGGAGCGATCAATCTCTGCTTTTTATTTCTACCATAAACGAATAGCCAGGTTCTTTCAATATTATTTTTTATATCTTTTATTTTTCCAGTCTATCTGTATAAATATTATGTATTTAGCATTTTAATTTATCCAATTAATTTTTATCTTCTGTAATTGCAACTAACCTTTATTCATATGGATTGATTGAATGAATATGAGTGTTTTACTATAGGATGTTTATCAAAACTAATCCCCATTTCCAAATACACCATCCAAAACACCCCACTACCTCCACTTTGATAGGACATTTTAATTTGATAATCACTCTTTTTTATGAGTGCAGTTTTATCAATTTAGATGTGAATGTAGAAGTGCATTTTCTAAATAGTTAGTATATTAGAATCAAAGTAGTAATTTTTTATTATTAAATCCATTCTAAAAATATATAATATATTGAAATCAATGCACACTATTATTTAAAAGTTATATATATATTCAAAATTAAAATTACAATATATTGATTGAATAAATTTTAACAATTATAAATAACATATTATATTTTTTATTATGGATAATTCTTCTTAATCAAATATAACAATATCATATTAATTATAAATTCTTTAACTATAAATTTTAGTAAAAAGAATCTATATGTTGTAATAATATAGACTTATGTGTAGAGTGGACCAGTTGTAAGATATGGCACAAGTTGTAAGTTTGACGTCAATGAATCATGGTAAATATTTTAAGTGGTAATCAATCTTTGTTAAAGAAAAGCTTGATGCTTATATTATGATAAATGAGAATTAAGTTAAAAGATTTTTACTTACTCTATATAGAGAGATTGTTAAGTAAATTTTAAATGATTTTTAATAATATAATACAATTTTCTTTTAGAAAACAAAGGTATTTTTGACATTGAAAATATTATAGTTATATCTAATAATATTTTTTTAATAAATTTTATAGTTATTTAGATAAATTATAAAATAAATTTAAAAATTATGCTATTGTTGTTCTTCATTATATAGGAAAAATTATCAATAAATTATTTATGTTTTATAGGGATCCTTCTAATTGAATATTATGTGCACATTTTAATAATCTTGAAAAAATATTAGCAACATTATTTTTGTTATATAGAAGGAATTTATAATACTAACAAATTATCCATGGTTTATAGGGATCCTTCTAACCAAAGCTTATGAGTACTTTTCTATTTATAAAAATTGATAACATTTATTTTTATTACATATGGAGAGATTTTTAATATTATTAAACTATCTATAATTTATAAGGGTTCACTTAATCAAACATTATAATCGTCTTTCAATAACCTTGAATAAACTCTTCTCTCTCCAATAACCTCTTGATCCCCATGCAAGCCCTTTAGAGGGGTTTTTATCATACATATAGCTACAAGTTAGCTTATTTTAACTTTAGTTAGGTTGAAAAAATATTTTTTTTCTTTTCTTTTGTAGATAATAGTCAAATATGTTTTGGTATATTCTACTTATAGGCATATAATTTTTCTGTGGAGTTATATGCATAGAATATTCATAACTACAAATTTAGATTTGTGTATAAGGTTCAAATTAATGAATTTTTAATACAATCTAGATTATTTTTATAATTTGTGAATTCGATCTAATTAAGTTTAAGAATGATCTAATATATATTTTTTATTTTATTTCTTACATGATTGAGAATAAGTGATTTTGAGTTAGTTCAAAAGTTATGGTCAAAGTAGTAGATAGCTAACTTTTGAATTCTAAAATCAACTTGTATCTTTATTTCTTTTAATTTCTATGATATGACCTATTGTAACTTGAAATTAGATTAATTCAATTTTATTTCTTGTTATGTTCCTTAAACCTAATTTTTCATACAAAGATGAATTGTATTTCCTTAAATTTAAATGAACCCAACACTCAAAACCTTCTAAAATTTTACCTTAAGGTTTTGAATTTTCTTATATTTATAATTTTTAGATTTGATATTTTTATTACTATGTCATTTATTCCAGATTTTATTAGAGTCTTGGGCTTTCATTATTTTATATATATCCCATCACCACCATCCCATCTTTTGATTGATTGAGTTTCATTATTATATCATTTACCATGGATCCTTACGAATTTTTATTTTGGGATTTCCCTCATGCATACATCATGGATTATGAGCTATTTTCATTCTTTCTTGATTCTCGTCCTTTTATCCTTAATTATTTTGCCTTATTTTATGACATAAATGATCCTACATGTTTCATGCATAAGATTGTAGAGTATTTGAGAAATTTTCCATCCTTATTAGACTTATGCATGCCTTCCCATCTATATTAGAGGATTTTACTTTATTTATCTCCATGACTCGTCATGATTCTTCATCTCATGAGATAAAAGATGGCGATACTTTAGTCCTAATCTCCCATAATACATATAGGTATATTCCTTCATATGGTGATGTTTCCTAGTAAGCATATATTATGTGCATCTCATCTCCCATAATATATCTAGGGATATTCCTTCATGTGGTGATATTTTCTAGTAAGCATATATTTTGTACATCTCAAAAAAAGTTTCCTTTTACCTCTATTGGTTTTCCTACATGTGTCTCTCTTTCTCTTTAATACACATGTTTTACCTTCATACAAGATTGGTATTCTTTCTTGTCATTCATGTTGCTCATGCTATATTGATGATATATTAAGTGACTATCATGGTGACAATTCTTTATTTTTTAATGATAATTCTCATGACTCTTATAAAAATGTTACACATAGTTATAGTTCTTCACATTTTGGTGTCCTTTCCTTGGGAGTCTCATAGACATGTCCATGCATATCATGATGTTATATGCCTTTTTTATAACAACGGTTTCTCCTTCAAATCCTTTTATGCCTTTATATGATATATATTTGTGTAATTGTGGAGTACCTTCTCTTACATATCATATTGCGAAAACACATGGAGTATACATTCATTGAGTAAGAGAACTATGTAAAGATATCTTAGATTATTTATTTAGCTTGTGTGCAACTATTTAGTGATTTATCTCTTAAATCCTCCCCTACTAGTACTAGTGATTTATCTACACATCAAGCTATTGGACATGTTGAGCATGATATTTCACATTATTTGTACTCCACCATGAGTATGTTCGAAAATCTAGATGGTATATTTATCATTATGAGAAAATATTTAAAAAGAGATTACAGTAATGGAATATTACATAATCCTTCAAAATATGGTATTTCGCCCTTTCTCTCACCAAGTAGATTTCTAGAACCATGTTTATAAGTATAATGGTAGATCTAATCCATTAATAGAAAAAGGGGTGGACACATCATTGAATCAAGTTGATGTCTTGACAAACCCAATTCTTGCACTACAAAGGCAAGTGGACAACATGCAAATATCAATAAGTAAAATGTACTCCACACAATATTTATGTCCATATCCTTTTGACAAGAGCATATACATGCCTCCTTTCAACACAAATATGTTATTTTGAATTTCATCAAGTATAGAGGAAAGGGAAGCCCCATTAAACATGTGAGGGAGTTGCACATGGATTGCATATACATCACATTTGAACACACATACCTAATGAGATTTCCCCAAGAAGCCTCATAGGACAAGCACTCGAATGGTTTTTCCATTTACCTATAGGCATAAGAACATGGGATGAACTAGCAAATAAAATTTATGATAGATTTTTCTTACAACATCAAAAGTGATATTATTGTAGCCACATTATGTCATACAAAACAAGCAGAAGGTGAGGCATTCGTAGCATTCTTTTAAAGACAGAGAGTCTTGGCTAGTAGATGTCCTTGTGAGATACCTGAAAAACAAAGAGTTATCATCTTCATTGAAATTGAAATACCAATTACAATTCTATTACTGCAGTTTGTTCCCTGACCTCATGGAGAAAAGCACTACCCTTGAAAAGGAACTCATTTCAAAAGGAAAAATTAAAACTTTTAACAAAAATAAAAACTCCCAAAGTACCTCAAATGAAAAAAGTAAGCATTTGGCTTGTAATGAGAATGTCACAAATGATGGAGTTATTGATGCAAATGCAATGCACAAATCTAGTCTGATGCAGAGCTAGGAGGATTCACAAAACATCTCACAAATCCTTAACAATTTCTCAAGGCAATCATTAAGTAATGCATGCTATTAAGCATTCTCTCAACCATTCAACATGACAAGAAAACAACAGAAAAAACCTTTATCTGACCTTGGATTGAGTCTTCCATCAGTAAAATATATCATTCCATGCATAACACTGTCAGCAACATAAATATAACAACCATAGGTCTTTGATTCACAACTTGCACCATAACTTTTCAGCCTTTCAATTAGGGACTGTCATCACAAAATCTTTGAACTGACATAATATACCAACTTTAATCACAAATTTGAGTACCTTGGATAATCTTCTAAAACATATAATAAATTTAGTTGCCTTTTTTATGTAACAACACTACAAATAACGTTTGTAATCTGCCCTTTTAGGCCTTTACCAGTCTGATTTCACTATGAACTGTAAAAAACAGTCATTAATAACTTTCACATGGATAATAATTAATCCAATCTCTCCGGTCAGTTTGTAGATTACTTAGTTACAGAAATTTCATCCAATTTTTAGACAGATCCAACGGTTAAAACAAAAGTTATGAGGGTTTTACCAAAACGGGTAACCCTTGGTAGGGTTCCAGGCTGGTTTTACAAAAAATGCCAAATCTTTCTCATATCTTCATGAAATCAAATGAGACCAAGTTCAAAATGATGTAGAAACATATTAATACCTTCTCCAATGACTTCCCCTTCATTATATGGCCGTACATTTCCATACAAGAGCAAAGAATCACGTTTTTACAGTGTTTTCTGAGAAAAAAAATGAATTCCATTGATATTCTTCCATTACAAATCAATTTTCTCCCTTTGTTTTCGACCTATGGAGGATTTTTATACATTGAGGACTAAAACTAACTCATATCAACTAACTATTACTAATTCCAATCTCCATTTAACTAATGGACTTAACATTTATTTAATTTTTTGCTCTCTTGACAATGTTTACAATGAAGAGTAACTTTGAACATTATGGAACCAATAACCTAAAATATGATTTCCTAGGACTCAAATGACCTCATACATATCAAAAATGGATCATTAATCTTTATTAAAACATTAAGACATCAAAAATGAATACTAAACCCAATAAGGCCTCATGGAGGCATGTGATCAAATAGGTGCTCCTGCACCATAGTCCCACAATCACCCTTAAGGGACCTAATGCATCAAACAAGAAGCCACATATACCTAAGAAAACAACAAATGAAATCTAAAATAACCCAAGGTATGGACCTCAAAGGAAATTTCAACCACTTGACAAAAATACACTCCCTTAGGGGAACCAATCAAATTCGTCTTAAAACAACTTTTACAAAAAAATGTCATATAACTTTCAAAGGTGAAAGACTATGAACAAGGGCCATTTAAACCTTCATGGTGGGATGCAAATTCTTTTTGTGATTATCATTGGACCAAAGGACACAAAAATTCATCATGTCAACAACTCAAGAACATAATTTAGGACCTTATTAAAAATGGTGTCATAAAGGTAGATAACCAACAAGCAACCTCCAATAGTGATCATAACATCATTAAAAATCCTTTGCATGACCTTGGGATGGGGAAAGCCTCCAACTCAAGTAAAAAGACTAAAAACCAAGTACCAATCAATTAAGAAGGTTCATCATCAGCTTCATCATGCATTACACCGATCCCTACACTTTAACCAAAGCATTCACTTCCAAGATTTCATCTTCTGATCCTAAGATCTAGGTCAAAAACACTGTAAAAATAGAGTTTCTTCTTATTAAATGCTTGAAAACTTAAAAAATGCCAACCAACCCCCACCCTCGACCCAAGGGAGGATTTTTAAACATTATCCCACCTTCCCCAACAGCCCTCAACTGATTTTTTAAAAGAGGGAACTGTTGTTTAGTGAAATTACATCATTATGGTGAAATTACACCAACTTACAACGTGAAAACTTTGCAATTTTGGAGCAAATTTCAATCCGAAAGACCTATGACCTCAAAAACCATTCAATCCTACTATTGTTTAGTGAAATTACATCATTTTGGGTGTGGGTTTTCAGCTGTGTGTGAGTTTGTCCAAAACTTGCAAAAGTTGCTATTTTGGGTGTCATGCATCTTGGCAACTTGGCAAAAATGATGAAAACTCATTAATATTAATGGGAAACATCTTGAACTGCTAAAATTTATTGTAAAAGGAAAGTTGGAGCCTGGAATGTTTGAGCATTGAACATTTGAAGTGATTTTTGGTGTTTTAGAAAGAATTTTGAATAAGATTTCCATTGTTTTTTGTAGTTGCAGCAAGTTTTTGGCTCTTGTACGGCCTGTACAGCCCTGCTTATGGAATAAAACCAATTGCATGTTATATTATTGTGTTCCCTCTTTCATTTGGCGTTGGTTTCATGAATTTTCATCATGTTTTGAGAAAGTTATTGAGATTTTGCCAAAAACTGTCCTAGTTTTGTTGTGATTTTCTGAGTTTCAAGTCACTTTCTTGGTTTCGTATGAACTGTACGGACTTGGTAATGGCTTGAAACCAATTGCACGTTAAATATTGTTGAATCCTCTTTCAAATGGCATTGATTTCAGGAGATTTCATCAAGTTTTGTTGAAGTTATAGTGATTTTGGTGAAAACTGTCTAAACCTTAGCTAGGGTGGGCAGCAAGCACTAAAAATGTAATAAATATTTTTCCAACTGCTCAAAAACCCTGAAATCTTGAGCAAAATTCTGTCTTGATCTATATTTTAATTTGGATTTGGGTTTGAGTCTTCATTTGCTTGGGATTGTGAGAAATCTATGATAGTCCATAGGAGGAAACTAGGGAAAAATAGTGATTTCTCTCTTTTTGCTACTAAATCTCTCAACCCACGTTTGAAAAACTTGATCCATGGCTTGAAAAATGTTTATTGATGTTTTTGGTGAGTGTGTAGACCTGGATCAAGGCTTACTTTGGTTGTTTGAAGCTTGGTTTGTTTCCTTCTAGACTGTCCCATTAGAACAATGAAGAGAATCTTTCAAGAAAACTGTGTATTTTGATCTTTTAATGTTGGTTGCCTAAAACCCACGTTGGATTTCCAAGTAACTACTGCTGTCTCATGTTGTTAAGGGTCTTTGGAGTCTCTACAAGTCTAGGGCACACATGGCTTGGTCAATTCAAGCCTGAGTTTTCTTTGTTTGGGGCTATCTCCATAGGACAGTATAAGCAAAACATGCAAAATAGTTTGAAACCGCATTAGTACTTGTCATGGGTGTTGAAACAAAGTAATTTCTCATCAAAATCCATCCCTAGTATGTTGTTTAAAGATGGATTTCATAACACATATTTGGTGCATAAAGATGCTATTAGGTATAAGTTGGTTCCTTTTCCTTTGGAGCAGTCTAATGAGAGTTTTGTGATTTGTTTTGAGAAGAATTTGCAGGCCAAAGTGCAGGGTAAGACAGGGGAAGATACTGGTTGGTTGAAAAATAGTAAGTTGCAGCAGAGATTTGAAGCACACAGTCCTAAAAATCAGAATTTGTGGGACTTGGACAGTATTAAGGTTGGAGGCATTGAATGCCCTATAGTTGAGGGTGATAGAGGAGGTGTTCTTTCCCAAAGAAATCAGGGGATTAAGGGCAAAAATAGGGCACAAGATCAAACTGAGATCAAGTAGCAAAAAGGACAAACAAAACACAGTTTTGACACTAACATGTTGAGTGACATGAATGCAGGTTGGCAGAAAAGGAAGAAGGTAACTTTGGGAGATTTCATGCTTGGTAATCAGAAGGTGCAAACATACAGGAACAAGGAGTATTATGGCAGCAACAAGTTGGATACTTCTTGGGGCAAGAAATTTTTCTTTCTTGGGGAGAATGGTGCAGGAGCACCCAAGCTCTTCAAGGAACACTTCAACAGACATGAGGATGCAGGGGTCATGAAGACCTATCAAGGAACTCAGAAAGTTAATTATGACATTTTGAAGCCTATAATGAATTTTGAAATGGTTAAAAACATTAAGGGAGTCAAATGTCCTAAGGGTCTTGATAAGGACCATAGGACCAAAATGCATTGTAATTGCACAAATAATGTCCTAAGAGTCTAGATAGGTTTTTAGTGTTTTAATCATGTATCAACTTTTATCATGATTTTTTTAGTAGGATGGTTTAGGGACTTGTATCAACTTTTTTTGAGGTCATTTGAATGTCCTGAAAGCAACAGCAAACAATTCTTTGTATATTATTGCTGACTGTCCTCAAGAAAGTGCAGATTTTTCACTAATTTTGAGGTTTTTCATGGATGTTTGATCCATTTCATGAGGGAATGATGTTGTAACTTGTGAAATGGATCTATTATAACATGTATAATATAGATCTAACAATTTATTGTACAGGAAAGAGTGATTCTTGGGTGTACACCGAGTTTTAGCAAGGAAAAGTGCATGGAAATGGAGGCTAAGGTGTAGTAGCAGAAGATCTGCCTTAATGAGGGGTATATTTTTGAGTTTAAGGTGTTTATATATGTTTAGTTATTGGTGAAAAGTCCAAGATAAGGTTGTGGAAATGTTGGGAAAGCTAATTTTCAAGAGGCCCTAATTTTGGAGCAATTTGGTGAGGGTTTTGTGTTTGAGGGTGTCAAGGGTGTCATAGGCACCTAAAAACTTGAAAATCCTTGGTTTGGAAACATTTTAAGATACTGTTGAAAGTTTCATAGTTAGGGGATAAGTTTAGAGAGGGGTTGCTTTGAAAAAGTGGGCTAATTGGGCCTTAAATTTGAGGAAACAACAGATTTTGGTAGGTCTGATCCAAAACAAGTGCCAACAAGGTTTTGGTATGTTGTGTAGCATCAAAAAATACATCTTAATCAGTCATTTATTTTGGGAGTCCTTTACAAAAAGTTGTTAGAAAAAGTTGAGTGAAAAGTAAAAAAAAAAACCATTGCTAGAGGCCTAGTTGGGCTAGAAGCCTAGTCAAGGTGCAAAAAGTGAGTTTGTGTTTAAGTCAGAGGTTTGGGGCTTGAAACCATTCAAGACAAGTTTGTTTGAGTCTTTTAAAAGCTTCCCAATGGTTTGGGTCCATAAGTGAAGGTTTAAAGTCATAAGTAAAACTTTGAGGCTTATCTCCTGTAGGGTGCCTAGAAGAGGGTTTGAGATTGCTTCATAGAAAATCCTTCAAATCATTGTGTGTTTCCAAAAGTCTCATAGCCTCTGCATAATTTTGTGACTAAAAAATTTATGTTTCCTTTGTGACCAAACCAATAGAACTGAGCCTTCAATGAATTACAAAAATGTATGCAAAAAGGTATCACCAGAAATGTACCAAACCAAAATGAACCTCGATGATCATTAAATACAAAAGACCTCAGAATATATGCCAACACTATAAGTGTCAAAATCAACCCTTCACATCAATGTCAAAACCTATGTGGAAGGGGTCAACAAAAATTATATTGTATATAGACTTTTATATATAAAATTGTAGAATAATTCTCTACACATATACAAAATTGGCATTTATACCAACTCAAAATGTTACATATGTCATCTCAAGATCTACATACCAAGTGTATGTAGAATAACTACACATTCCAATAGTCGAATTGATCTTATGTCTCAGACAAATCTTACATTTGTGGTGGATCATCAAAATGTAGCCTCCTCATGCCACTAGATGGATGAAAAGTTGACTACACAGTAACAAGACAAACCATAAATTTGATTAATTAGCTAAATGGTAAATAAATTAGACCACCAAATAAAAACTTATTTATAATTTAGAAATTTCAAATTACCATATTGTTACCATCTTTACTTTGCATTACATCCATTGTTGTTGCTTCTTGGTTAAGATCAATAGAAAATGGAAACATATGTTGTTGGGTGTTTTGTTGATCATCTAAAGCCACAATAACATGCACATTTGAGACATCAACATAGAAAAAAATAATTTACAAATTAAAAACATAAAATTGATTGAAGTGTGTTCTATAATTTTTATACCATCTCCACTTTGCATTGTCTCCATTGTCATTTCTTGGTTAAGATCAATAGAGAAAGGTAACATGTATTCTCTACTATTTTGTTGATCCTCTGAAGCTGCAATGACACATATTTAACACATCAACATAGATAAAGTTTTCAAGTGTAAAACTACATTATGTAATTAATATAAACAATAGTAAATTTATAAAGATTAGAAATTTGATTAGAGATAGGAATTGACTAATTTCCTATAAAGTTAATAAACACACTTAATAGTTAAAAAATTACCATCTATAAGTTGTATTTCATCTATTATTGTTTGGTTTAGATCAATCGAGAAAGGTAATTGATGTCGTTGAGTACTTTCTTGATCATCCAAACCTACAATGACATGTATTTAACATATGAAATAAAAACAAGAAGTATTGTTATGCAAATTACTAAAATTCTTTTTAAAAAATATACTTACTGTGTTGTTGCATAATACTAACTCTTTCTTCTTCTATTGCGATGCTTGAGCATTTAATGACCTTTTTTTTCTTTTTCTTTCTACATCCTGTAGAGGGGAATTGAAAATTTTCATAGTCCTCAATTGTTTCATTCAAGTCTTCAGAAATGGCATTGTCTCTTTGATGAATTGAACGACGTTTACACATTTTGCTTGGACTGAACCATGGTGATATTCATCTCGTAGATATGTTATCTGAACCAGGGATTGATGTAAATGTGGAAGAGGAAGGAAGAGATGTATGAATATCTTTTCGCAATCTCCCAATACATTGACAAAACTTTTCTTTTTCATCTTCACTGGTTGGTAAATTTTGGAGTAGATGATTTAAATAATCAATAGAATTTCGAAAGTTATCATTCAAAGCACCAGATGATTTCCCGCCATCTGTAATACAAATAAAAATGATTAAATCTAAAAATATCTTAATATTTTATTATAAAATGGTGACATTGAGATTTACCTGTTCTTTGGTCTTCACCAATGGCAATCCTAAGCACTTCTTGATCTTCTATTTGATTGCAACCATCTATAATTCGATTAAGATTTAATTAATTTTGTGAACCATAAAAAAACTAATATTTAATTGTAAATACCATATCAATATTACCAATGGTATTGTTTCCATGACTGAATCTCCCTCTGACATTCTCATCATCATCAAGCAATGGAGTAGTGCCATCTATAATTCAATGAGATTAATTTAGTTATTTTTGAAAAATAATAATAATCATTTAACATATAAATATTAAAATTAAATCTCAAATGACCCTTACCAACAACTTGATCTTGCTCATTTATTTTGTTTCTCTTTAGAAGATCTAAAATCTTTAACACATGTTTGCATGTGTTTCCCTTCTTTGCCCACTGACAGTCACACACATGCAAATCTGGTCCATATTTTCTAACAAGGTACCATTTTGTTGGAGTTGTTTGGCTTCTTATTTGGTATGTGTTAGGGACGAGATCATATGGGCAACAATCTATATCTGGTATTTTTTTTGACCTCTCTAATGCAGTTGTGTAATATCGTTCTTTTTTGAAGTTAGTCAGAAACCCAGATAATTGCAAATATCTTTTATTTTTGTAGAATGGCTCTACCCTATGAAGAAGTGTATGGATAAGCCAATCCATTCTCCTCGTGCACCTCTTAGCACGATCACTTAAATAGTGACTCTTGATGTGGCAGTGGTATGACTCTATGGAAGCATTGGTTTCTTGATTTGCATGAGGGAAACCTCTATAATTTTTTGCCCACATTGCTATACAAACCCACAAAATGATGTCTTAGTATAAATAAAAAACAAGTTAAACAATATAAATGCATACAAAATCATAATGAATAATTCAATGAGCTTACCAATACGAGTTTCATCATGACACCAAGTTTGTTGAAAGTAATCAATAAATTTCTTCTCCTCTTTGAATTCCTCCATGAAATTTGTTATTAGATGAGTAGTGATGTCTTCATCATCACTCATTGCATACATTATCTCACCCAATCTATTGAACATATTACTCCCAACATCCTTATTACTGACATACCTGGATTATAAAACATAATATCAAGCTATGAAATTCGAACATGAAATGTTCAGGTATTCCAAGTATTTTAATAAAAGAATGACTTACCTGTATACATTCTTCAACCATGCCCTACGTACATGCCAAATACATAAAAGTACCCGGCAATGAAAGGATAATCTACAAGTTACGAGGATAAGTGTAATGTTCAGCTTTTTATAAACTAAATATTAAGCAATTACAACGAGTTAACTTCAGTTTAAATAAAAGATTAAGGCCAAGAAAAACCTGATTGCTTCAATCTCGGCACTAGCATCATCTGTCATAAATGCATTGACATTCCAATCTTC
>VDFB02105785.1:434735822-434775918 GCA_007258455.2 Sequoia sempervirens | reverse complement strand
TTAAGGAATGAACTGTAGTGCTTTGATAAAATAAAATAAATAAATGAAAATTCTCTCATTTTATTTTTTTAAATAAAAGGGGTAAAAATTTATTAATCAACCAGAAGAACAAAATACAAGGGGCCAACTGCCCACAGACAAAACCAAAAATCACATAATCCTATCAGCCAACAACAGCTGAGCTGATCCAACAATTGAGAGTAATTCACAGGTAAATGATCCTTATTCCAAATATTCCAATCCTGCACGAGAAGCCCATTTGGCCAAACAATCTGCCACTCCATTCCATTCTCTAGGAATATGAGAGTAGACCACAGATTTGAAAGACCTACTCAACCTAAGAATCTGTCTAATAAGAATTTAAAATTTTAGATGAGAGACAAGTGGCATAAAAAACTCCTAAGCTATAGGGGCAATTTCTAGCTCCAACTCCAATTTCACCAGCTGAAATATTCATTCCTAAAAGGTAGAGGCTCCTATTTTTCTGGAAAAGATTCCAATTAATCCCATAGCACAATTTTTTTTTCCCATGGGACTTCTTGCCCCATGAAAATAGGAGGCCACGCCCCCATAGAACCATATAGTAACAGTGGGTCCCATGGAGGGGGTTCCTTAAAATCCGAAGCAGATTCTGTTTAAGTTTTTAGCAGAATATTTTGAAGCTGGTGGTCCCATGAATATTTGCAAGCTTCAAAATTTAAGTAGGGTGATGGTGGAATGGTGGTGCTGTCAATAAAAAATTAATAAATAAATAACATTTCTCTCCAAATTTGTGACAAGTGGTAGGAAAGTACTCTTAAGCAGGTGGGGCAATTTTTAGCCCCACCCCAATTTCACCAGCTGAAATTTTCAGCCACCTGCTTATTTGGGCTGAAAAAGATTCCATTTAATCATGTAGCAATTTTTTTTTCCAATGAGACCACCTGCTTTCGTGAAAATAGGAGCCCAAACCCCATGGGACCATACAGTAACCCACCTCTGTACACTTCTAAAATTGTTGAAGTTGGGAGTGGTCTGCCATTCCTTCTATTTCCCTCGTAAACAGTAATCCTGAGATTTTTTAAGGTTCATTTTCAATAGTAGTGCCTTTCTCTTAATGCATCTTTTTCTATTTTAAATTGGTTTGATACTGATTTTGCCTTTATTGGTCTGCAGTTCATAGACTTAGATGCAGTATTTTTCATGCAGTTCATAGACTTAGATGCAGTATTTTTCATGATAGGATGAAGGCCCGACCTTGGAGATTCTATAGTTGTCTTTTGCAAATGTATAAATCTGTTGGAAGGGTGTGGGTGTTTACTAATGCTGGAACAGTGATGAAACCTCGGCAAATCTCTCACTTTTTAAGAAAAAATATTAATTTTTATTGGAATCTTTTTTTAAAATATTTATTTTATTAGTGATTTTTTTAAATGATTACAAATTTGTAGAATATCTTGACAAATCTAAAAAAAAATAGGCAAATATATTAATTACTATGGTGAATTCTTCATTTTTTAAAATAAACATTGAATATTTTTAATTGACCCTAAATTATTTTTCACCATAGTTGGTTTTATTTATAATCTAACAGTTTAGATTTTATTTTAAGCCCCATATTGAATCTCTAAGAGTATATTTTGGCTCACGAAATTTAACTCGTAGTTAAATTATAAATCTTCAACAACCCAAATACAATTTTGAGTTTGATGGGCATTCAAGTGATATGAGTACATTTTAACCAACATAATACAACCCCAACTATTAGATTTGAAATAAAATCAATGTTGGTGATTAAAAATTGGCGATGTATCTCTAAAGTAATCAATAACTATATAATATTATTAGCGAATTAATTTCATTTTTTACTATAACTTATAAAATGTAGGGGGATCTTATTTAATTAGGTATTGAATATTGTGGCGAATTTTTGAGTTTAAATTTTTAATAAAATAAATGTTTTGGCGATTTAACTAGGACTAAAATAAAATTTTGTAAAAATGTGATGATTTAGATCACCTTACAGCTTGTATTAGCCAAATTTTGAATCCACAATTTCAAATATTAGTCAATTGATAAATGTTACCCACAAAAAAATTCATTGATCTAGAAAAATGCGCTGACATTGGAAAACATAAAATGAAATGGTTACCTAGCCCCTAGAATGCACTTATGGGGATGCACTTATGGGGATGGATGGTCATACAATATAACTACTGTTCTTTCCATTCCTCAATGAGTTAACTCACCTTTATGTGCAGACAACTCCAGTTAATTGTAACACCATTTTGAGCCAATAAAACTGCAATTTCTTTTAGAAAAATCAACACCGTGAGATCACTTGTGGAAAATTTTGTCTACTTTATTGTTTTTTCTGTTTTAATCTCATTTGGTGCCAAATTTTAGCTTCTTTTTCCATCACCAATGAAGAAAATTTACAATTGATTTTTTTCTCAGTGCATGTTTGATCTTTGGCTATAGTGTGTGATTAAAACACTCAATTTTGTTCTAGAATTTTTGTCAAAGTGGCTTGAACTTGAGTCTCTCGCAATAGAATATAGGAGGGTTAGGGGAGAGGGGCCAGTAGTCGTGCGGGCTAACTTTGTCAGCATGTAGCGATTGACTATATCATAGGACCTTCGTTCTTTTTTTGAAATGTGGACTGGCTTCTTATCTATCTATAACTAAGGTTTGGCGGTGTGACTCGTCATGCAACTTGCCACATCAACACATCTACTGAGAAGTGTCCAAAATCTGACTTTTAAAAGATTTGACGGAAACTTAATTATAGTACCCCTAGTAGTTGAACAAAAAAATATCATTTGTTGCTTTTAGAATATCATGTTTTTATTTAAAATAAAACTCATGTGCAACCTAAATGGACCAAATACCTAATGGTAACCATAAATCTTTATTATCTCTAGCTTTTATATTCAACACAAATGAACCAATAATTGAACACAAAAAAACTATTTGTTGTTATAAAAACAACACATAATTATTTAAAACATAACTTATATAAAACAAAAATGGACCAATAGTTGAACACTAAAACTTTTTGAAAATCCTTCACATTTAATGAAAAATACATGGTATTTATTGTGCTCACCTTTTATATTTGTGATAGGACAAACTCGTGTACATTGCTACCGCAATAGTTGTACACATGAGAACAATATTGTTTCACTATGATAACAATACTTGTTTAAATAAGTGTCTTATTTTATTAAATGAGCATTTAATTTTATAAATGACACACTTATAGTGAATAGTTATGATATTTTATTTGAGACAAAAAATATTTATTTCACTTGTTCATGAATGTATTTATGTTTTTCTTACTTGAGGATTTGAAGTGAACAACTATTGATCCCATAATGTCAAATATTTGGTAATATTTTGATTAATATGCGAAATAAAAATATACAAGATATAATATTAATTCATTCTAGTACTAATATAAATAATCACAATTGACTGCATGACTTTGGACCCTGCACAACTATTTGCCCCTCTCCCCTACCAAGGTTCCATAGATAATCAAAATCAATGCCAATTTCAAGTAAAACAATTTGAAATTTGAGTTCTTGTCAGGCTGGGGTCTATATGTTCCCTTTTCAAAATCCTTGGAGTGTCTTTGTGCTTGCATTTTCCTGTTTGTTCTATCTTCTCTGTAAGATAAAACAATGCATTCATCTTCATCATCATTAAAACAATTTATGTAGTGGTACAAGATACAAATCTAAAACAAATTCTAACTTAAAAATCAAGTTGTTGAAATTTTGGGGGATAAAATTTTTAATTGCCATCATTTCATTTTCACCAACTACAAAGATTCAGATTCACCATTGAGAGTTAAAATCTAATAAACAATGATCCCACAAGAACAACAACCTTAGTTGTTGCATACTTTAAGACTCACAAGATGGTAGACTTCATTTGGAACATAGATATAATATACAACAAAAAATATATTTCATTTAGATTCACCATTGAGAGTTGAAATCTAATAGATAATGATCCCACAAGATGGCATCATTTCTATCTCTCAAGGCAATTAAATTTCATTTCCACTTGGCAGTAAAAGAGCCCTATAGAGGGGACATGCCAGATGGAGAAGACCAATCCATTCATTTAAGCAACCTTTGTGGAAAATATTGTTAATTTCTATAACCCAACAACAAATTAATTGCACAGTAAATTCACATAAAGAAATCTAATTTATAACAATTAACACAACTGGGTTAATTAACAATTAATAACAACGAAAGCAAAAATAACAAGAAGCCAATCACAAAATGAAAAAAACACAGATATACCCAGGAAGCCCCAGAATGGGGAAAAATCCACAAATGTTGGATCTTCTATTTAGCCTAACAACAAACTTTTCTTTCAAAAATACAATACAAGTTTGCTTCAACAATCTTACATATATAGAGCCCAACTACTTTACTTAGCTTGCAAGAAAAGAAACTTTCCTTGCATTCTTTGGCTTTAAATCACACATAAAATCACTCTCGGTCTTATCTCAACCTCACAAACCAAAAACATTCTATTAAAGAATAAAAATATTGTTGTTGAAAATCCAACTCGAATTGCTTTAAAGCATATCAAACTCGAGTTCTTTTAAAGTGCTTTAAAGCATATCCAACTCAAGTTGCTTTAAAACAACCCCACACCCCACCTTTCAAGCTACAAAAAATCAACACTCCCTCTTACCGAGGAAGGTGTTCTACACAACACCCAACTTATCCCTGAAGAATTCAAACTTACTCTTCATCAAGGCCTTTGTCAAGATATCTACTATCTGTTTGTCCGTAGGAATGTATTGGAGTTTCACTATCCCCTTCTACACACAATCTTTGATAAAGTGGTACTTGATCTCAATGTGCTTTGACTTGTCATGAAACACTGGATTCTTAGAGAGTTTGGTACAACTCTGATTATTACAATAAATGACTGTAGGATCCAACTCTTGATCAAAGAGTCCAACTAGAAGTTTTTGAAGCTAGATAGCCTCACATGTAGCCATATTGGCTGCCATATACTTAGCCTGTACAGAACTCAGTGCAACTAACTTCTGTTTCCTGTTGTACCAAGAGATTGCTCCTAATCCCAAACTGAAACTACACCTTGAAGTGCTCTTCCGATCACCTGTACTGCCTGCCCAATCTGCATCGATAAACCCCTCGAGCTTCACTCCAACTTGCTGAACATACTTCAATCCATAATCAACTATGCCTCAGAGATATCTCAAAACATGCTTCGCAGCTATCCAGTTCACATGTTTAGGTTCCACCATAAATTGACTTAGTGAGTTCATTTCAAAACAAATGTTTGGCCTAGTGTTGACCAGATACATAAGAGATCCTATCAACTGTTTGTATAAAGTCGGGTCCACTGCCTCTGATCTAGAAGCATCAATCTTCTTCCAATTGGTCACAAGTGGCATTGGCATAGGATTAGAGTTCTCCATCTTGAATCGCTTCAAGATATCAAGTAAGTACTTCCCTTGTCCAAGAAAGATTTCTCCCTCTTTCTGCCACAACTCTAATCCCATAAAGTAGTGTATCAACTCCAAGTCCTTCATCTCAAACTCTCCTACAAGATCCCACTTGCAGTGTGCTATGAGCTCCTCTGACCCTATGAGGAATAGGTCATCAACATATAACACCAATATGAGAAGTTCTTCCTTCACTTGAACATAGCACAGGTTTAGATTTGCCAACTCTTGATGAAGCCCACACTCTACAAGTAACTGTCAATACGTGAATACCATGCCTTGGGATCCTGCTTGAGTCCATACAATGCTCTTTTCAACTTGCATACATGAGAATCCCTCCCATGTGCTTCAAATCCTTCTAGTTGGTCTATGTAAATATTTTTCTCAATCACTCCATTGAGGAAGGCTATTTTTACATCCATTTGGTGAATCTTCCAACCCATCTGTGCTGCTATAGAAATGATAGTTCTTATAGATGAGTACCTTGCTACTGGAGCAAAAGTCTCGTCATAGTCGACTCCTTCCTTCTGAGAAAACCCCTTAGCCACAGACTGGGCTTTGAACTTTTCCACACTACCATCTGTAGCATGCTTAATTTTATACAACCATCTCGAGCCCACCACAAACTTATCTTCTGGTCATGGTAATACCTCCCACACACTATTCTTCATGATGGAAGAATACTCTTCCACCATGGCATCTCTCCACACTTGGTGCTTGGATGCCTCCTGAAAGCTGGAAGGCTCTACTTCAATTAATTCACTCATAAGTGCCACATACTCATAATAACGTTTGGCAGCCTTTCTTTGTCTAATTGAATCTTGAGGATCACCTACATATTCTTGAGCCTCTCTCACTGTCTGCTCAGCTGCCCTGTTTCTTCTCTTCTCGGTAATAGGAATCTGAGGCTGAGGAATTATTTGTTCCTCCTTTTGATCAATCTGCTTGGTCTGCTTGTTCTTCTCTCCAACTTGCATGACTGAAGTTTGAGGAATTTGAAATGCCTCAATCGTGGGTGATTGTTCCCCCTCATTCATCAAGTTGCTAGACTTCTGAAGAGACCTCTCTTCCTCGAACTTCACATCTCTGCGAACAACTGTTTTCCTAAGAGCAGGAATGTAAACCTGATAAGCCTTAGAAGTTTCACTGTACCCAACAAGGATACCATTCTTTGCAGTTGGTTCCAATTTGGTTCTCTTCCCCATAAGAATGTGACAATACCCAAGGCATCCAAAGATGCGAATGTGCCCCAAATCTGGTTTCTTACCAGTGACCGCATCTTCTAGAGTCAAATTTCCCAACACTTTGTGAGGGCTCCTATTCTGCAAATACATAACTATATTGCAAGCTTCTGCCCATAAGAACCAAGGCAGATCTTGATCATGAAGCATGGCCTTGGCTGCTCCAACTATAGCCCTGTTTTTCCATTCAACAACCCCATTCTGCTGAGGATTATATGGAACTGTCAACTCTTTCTTGATACCTTCCTGAGCACAGTAATATTTGAAGGAATTTGAGGTATACTCGCCTCCATTATCATACCTCAATATCTTGATCTTCCTCCCAGTTTGGTTTTCCACGAGAGCCTTAAACTCTTTGAACCTACTAAAGACCTCATCTTTATTCTTCAGAAAATATATACACGTCTTCCTGGAGAAATCATCAATGAAGGTAACATAATACTCATATCCATTCAAGGATGCTATTGACATGGACCCACACACATGTGAGTGTACAAGATCCAAAATCTCTTTAGATCTAGTGTCACTGCTTGGAAGATTGGTCTCTACATATTTCCCAAGAGCACAACCTTTGCACACCTCATGCTTTTTGTCTTCATCTCAGGCAGCCCCGTCACTATTTCCTTAAGAATATTAAGTGCTCCATGGTGAAGGTGAGCCATCCTCCCATGCCACAATTATCCTAGCCCTTTACAACTACTAACCAACGCATGTGCTGGCTCAAACTGTAATCGAAACAAGTTGCCATGCCTGACTCCAATCACTTTTGCAACCTTGGAATCCTTTAGACGAATATAGACTTTTCCATTCTCAACGGTCATGATGTAACCCTTGTCTTCCAAAGATGAAACTGAGATTAAATTCTTTGTCATGCTAGGGACATACAACAAATCCTCCACCAACAAAGGTTTGCTAGACTCCCTTTGAAACTTGACGGTGCTAATACTAGTTGCATGGTACTTGGCATTGTCTCTGAGCTCAATATAGAAATCCAACTTCTTCTCCTCCAACTTGGTGAAACATTCTTTGACTCCCGTCATGTGGCAAGAAGCCCCACTGTCAATATACCATATCCTGTTGGAAATTGAACTTGAGAGACAAGCAATGAGTGAAAACTCATTCTCAAATCGTGATGCAAACTCGTCCACCTCTACTGTAGCAACAACTTGCTTCTTTTGCTTGTCCTTATTTTTCTTATTTGGACATTGACTGGCATAGTGACCCATCTGATGGAATCAATTTTTTTTTTATCTTGCTCAAATCTTTCTTCTTCCCACTCTTGGAAGAAGAACCTTCTGTTTTCCCTTTATTAGACTTCTGCTTACCCTTGCTTGCAAGAGCAAGATTTTCTTCATCTTGACCCGTCTTTGTTTGATCTCCTCGATGAGCACCTTCACGGATCTCCTCCTAAACAAAATCATCCCAAAGTCTTTCCCAATCAAGGAGTCAATCTCTGCCGACAACACACTTGACAAACACTTCCTAGTGCTTCAAAAAACCATTCAAGGCTATACACACCAACTCATCTTCATCAATCGTCTCTCCAACAACAACAAGCTCATCCTTGACCTGTGTTAGTTTGGACAAGTAAGAGGTCACACTCTCGCCTTTGGACATCTTGGTATTATGCAATTTGTCCTTGAGCATCATCTTATGACTCTGATAGTCGCTTTGATAAAGTCTTGTGAGCGTATCCCACATCTCCTTGGTGGTGTATTTCCTCGATAAATGAGGAATTAAATGATCTCTTACTCCATCCAGGATAATCCTTTAAGCTTTTGCCTCTTTGACTTCATGCGAATCTAAAGCAACTGGATCATTTGTTGGTGGTGTCACTTCTGTATTAGCATAGATCCACAACCTATTCTCCTTGAGAACATATGTAATCTGAACCTTCCACTGCAAGAAGTTAGATGCACCCTCAAGCCTGCCCTTGTATCGAACACTGACCTTGCCATAGCCACACAAAAAAAAATGGAGACAAAATCCTATTTTTTTTTCTTGAAATCTGTGTCACAAATCTTGGCTTCATATTTAGAGTTTAGAGCTCTGATACCATGTTAATTTCTCTAACCCAACAATAGATTAATTGCACAATAAATTCACAGAAAGAAATCTGATTTATAACAATCAACACAACTGGGTTAATTAACAATTAATAATAGCGGAAGCAAAAATAACAAGAAGCCAATCACAAAATGACAAAAACAAAGATATACCTAGGAAACCCCAGAATGAGGAAAAACCTGCAAATGTTGGATCTTCTATTCAACCTAACAACAAAATTTTCTTTTGAAAATACAATACAAGTTTGCTACAACAATCTTACATATATAGAGCCCAATTGCTTTACTTAGCTTGCAAGAAAATAAACTTTCCTTGCATTCTTTGGCTTTAAATCACACATAAAATCACTCTCGGTCTTATGTCAACCTCACAAACTAGAAACATTCTATTAAAGAATAAAAATCTTGTTGTTGCTGAAAATACAAATCGAATTGCTTTAAAGTGTATCCAACTCAAGTTGCTTTAAAACAACTCCACATCCCACCTTTCAAGCTACAAAAAATCAACAAATATGACAACGATTTTTGAGCTTCCAGATCTCATCATTGTTAGCATATCACATTGTTGGTGATATATAGTTACTCAACTGCTCTTGTAGTTTCTCAACTGCTCTTGCAGTTTCTCAACCGCTCCCTCTACGTTCAACCACTTCCTCTGCATCTCTATATAAATGTAGATGTAATTGTTAAATGTATCTTATATTTATTGAATAAAACAATCAACTATTTGCCCCTTCATATGGTATCAGAGTAGTTTAAATCTCTACCTGTGCATTGAAGTTTGAAGGAAGAGAAGGCTAGAAATGTGGTGTAGAAAACTATGAATTATGATGAGCACCAACTACATCTTCATCGTCTCCCACATTGTTTGGTTTGGGATTTCGGTGTGCATTCCATAGAGCTACCAATCTTGTACAATATTGTTTTGACAACAAATAAATCCTCTGTTTTGATTGAGTGCAACACTATTTAGATTGTCACCAAAGTGATGTAAAATTCTATTCTTGGGCATTTTGCAAGTTGTGTATGCTGAATGAAGATAGCGTTGGAGATGAATCATCGATCCTTTTTATTCTAAGATGATTGTGTGGAGGAGAAAACCACTAGTGTTGAGTATGGGAAGAACCAAAATAGTGCATGCATATGGTAGTTTGAAGTAGTTATTGGAGCGCACAATCTTGCTACCTTTTAATCCTAGTAACAAGTTCTAGTATGAGGTTCACATTTATATTTGAATAAGGATATAATATTGGTAAGAATTTGGAGAGGCATTGTGAACTTTTGGCTAGTGTTTTTTGCGTGCAATATCAATGCCAAGAATCTTGAAGGATAGGTAATTGCATGTTAGAATCTTGTGGAATAAACTTGTGGATTTTATTTGGTGGCTTAATCACAACAAATCATTATTTCCTAGTAAACTATTCACAAAGTACCATCTATGGCAGTATTGAAAAGCTAGTTTATGCTACCAACTTGCACTGGATAATTGTTTTGATGGTGAAGTTGTGTAGAAGTTTGCATGCAAAGAGAGGTCAGGGTTTGGAAATAATGTTGACAATTAGATTTGGTGAAGTAATTAAAAGAAATGTACAATTTTTTTTAGCTTTGCATTCCTTTAAGTCAAACATTTTTATGAGAAAGAAGGGCCTAGTGGATTTTTTTAAATTAAGAATGATTCAATGCACAACAAAGAAAATGGTCATCCTAGATGCATTCAATATTTTTATTCTAATGGATGAATTATCAATTGAGCCAAACACCTATTATTTGCATTTGATCATGGCTACATATAGTACATGTACACTTGTCATCTATGTTACACCTAATAGGTTCTTTGAAGGTTTGAATGCAAAATTTGGAAGTTAGGGAGTAATAGGATCAAACTGGAGGTTGGTGGCACCAAAGGATGGAGGAATGTCCAACATCTCAAGTTAGCTTCTCGCTTTGAGATGATGCTTTGTATGAGAATTTTTTTTGGCTTTATTTTCTTTTCTTTGTTATTGCTAACAAATTTGAAGATACATGTATTGTTAGTTTGGTTTTTGGAGACAGGTAAGGGGTTTGGTGAAGGCTTAGTATAGATTGTTGCCTAGATAGTTCACGAGATTGTGACCAAGGATTACACCTTTACGAGGGTTGAGGAGACAACCTTTCGAGGGTGGTTGTCTAGTAATTACAGTTAGGGACCAAGGGTTATGCCTTTATGAGGGTCGAGGAGACAACCTGTCGAGGGTGGTTTTCCAGTAATTACGGTCAGGGACCAAGGGTTAAATATTTACAAGGGTCGAGAAGACAACCTGTCGAGGGTGGTTGTCCAATAACTATGGTCTATAATTTAGAAGGTTCATGGGAGGAAGAACTTAGGAATTTAGCTAGGAACTTCAACTTTTTGAGGGTTACGGGGCATGGAGGAGCTCACCTAATTCAAGATTTGTTTCTTCAAAAGGAAAATATTCTAAAAAATGTGTACATATTTTGTATTCAACAAGTTTTGTTATGTGAACCTTAAGGGGGTCCCTTAAAAGGTGCATTAGAGGTTGCAGAGATACATTTGTAGGAACAATGTAATAAAGGGGGGAATGTTAGCATATCATATTATTGGCAGTATACAATTTACTCAATCGCTCTCATAGTTTCTCAACCGCTCCCTCTGTGTTCAAATAATTCCTTTGCATCTCTATATAAATGCAGATGTAATCATTAAATGTATCTCAAATTTATTGAATAAAAAACTCAAGCATTTTCCCCTTCATCATGCCCTTCCAAATCGTTCAGACTGCACAAATCATCTCCTCAAGAACTCTGAGAGAAGTTTCCCTTAAAATAATACCCATATCATCATTTGCATTAGAATCCATGGTGGCAACTGTATATCGTGGAGGGATATATGTGTACTCCTCTGCAACAAATTCATCAACTACTCTAATACCAAAATAACGAAGATACCATATTATAACATTTAGGATTTTAATAAGACCCAACAAAATCATATCACAATCATACTTACCCAATCCCAATCCCATCATGGTGATCAAAATATTAAACCTTCAACAGTGGATTAAAAATTTGAGTGGTGAGCTTTTTCTTTTGGGTTAAGGTTTTTACAAAGTTGAAGGATTAAAAGTTCAAGAGCCTAGTTGGAGAAGCATGCAAGGTACCAACATAGGAAAATGACCTTAGTTGCTGCAACAAGATGACATTCTTCATTTCAAATATAGCAAAAAATCTCTGAAAGACCTCAACATAAAATTGATTGACCATAAATCCGTCTCCATGGAAATATTGGGGTGACAAATCAAAAGACAAATTTCTTGTGAAGAGATATTCAAATGGTTTTTCAATTATAAATGGAGTTAGTTTATTATTTTTTTAATGTTCTTTTCAATTTTGATGATTTGGCTAGCTATTTTGGAGGCCAAAAATTACTTTAGGAGTTAAAAAATTACCTTAGTAGTGGCAAGGAACAAGCCAATAAATTTAACTCATTTAGTGAAGTAAATTGGTAGAAAGAATAATAAATATATTCCCTTGAATACATAGGTCTATGAAATTTAACTAATTAGATTAAGGCCTCAAATTTTCAAAAAAGTAAATAGTTTGAAAGAGAGACTTGCAAACACATAATCCTACACTAAGGGATTCATACTCTTCAATATTCTTGGTATAAGGTAAGTTAAGATGAAAATAAAGAGGATAGTGTTGTGCTCTCAGCACACATGCCCCGTTCGCAATGAGGACCCTCTTTTCTTTCGCCTTGTAGGGTCATTTTTATCGCTGCCTCATTTTGCATGCCCCATTTTAGCATCCCTAATAGTCAGCGTACCCCTGGAGCCCATCTTAAGGTGATCATGTTTTTCCCACTCATCTTTGGTTAAGCCCTGAGGCTTTTCGAGCTTTCCTTGGCAGTTTTCTTCTGCCAACGGCTCTGGGCCCTCTCGGGCTCGGTCCACTGGGTTTTCGCCTTCGAGCTTCCCCTCGAGGTTTTCCATTCACAAATGGCGGAAGGTGTCCGCCTCCTTGACCCCTTGGGACCCAATTCGTCGATTTCCACCAGATTTTCTTTTCGTGCAAAGTTCTAGGCTGCTTTCGTGTCCTCCGGGTTTGAACGGTAGGGCCGTCATTCTCAAAATTCTCTTCAACCTTTTCCATTTACGGCGGCAGCTAAAATTGATCGACGCTCTGCCCTCCAGGGTCTGAACCTCTCCTCGCCGCCAATCTTAAAAGGAAATTTCTGAGCGGCAATCGCCTCGCGCCTTTCCGACCCTTGGACCCCGGATCTCCCATCGTCATCCGTGATTTTCAAACTAGCCACCCAATCGACTGGCTCTACCCACATTAAATGAATCCATTCATGGCAGGGGGTATAAATATCAAGCCCTGACCTGTCATTTTCACTTGTCAGGATTACAGAGGAGGTTGGAGCGCTTGCCTAAGGAGTTCGTTGCCTTTGTCGATCGCCGCCCTTGCGCCTGTCGCCTTCACTTGCCAATCCTTTGTGGATTTAACAACTTCCCTCATCGGACTTCCAAGGTAGGTTCACCGCTTCCCCTCCCGAAAGGTTTTTCATAATTTTAAAATGCCTAAAATTGAATAACATGGATTAAAAATGCATTGGATAGATAGATAAAAGCAACAACTAAAAAACCCATGTCTTGGAATGCTCAAAAAACCTCCAAAACACCCTCGAATCTGCATCCAGAACTAAACCTCATCGCAACTGTTCTTCGCCCAGGGGTGTTCGTGTCTTCCAGGCCTAGGTCTTCCTTCCGCTGCATTTGAAACCTTAGGAAATATTTCTGCAAATGGCTACACCCTCTCCTGGGCCTAGCTCCTCGGACTTCCTTTGTCTAATTTCCCTTAGAATCACAAACTTCAAACTTCGGAAATGGGCCTGCGTTTTGCCTTCCCGGGCCTGGAACCTCGGACTTCCATGTCTGGAGTTTCGCCAGGTGTTCGCCGTTCAAAAAATGGCAGAGTGACCCTGTATTCCCGACCCCTGGAGCCCGCGTTGCACCTCACCGTCCGGTGTTTTTCGCTCAAGGTTAACCCTCTGTCATGACCCCAGGTCCTGGTTCGTGGACTTCTGTTGCGGCTTCGCTCAGTTGAAATGACCATTTAATGATGACCTTTTGCCTCCCGGGCCCCGAACCCTTGTTCGCCGCGAAATGCGGCATTGAAACTTAAACGCCTTTTCGACCTCCAGGCTCCGGGCTCCAAAATTTTGTCTTACACGCGCTGCCCTAAATGGGGAAAACACGCCTGCCTTTACAGCCTATGGGCCGCTTTGTCCGGGTTTCCATTCTAGGATTTTCGTTTCGCAGCGGCGAAACCTCAACGTCTTTCCGACCCTCAGGTCCCGAACCACCTACCGTCCTTCGACCATCTAGGTGTCAGTCTCTGGAGTTCTGTCCTCAGAACTCCATTTTTGGCCGATTGTTTCAAACAAGAAATGTCTGATAGCTTTCCAAGCTTGAACATCTGGGAGCCCCAAAAGTGACCTAAACGACCTCAAATTTGAAATATGATCTCGACCCACGTGGTTAAATTCAGCCCTCTTTCAACATGAGCCCCTCAAACCACCAAAATTTGAAGTCAAGAAATCATCCGGATCACGCTACCTTGTTCGCCTCCACAAAACAACATTTCTGCCAGGGAAGTCCAACCTCTAGGCCCCAATTGTCCGAAGTTTCTCTAGTCAATGGCTAACGATATCTTGAAGTAAACATTTGATTTCATCAATCATACTTTGTCTAAATTGGGTTTTGACTAATGCTCATGCCTTTGTAATCGGTCATACTCATTATGTCCATGCTTGCAAGATATATGGAATCGAGTGCAGGACCCTTGGGAGGAACTGTAGAGAAGGACAAAGGAAATAAATCACGTAAGAATCCTCATGGGAAGGAGGATAAAGACCAAATGAAGTTCCAGTTCCAAGGTGAACCTCTATGATCAAAAGTCACCACAAACTAGAAGGAAGTCTCAGACACCAACATCGGCTAGGTCGATAATGATGAGTTCAAGAAAAGGGTCAGAAATCACCCAAGGACCGATAATGCTAGATTAATCAAAAGCTACAGGTTTTCCCCCATCCCTTATTGCTCCTGAGCTCATCATGGCCTACCGACAGGCCTACCAACTTGAAACGAGGACCATCATTGACAGAGATGGGAATATTCTAGCTGACATGTCAGTCGAGGGAATCACAAAAACCTTTCACATTCCTACCTTTGAGGAAATGGAAGTGCCCACAATGGAAGAGGGAAAGGCGACTTGGAATGAGGACCCAATGGGTTGTAGAAGGTTGATAAACTAGTTCTGGCTTTAGTAGAAAAGAGGCAGTGCTGCAAAGGTCCCTCGCGAACTCTTTCACAATGATTTCCATGATGACTATCACGACTTAGTGAACATGCCGAGCTCGGTAACGAGCCTTCCTTCTGCCGCATTCTTTCAAGAGTGGATGGTGTACTTTGTTGAGCAAATTATCTGTGGGAACGAAGATGTCACCACGAAGGCCTCATTTTACTAGGGATGTATTACTAGCAACTGCTTCCATGAGTAGTTTATGAATAAAAAAAAGAGCTCCAAATTCTACATGACCTCCTATCTAGTCTATTCACTGGCAGAGTAGAGGCAGTATAGCGGACTATTTGTGGCACTTGAGGAGGAGCCGGGCCAAAAATTGAAGGCCTATGACCAATATCCCCAGCTCCAATTCAGGAACTTCAAGAAGGAATATTGCAGGGTAAACGACACCTTTATGGGTCAAATCATCTGGTTACTTGGGGGAGATTTTGAGAGAAGAGTCTCTCATAGTGCGCAGGCATTCCTAAAGCAATATGCTTTCTTGTACTTGCAATTCCCCAAGTTTACCTACATTCGCGCCCAAGGTTTCACTAAGAGACCGAACAAGCTGCCCCGGTACCCCAATGACTAGATAATACTATTAGAACTCTCTTGGCAGCTGCAACATGTCCACACCCTCCTCAGCAAAAAGCATTTGGCAGGGATCTCTTATCCCTTTACCTTCGGGTAGGGCATGTATAAACTGCAAGCCTCCCAGTGTGCTGGGAATTCAAAAAAGGAACTGGTAGAGTGCCACTTCCAACTACACATTGCTCGCCCACAAATGGACCTGTATGGGAATGTAAGAAAAATATTGGGGACAGAGTATGCCCATTTACATAATGTCGAGGATTTCTGGGAAAATTGCTAGGATGATAAAGAGGTGCATGCTAGGCACTACATGAGGATGACTGCATACTTTGTAAGAAGGGTGCAACTGTTTCCCATACTAGATCAAGTAGAAGAAGATGAAAACACTGTCATGGATCCCCAGTATAATGCAGTCGCCAACTTACTGCTGCCCACTGTTGACTGGGATGAGCAGGAGGTAGATGACCTTAACATCGTGACTAAACCCATCGTGGCCCAAACCGCAGAATGGGTTAAAAGACAAGTGAGCCAACTAAAGCAACAGGGAGTGGTCCTAACATATGAAGGGTTGAAGAGTGAACCCAGTGCCACTGAGGATGTCGCCACCACAACTTGAATGGGTGGAACATCCAAGTCTCCTTCTATCACCAAATCAAAGAAGAGGAAGGGAATGAAAACAAGGCAATTTCTGGATCGCAAAGTTTACACAAGGAAGGATTCAGGAAGCTCACCTTCCAAGAAGCTCAAGCGAACAGGGGGCACCATGGAGCCACCTGTAATCCAAGAAGGTGATGAAGAAATAATGGTTCCGTTAGAACCTCTTCTAGCTCTCCCGGTCTCAATTGTCCCATCATCTGTCTCCTTGACCATGGTCACCACATCCCCACTGGCGGTGGACATCTTAGTCCACTTTGCGCCTTCACCTCTGGCCGAGCCCGTAATAGTGATTGACTCCTCCTCCACTATGACTACCCCTCCTTCCTCTGCTACCATGTCACCTACATCGTTCCCATTAGTGACAATAGTAGTACCAATGCGTGCTCCCAAATTGCCTAAGGCTTTCTCAAAACACATGCAAAGCCTCCCTTTCGAGCTCTCCCAAATATTTATGGATCCCACCCTTCAAGCTGCCTTAGCACAGGTCCTCGCTTCTGCCGCACCCTCACAACCTCCCGTGGGACCACCAACAATGGAGGCAATGATGCTGATATCCGAAGAATTGGAGAGGCAGGAGCAAGAAGCCTCAAAGTCAGTTGAGGAGGAGGCTGATGAATATTATGAACATCCTGAGTATGAGCATCAGAAAATTGATAGGGTGGCATACGAGGAGGAAGGAAAAGGCTCTTCCGAGAGTGGGGACGAGGAGGAGGATGTCGATAGTAAGGTCATCATACAAACATTTGATGACGATCTTAAGGAAGAGATGGCCCGATAGCTAAAACATGATGAAGAAGAGGCAGAAAGGTCACCTCTTAGAGAAGAGCAGGAGGGCGACGAGACAACATAAATTGTAGAAACCCTTGCAGAGGAAAAACAATTGGAGATTGTGCCGCCTCCCACAGAAGAAAAAGACAAAGAAGAGGACCAGCCCAAGGGGTACATGCACAAGGGCGAACATATTGAAGACATAAAGGAAAAGTAAATTGGGGTAGAAGGAAGTCCCCGAGGACAGTTGATTACTAAACCTCTCATCAAATGCCTCACATTCATCCTAGATTCTGATGAGGAAGAGGGAGAAAACACTAAGATGAAAGGTGTACAAATGAAAGGCCTGACGGGGAAGGGTGAAGGCGATCAAGGGCCATCAAAAGAAGAATCTTCCATTCCTGAGTGGTTGGAAAAATAGCTTGATAAGAAGACTCTTGCTCCTAAGGATCCAAGAGCAAGGCTAGAGGCTATCCTAGCCCGAGCACAAAGCTCAAGCAGAAAAGAGAAAAAGCCTAAGGTGATATCTAAAATAATGATGGATGCTTCCGGGTCCTGAACCGCACAAATAGCAACACCCATGGTAGGCCAGGCTGGTATAAGCTTCAAAATTTCCACTATCAACTTAGGGACTGCTACCAGAGAGCAGAAGGTAGGACACCTTGAGGAGTCAGTGGCTATAGTAGTGCACTTGATAAAACATGACAAGGTCTCGAAGGACAAACTTAAAGCAGAGGTGGCCCCCTTGATAGATTACATCCAACAATGGTCTTTAGTGGATGACATGCCTACCACATCCTCAACTCCACCCCAACTATTGTCCAAAGAGAAAATTGACAAGTTGGAGAAAAGAAAGAACTTGGACAAGACTACAGAGAGTTGGTTCTGATAGGTCATGTACATTGGGAACATGGGTATTAGCCGGGTTGTTTGAATAGCCAACAAGTTCTTGGATCTACAACAATCTCTAGAGAGCACGAAGAAGCTCTGCACTAACTTCCCTGCAACATATGAATCCACCTATCCAAGGATTGAGGCCATCCTCTAGTTACCAAAGGCCACATGGCAAAAGGAGCTTGCGTTCAAAAGCGACGATCATTGGCTGATGGACGTGTGGAGGCACGATTTCAATAATGGAAAGGAAAGGTTGGAACATATAATGAGTAAGGTGGATCCAGACATCGAATGGGTCAAGGAAACAGAATGCTCCTGATATATCAAGCTGATGAAAAAATATGATATGCCCGCAGTGCAGATGGATCCAAATAAGATAAAGCCTTACATTCAAAAGATGGAGGATGGGATGTCTAGTGAAATAAAAATGGAATTCATGAGTTTTGCTACTCGTGCCTTCGACCAATCAGAGCTGTTAATAGATCAGGGCGTAAAGTATGATGAAGACTAGAAAAAGCTTGAAGATAACGCAAAAGAGTGGAGTTACCAGATGCTGCGGTATGAGATCATAGAGGTAGACAAACTCTAGCCAGCTATTCTAAAATTTATGGAATATGCAGCTTCGAAGAAGCAGGAGGACAACCCTATTATCAATGAGGAGCTCCCAAAGGAATAGCTACAACAAAAGAGCAATCAGCAAAAGACAAGATGCTACAGTGCCGACACAAAGTGACAAAATAGGGAAAGGATAAAGATGTATTTTTTAAATTGTAATATATTGGGGGTAGGTGAAACCCTATTTTGTAATGAATCTTGGCCACACAATAGAAATCAATCTTGGCCACTTATTTAGCTTTTTTGGAATTATAAATAGGGGTCTCCTCTCATTTGCAAGGGGAGTTGAGTTGTTGTAAAGACATGCTACTAAAATTTATAATGAAAATATATTGACTTGGTGTATTTTCTGATTTCTTCACATGTTTCATGGTTCAATCTCTATTATTAGATGCTTTAGTTAGATTCAAATTGCTGTTTTAGTTAGTTGTATTCTTGCTTTGATAGATTTAGTCATGCTGTTCCGTGATTATAGAAATTTTTACTGTGTTGATGCCTTCCAGCCCATACTTTTTGTTGTTTGTTGCTGGTAAATAGCCTTGCAAAGTTAGCTTGGGCTGAAATTTGAAGTTTCTCTTTGAATCTTTATATCTTTATTCATGCATGTAAATGGTGGATGAATGGTAAAATATTTGCAGACCTTTGAAGATAGCACAAATTTTATGATACTGTAAATTTGTTGGTTAAGTGAAATCCTGTTTGAAAGGAGCTGTCCATAGCAGAACCTCCATGATCACTGTTCACAGTTAGTTGCAGATCCAGGAACCAACAATGAGAGAACAGCTAGTGGGGTGTACCTCGCTAAGTCAGCCTTGTCTGGATGGTGCCGAATTCACAAGACCAGCAGACACTCAAAGTTGGATTGCCCTGAATTCTAGACAGCTAGATAAAATTTTCAAATTGAGGTCCAAAATTTTGCTGATAGTACCAGTTGTAGAGACATCATTTCGTTTGAGCTTTATGATTCCTCCTATCTTGTGGTAAACCAAGCGTCATTTCTGGGAAGTGACCATAATCAACCCAAGGTTGAGCATACTCTCATTAAAAGCGAAGAAGTGCAAGAGGTAAGTAACGAGAAAAATTTGGCTCATCTTTTTGATTCAGTAGATAATGGTCCAGTAGATGAGGAAGAACGTACGTAGACGAAATTCACATGTTTCACCAGAGAACAACCCCCTACTTCCTTATAAATAGGCAGGCAGGTGGACCCTTTACAACTTCTACTCCACCAAATAATTTTACTACCTCGCCTGACCCTAATGCCAACAATAATCTTGGACTTCCCCATATACCCACCCAATATCTCGACAAGGATAGGCCTAAAAAACAGGCACAGAATCAGCCTCTAGGCCAACCCCATAATCAGTCAAGTCAAAGGGAAGTCCAACCTTCTAGCTATGCAATAGGTCAGACCTTTGGCTTTGAGATTGAACAAATGGGTGAATATGTGGCAGAAGAGTTCAAGAAAGGAAGAATCAGTTTATCTTCCTTTGAACTACTCAAGGTCCCTACTGTAAGGCACGCCTTCTTTAGGGTACTCAATGGAACCCCATCCTATAGCATGACACAGGGGGCCTCGGCCAAAAATTCACCTTCGAAGAACCCCAGGCAAGAACCTGTTATACAAGATAATAATGGAAAAAGGAAGGATGTCCCCTTAAATCAGTCCACGGGTAAACAGCCAGAGAAAGAACCAGACCAGAACAATAGGCAAAATTCTAAAGATCAACCATCTAGGAAAATTAAAGATAAAATCGACAATAAGCACAAAGCTCAAGTAGCTTAGGTAGACGTACCCATGGGCCTCTTCCAAGGAAGATTGGAAACTCCCCCTTTCCTTACCACCATTCGGATATTTGGGAAAAAATTGCATAACTGCCTGTTTGATTCAGGAGCGTCTGCCAATGTTATGCCTTTGGCAATATGTAAGGCTCTTGGAATTACTCCCACACCCTCTAGGAGGAAGGTGACCCAGTTGGACAAAACAAAGATTAACATTGTGGGAGAAATGAATCGGATCTCGATGCAAATTGTTGTAGATTTGAGGATACAACAAGTCATTGATATTCAAGTGACTGACATTCCCAATGTATATGGGATCATCCTGGGAAGAGAATTCACCAAAAAATTAAATGGATATGCTGCCACAGACCATTCTCACATGTGGCTGCCATGGAAAGGACTGCCAAATCAAATCCGTGTAGATCGCGAGCCCCATATGAAATTAATGATCATGAAATACAACCTAAACAAGGTGCTGTTTGTTGAGAAAAAATTGGAAAATTACTATCCCTTGGCTTGTCAAGACTGATTCAAACCCCAAGAAGAGTATGATGTGGAAGTACTCTTAGTGCAGTGTAACCCTCCAACTGACTTTACTCAAATGCCTCAGAATATAGAAATGCTGAAGGAATCAGATGATAAAACTGATGAAGGCGACAACTGGGGACCACTCAGTGGTTTCCAAGAATTTATGGAAAAATGTGCAAGGGATCAACTCAGCCTGGGCGCCCAAATGAATTTCCAAGATCTCTTACTACCAAATTGGTGTAGGATTCACAATGCTTCCCATTCCGAGTTTGATTGCTGCTTGTGCCAAACAACAGTAGAGCATGCCAAAGAATCAACTGTACCCCGAAAGGAAACACCAAAGGAGGCACTTGCAGAACCACCTGCTGTTCAACATGTAGGGCTGTAGGATTCCCAAAAGATTACATGAGCAACCACTCAGCCAGAAGGAAGTAAGCGCCAAGTCGGACCCAAAGTTAAAAGGCTTTCTAGATTTTGGACACTTTGATTTGATGGATGTAAATTAAAACAAGGAGTCGGTGCTGGGTTCGAGCTCATTAGTCCAATGAGTAAGACCTTTCTTGCTGCCCGTAGGATGCAGTTTCTTTGCACCAATAATGTACCAGAATACAAAGCATTAGTGCATGGTCTTCTTATGGCCTTGAAGAAAAATGTTAAAATGTTGCAAGTATTCAGGGACTCTGAACTTGTAGTTAAACAAGTTAGAAAATTATACTCCTGTCATGATAGAAGACTCACAAACTATAGGCATAGGGTTTGGGATCTCTTAGAAGGCTTAGATGCATTTAATATCCAATTGATGCCTCATGCTCAAAATAATACAACCGATGGCTTGGCTCAAGTAGCCAACACTTTGCAGCCCCTTTCCTTATCCTGGCTTAAGAAGTTTACAGTTGAGTTGACATCTACACTGTCTGTCATAGATAATGTCACTCACTTTTAGGTCTTCAATGATGATAAGCACATCCTTGAATTCATCACGAGTTCTGAGGTCTTTAAAACCCAAATAATTGATGAAGTTGATCTAGAAGAGGCCCAATTGGATATAGAGGGGGTTATCATCCTCAAAACCAACATGATTCCCAGAGGCATGGTTCAACTCGAACGCATATTTGATTTGGACCAGATCAGAGACCAGGACCGACAGACAAAGAAGGAAGCTATAAGCAATCAGTGCGATGCTCACAACCTTGGGACAACCAAGGAGACCAAAAATGTGTTTATTAGCAAGGTGTGCACGCCTGAAGAAAAGAAGGGAATCATTGATGCTTTGCAAAAGTATCATGATATGGTGGCATGGAGCTACGAAGATCTCAAGACTTACGACACCTCCATCATCACGCACACCATCCCTCTCAAGATAGAAGTGAGGCCATTCCGTTAGCGACAACACCCTATTAATGCCTTATTAGAGCCCATCATTTACAAAGAGGTACATAAGTTGCTTTCAACAAGAATTATTTTCTCAATTAGGAATTCCACATGGGTAGCCAACTTGGTCCCAGTTAGAAAAAAGAATGGAGAGATCAGATTGTGTATGGACTTCCGCAACTTGAACAGAGCTTCAGAGAAGGACAACTATCCGATGCCTTCATTGGAAGAGGTGTTGCAGATCATCAATGACTCCCAAATGATGTCTTTCCTGGATGGGTATTCCAGATACAACCAGGTTATGGTACAGTACGAAGATCATCATAAAACAACGTTCACCACTAAGTGGGGGACATTCGCTTACAGGAGGATGCCATTTGGGCTCATCAACGCTGGCGTCACCTTCCAACGTGCCATGGATATCGCCTTCAAAGATCTGATCAGAAAATGCATAATCATATATATGGACGATTTAACTGTGTTCTCTAAAAGGCAAGATGATCACGTCTCTGATTTATGCAAAGTGTTTCAAAGGTGTAGGGAGTTTGGAGTTTCCCTTAACCCAAAAAAGTGCATTTTCGGCATGACTGAAGGTAGATTACTTGGACATGCCATTTCAAAGCAGGGAATTTCTATAGACCCTGATCGTATCTAGTCCTTACTGAAGATCCTACCACCGAGTAGCAAGAAAGAATTAAAATCCTTCTTTCGAAAGATCAATTTTGTTAGGAAGTTATCATAGGTTTTGCTGAGATTGTTAAACCACTCAACACCATGTTAAAACAGGATGCCAAAGTTAAGTGGGCTCCTAAAGCCAAACATGCTTTTGAAGAAATCAAATGGGCCATTGCTGAGGCACCTGTGCTAGTTAGCCCAGATTACTTGAAGCTGTTCTACATCTACTCATTCACTTCAGAGCATTCTTGTGCTAGCATTTTGACTCAGAAAGATGATAAGGGAAGTGAGCACCCGATTGCCTTCATGAGTGCTCCCTTGAAGGATGCTAAATTGCGATACCACAATGTGGAAAAGCAAGCATATGCCATCATATGGGAAGTAAGGAAATTCTGGCATTATATCTTGTGTAACAAAGTGTTCGCCATTGTCCCCGACCCAGCAGTAAAAATGCTACTCATGCAAAATGAATTGGGTGAACGAAGAGCCAAATGGGTCACCATGCTCTAGGAATATGATATGGAAATCCAACTGATGAGGTTGGTGAGAGGATAGGCACTTAATCACACGATTGCTAAAGCAACAACAGAGGTTGGACCTGAACTCACTGTACAACTTGATACCAGC
Organism: Sequoia sempervirens; assembly: GCA_007258455.2. Classification (NCBI taxonomy): domain Eukaryota; kingdom Viridiplantae; phylum Streptophyta; class Pinopsida; order Cupressales; family Cupressaceae; genus Sequoia; species Sequoia sempervirens. Next base: position 434,752,276 of record VDFB02105785.1, on the reverse strand, counting down.
TCGAGGATGTTTCCCTGAGAGAATGGTACAAGAATGTTGTTTATTATTTGCTGAACCACAAGTGTCTGCCTCACCTATAGGGAGTCCAAAAGCATGCTCTTAGATTGAAAAGCAATGGTTATATGTTGCAAGGGTCCATTTTATACAAGAAAAATCATGAAGGCATTTACTTGAGATGCCTTGGTAAGGAAGAAGCAAACCAGGTCCTGAGGGATTTTTATGATAAGTTCGACACTGGTCATGGATCCGGGCCCTCCACCACTCATCAGATATTAAGGATAGGATATTATTGGCCAACTGTCATCAAAGATGCTCATTGTCATGTTCGCTCATGTCACACATGTCAGACAACCACCACCAAGGAGAAGAATGCTACTCTCCCACTACACCCTGTCCTAGAGGTAAGGCCGTTCACACAATGGGGCCTCGATTTCATTGGTCCGCTAAGCCCTCCATCATCCGTGGGACACAGGTATATTCTTACCGCTACTAATTACTGTACTAGATGGATGAAAGAAATTGTAAGCAATGCACAATTGAGGTAGTTACAAATTTTCTAGAAAGTTTCATTTTAAATCGCTTTGGTTGTCCTTATGCATTGGTGTGTGATAATGGACTTGCTTTTGCTTCATTAAAATTTGCTGGTTGGGCCTTTGACTACGGGATCACCCTTAAATTTTTATCTAATTACTACCCTCAAGGCAATGGCCTTGCTGAGTCTACAAGCAAGAACCTGATCACGGTAATCAAGAAGTTGCTAGATAGGAATCCCAAGGACTGGCTCACCCAGCTCTGTTTCGCCCTTTGGGCAGACCGCACCAGCCACAAGGCTTCCCTTGGTGCTTCCCTGTTCCATCTTGTTTACGGCCTAGAGCTCATATTTCCTATGCACCTGAAGATTCCCACTCTCTAATTTATCAATGATTTTTACGAAGGAGGGGATCATAGAGAAGTTCGGTTAGCTAAGCTCTTGCATTTAGAAGAAGTCCGAGATCGTGCAATAGAAAATTTCACCAAACATCAGGGCATGGTCAAGAGATGGTTCAACCATCGAGCAAAGATCAAGGCCTTTAGAATTGCTAATTTAGTCTTGTACTAGGACAAGGCCCATCAAAGGAAATGGGGACACAACAAATTTGACAAGCTTTGGCTTGGCCCCTTCCAAATAGCTAAAATTTTGGGAGACAATTCTTTTCGCGTAAAGACTTTAACTGGTGAAGATGTCCCGTTGTCAGTCAATGACCAACATCTGAAGCATTACTTTCAAGCTTGAGCTCCCGCAAGCTCTTTTATGTAAATACCTGTATATAGGTTAGAATAGGTTGTCTTTTTCTTTGCTTGCGTTTCACTGCGTTGCTATTTTCTGTTTTGCTCGTTCTCGGTTGTTTCATTTTGAAAGACATTCTCTGTCTCTTTATGGTGGTTGTGCTAATTCAATGAATGACCCGTTTTGTTGTTCATCCTTAGTATTCTCCAGATAAACATTCATTCCTGACTATTGGTCCCTGAAAGCCGCCTGAGAATGATCTCCTTGTCTAAACTCTGTTTTAGAACCTGACCCTTGGTTGGCTCTCTTTACACATATCTCGGATCCCACACAAAAAAAAACATGTTAACTATTCCTAAGATTGTATAGTGGCTACTATGATACCCTAGTAAGTGAAAAAATCCAAAATCCTCTCTAGTGACCACTACAATTCCCAAACCCCTTGTAGGATTCAACGCTTACACGGTCAAACAAAAGATAAGAAAAGAAGACAAGTTGGAAGAAATATCAAAAGAAATCAAAAGAAAGAAAATTCTAAAATTAATCGACTGTATGGGTGTGCAGATAACTCTATCAGGGCTATGGACACCCGACTGGTAGTAGAGCAATATCCCTGGGGTCACAATGACAACTCTGTCGGGGCTATGGACAGCTAATTGGCAGTGGGGCAATGTCTAGGTTACTTTTGGTGTTGGATGATCCATGTAGCTTGCTTGATTGGATTAGCAGCCATTGGGCGCAATCCCAGGGAAAGGAATGAATCCATGCCACACACACTTATGAGATGTCTTGTATACTGACCCAACTAAGGTTCTTGTTCTCCCAGTTTAGTCTTAAAGGTCTACTCCTGGTTTGCGAAACCAAATATTTTGGGTTATGAATGAATGCTTATCCCTAGAATGCTCAGGAGTGTTTCCCAGTAGAGTTGCCATTTGTTGTGCCCTCAGCACACACGCCTCGTTCAGAATGGGGACCCTCTTTTCTTTTGCCTTGTTGGGTCATTTTTGTGGCCACCTCATTTTGCGTGCCCCATTTTGGCATCCCTAATGGTCAGCGTACCCTTGGATCCCGTCTTAAGGTGATCATGTTTTTCCCACTCATCTTTGGTTAAGCCCTAGGGATTTTCGGGCTTTCCTTGGTAGTTTTCTTCTACCGACGGCTCTGGGCCCTCCTCAGCCCAACCCACCAAGTTTCCACCTTCAGGCTTCCTCTCAGGCTTCGCCGTTCACAAACGGCAAAAGGCATCCACCTTCTTGACCCCCCGGGACCCAGTTTGTCGATCGCCACTAGATATTCTTTTCACGCAAAGTTCTGGGCTGCTTCCGTGTCCTCCGAGTCCGGACGGCTGAGCCGTCATTCCAAGAATTCTCTTCAAACTTTTCCATTTATGGTGGCGGCAAAAACTCATTGACGCTTCGCCCTCCGGGGTTCGAACCTCTCCTCGTCGCCGATCTTAAAAGGCAATTTTTGAGTGGCTGCCGCCTCCGGCCTTTCTGGCCCTCATACCCTGGATCTCCCACCGTTGTCTGTGATTTTCAAACTCATCAACCAATCGGCTAGCCGTATCGACATTAAATGAAGCCATTAATGGAAAGGGGGGTATAAATATTAGGCCCCGACCTATCATTTTCACTTGTCAGGGTTGTAAAGGAAGTTAGAGCACTTGCCTAAAGAGTTTGTTACCTTTGTCGATCGCCGCCCTCGCTCCCGTCACCTTCATTTTCCAATCCTTGGTGGGTTTAGTAGCTTCCCTCATCGGACTTCTGAGGTAGGTTCACCGCTTCCCCTCCCGAGAGGTTTTCCATAATTTTAAAATGCCTAAAATTGAATAACATGGATTAAAAATGCATTGGATAGATAGATAAAAGCAACACCTAAAAAACCCATGTCTTGGAATCCTCATAAAACCTCCAAAACACCCTCGAATCTACATCTGGAACTAAACCTTATCATGATTGTTCTTTGCCCAGGGGCGTTCGCGTCTTCCAGGCCTGGGTCTTCCTTCTGTCGCATTTGAAACCTTTGGAAATATTTCTATAAATGACTGCACCCTCTCCTGGGCCCGGCTCCTCAGACTTCCTTCATCTGATTTCCCTTAGAATCATAAACTTCAAACTTCAGAAATGGGCCTGCATTTTGCTTCCCGGGCCTGGAACCTCGGACTTCTGTGTTTGGAGTTCTGCCAGGTGTTCTCTGTTCACAAAATGGCAGAGTGACCCCATCTTCCCGACCCCCGGAGCTTGCGTTTTACCTCGCTGTCTGGTGTTTTTCGTGCAAGGTTAACCCTCCATCATGACCCCAGGTATCAGTTTGCGGAATTCCGTTGCGGATTTTCCCAGTCGAAATGACCAACTAATGACGACCTTTTGCTACTCGGGCCTTGAGCCCTCGTTCATCGCGAAATGCGGCATTGAAACTTAAATGCCTTTCCGACCTTCGGGCTCCGGCCTCCAAAATTTTGTCCTACACCCGCTGCCCTAAATGGGGAAAACAAGCCTGCCATTCCGGCCTCTGGGCTCCACCCTCTTGTTCGTTGAGAAAAACTTCAAACGAAAGATCAAAGTCCAAGCTTGGCATCAGGACCGGTCCTCCAGGCCACTCCGTCTGGGTATCCGTTCCGGGGAGGCGAAACCTCAACGTCTTTGCAACCCTCAGGTCCTGAACCACCTACCATCCTTCGGCCGTCCAGGTCCCCGTCTTTGGAACTCCTTTTTTGGCTGGCTATTTCAAACAACGAACGTTTGATAGCTTTCCGAGCCTGAACTTCTGGGAGCCCCAAAAGTGACCTAAATGACCTCAAATTTGAAATCTAATCTCGACTCACGTGCTTAAATTCAGCCCTCTTCAACATGATCCCCTCAAACCACCAAAATTTAAAGTCGAGAAATCATCTGGATCACGCTACCCTATTCACCTCCCCAAAACAACATTTCTGCCAGGGAAGTCTGACTCTCCAGGCCTGGATTGTCCAAAGTTCCTCCAGTCAATGGCTAACGATATCTTGAAGTAAACATTTGATTTCATCAACCATACTTTGTCTAAATTGGGTTTTGACTAACACTCATGCCTTTGTAATCGGTCATACTCATTATGTCCATGCTTGCAGGATATATGGAATCAAGTGCAGGACCCTCGAGAGGAACTGCAGAGAAGGACAAAGGAAAGAAATCAGGCAAGACTCCTCATGGGAAGGAGGATAAAGACCAAATGAAGTTCTAGTTCCAAGGTGAACCTCTATGATCAAAAGTCACCACAGACTAGAAGGAAATCTCAGACACCAACATCAGCTAGGTCAATTTTCAAACTAACCAACCAATCGGTTAGCTGTACCTGCATTAAATGAAGCCATTAATGGCAGGGCATATAAATATCCGGCCCTGACCTATCATTTTCACTTGTCAGGATTGCAGAGGAGGTCCGAGCGCTTGCCTAAAGAGTTCATTTCCTTCGTCGATCACCGCCCTCGCGCCTGTCGCCTTCACTTGCCAATCCTTTATGGATTTTATAGTTTCCCTCATCGGACTTCTGAGGTAGGTTCACCGCTTCCCCTCCCGAGAAAATTTTCATAATTTTAAAATGCCTAAAATTGAATAACATGGATTAAAAATGCATTGGATAGATAGATAAAAGCAACACCTAAAAAACCCATGTCTTGGAATCCTCAGAAAACCTCCAAAACACCCTCGAATTCGCATCCGAAACTAAGCCTCATTGTGGCTGTTCTTTGCCCAGGGGCGTTCACATCTTCCAGGCTCAGGTCTTCCTTCCGCCGCATTTGAAACCTTAGGAAATATTTCTCCAAACGGCTGCACCCTCTCCCAGGCTCGACTCCTCAGACGTCCTTCGTCTGATTGCCCTCAGAATCACAAACTTCAAACTTTGGAAATGGGCTTGCGTTTTTCCTTCTCAGGCCTGGAACCTTGGACTTCCGTGTCCAGAGTTTCACCGGGTGTTCACCATTCACAAAATGGCGGAGTGACCCCGTATTCCCAACCCACAGAGCCAGTGTTGTACCTCACCATTTAGTGTTTTTCACGCAAGGTTAACCCTCCGTCATGAACCCGGGTCCTGGTCCGCAGACTTCCATTGTGGCTTGGCCCAGTCGAAACAACCTTCTAACGATGACCTTTCTCTGCTCGGGCGCCAAGCCCTTGTTCGTTGTGAAATGCGACATTGAAGCTTAAACTCCTTTCCGACCTCCAGGCTCTGGGATTTGAAATTTTGTCCTACACCCGCTCCCCTAAATGGGGAAAACATGCTCACCTTTATGGCCTCCGGGCTCCACCCTCCTGTTCGCTGAGAAAAACTTCAAACGAAAAATCAAAGTGCAAGCTTAACACCAAGACCGGTGCTCCGGGCCATTCCGTCTAGGTTTCCATTCCGGAGTGGCGAAACCTCAACGTCTTTTCGACCCTCAGGTCCCAAACCACCTACCATCCTTCGGCCGTCTGAGTCTTGGTCTCCGGAGTTTTGTCCCCGGAACTCCGTTTCTGGCCAGCTGTTTCAAACAACGAACGTCTGATAGCTTTCCGAGCTTGAACTTTCAGGAGCCCGAAAAGTGACCTAAACGACCTCAAATTTGAAATGTGATCTCGACCCATGTGCTTAAATTTAGCCCTCTTTCAACATGAGCCCCTCAAACCACCAAAATTTGAAGTTGAGAAATCATCCGGATCACGCTACCCTATTCGCCTCCCCCAAACAACATTTCTGCTAGGGAAGTCCCACCCTCTAGGCCCGGATTGTCTGAAGTTCCTCCAGTTAGTGGCTAATGATATCTTGAAGTAAAAATTTGATTTCATCAATCATACTTTATCTAAATTGGGTTTTTACTAACGCTCATGCTTTGTAATCGATCATACTCATTATGTCCATGCTTGCAGGATATATGGAATCGAGTGTAGGACCCTCAGGAGGAATTGCAGAGAAGGACAAAGGAAAGAAATCAGGCAAGACTCCTTGTGGGAAGGAGGATAAAGACCAAATGAAGTTCCAGTTCCAAGGTGAACCTCTATGATCAAAAGTCACCATAGACTGGAATGAAATCTCAGACACCAACATCAACCAAGTCGATATTGATGAGTTCAAGAAAAGGGTCAGAATTCACCCAAGGACTAATAATGCCAAATTAATTAGGCAAAGTGGAATTGCAAAAGCTACAGGTTTCCCCCCATCCCTTATTGCTCTTGAGCTCATCATGGCTTGCTGACAGGCCTACCAACCTGAAACGAGGACCATCATTGACAAAGATGGGAATATTCTAGCTGACATGTCAGCTGAGGGAATCACAAAGACCTTTCACATTCCTATGTTTGAGGAAATGGAAGTGCCCACAATGGAAGAGGGAAAGGTGACTTGGAATGAGGACCTGATGGGTTGTAGAAGGTTGATAAACTAGTTCTGTCTCAAGGAGAAAAGAGGCAGTGCTGCAAAGGTCCCTCACGAACTCTTTTGCAGTGATTTCCATGAGGACTATCATGAATTAGTGACCATGCTGAGCTGGTAATGGGCCTTCCTTCTACCGCATTCTTTCAAGAATGGATGGTGTACTTCATTGAGAAAATCATTCGTGGGAACGAAGATGTCACCACAAAGGCCTCATTTTACTAGGGAGGTATTATTAGCAACTGCTTCCATGAGCAGTTTATGAATATAAAATAGAGCTCCAAATTCTACATGACCTCCTATCTAGTCTATTCACTGGTAGAGCAGAGATAGTATAGCAGACTATTTGTGGCACCTGAGGAGGAGCTGAGCCAAAAATTGAAGGCCTATGACCCATATCCCCAGCTCCAATTCAAGAACTTCAAGAAGGAATACTTCAGGGTGAACGACGCCTTTATGGGTCACATCATTCGGTTACTTGGGGGAGATTTTGAGAGGAGAGTCTCTCACAGCGCGCGGGAATTCCTAAAGCAATATGCTTTCTTGTACCTGTAATTCCCAAAGTTTACCTACATTTGCGCCCAAGGTTTCACTGAGAGACCGAACAAGATGCCTTGGTACCCCAATGACCGGATAATACTATTAGAACTCTCTCGACAGCTGTAGCATGTCCATACCCTCCTTAGCAACAAGCATTTGGCAGGGATCTCTTATCCCTTGACCTTTGGACAGGGCATGTATAAAATGTAAACCTCCCAGTGTGCTGGGAATTCAGAAAAGGAACTGGCAGAGTACCACTTCCAACTACACACTACTCGCTCGCGAATGGACCCGTATGGGCATGTAAGAAAAGAACTGAGGCTAGAGTACTCCCATTTACATAATGTCAAGGATTTTCTTGGAAAATTTCTAGGATAACAAAGAGATGCATGCTAGGCACTACATGAGGATGACTGCATACTTTGTAAGAAGGGTGCAATTGTTTTCCATACTAGATCAAGTAGAAGAAGATGAAAGCATTGTCATGGATCCCTGATATAATGCAGTCGCCAACTTACCGCTGCCCGTAGTCGACTGGGATGAGCAGGAGGTCGATGACCTTGACATCGTGATTAAACTCGTCGTGGCCTGAACTGAAGAATGGGTTAAAAGACAAGTGAGCCAACTAGAGCAATACAAAGTGGTCCTAACATATGAAGGGATGAAGAGTGAACCCAGTGCCATCGAGGATGTCACCGCCACAACTTCAATGGGCGGATCATCCAAGTCTCCTTCTATCACCAAATCAAAGAAGAGGAAGGGAACGGAAATAAAGCAATCTCTAGATCCCAAGGTTTACACAAGGAAGGATTCAGGAGGCTCACCTTCCAAGAGGCTCAAGCAAACAGGGGGCACCATGGAGCCACCTATAATCCAAGAAGGTGATGAAGAAAGGATGGTTCCGATAGAACCTCTTCTAGCTCTCCTGGTCTCGACTTTCCCATCATCTGTCTACCTGACCATGGTCGCCACATCCTCGCCGGCAGTGGTCATCTCAGCCCACCTTACCCCTTCACCTTCAGCTGAGCCCGTAATAGTGATTAACTCCTCCTCCGTCGTGACTACCCCTCCTTCCTCCACTGCCATGTCACCTACATCACTCCCATTAGCCACAATAGCAACACCAATGCCCACTCCCACATTTCCTAAGGCTTTTCTTGAAACACATGCAAAGCCTCCCTTCCGAACTCTCCCAAATCTTTATGGACCCCACCCTTCAGGCTGCCTTAGTGCAGGTCCTCGCTTTTGCCTCACCCTCGCAAACTCCCATGGGACCACCAATAATGGAGGCCATGATGTTGATATCCAAAGAATTGGAGAGGTGGGAGCAAGAAGCCTCGAAGTCAGTTGAGGAGGAGGCTGATGAATATTATGAACATCCTGAGTATGAGCATCGGCAAATTGATAGGGTGGCATACGAGGAGGAAGGAATAGGATCTTTCGAGAGTGGGGATGAGGAGGAGGATGCCGGCGGTAAGGTCATCATACAAACCTTTGATGACGATCTTGAGGAAGAGATGGCCCAACAATTGAAACACGATGAAGAAGAGGCAGAAAGGTCACCTCTCAGAGAAGAGCAGGAGGGCGACAAGACAACATAAATTTTAGAAACCCTTGTAGAGGAACTGGAGATTGTGCCGCCTCCCATAGAAGAAAAATACAAAGAAGAGTACAGCCCAAGGGGTACATGCACAAGGGCGAACATATTGAAGACATAAAGGAAAAGGAAATTGGGGTAGAAGGAAGTCCCCGAGGACAGTTGATTACTAAACCTCCCATCAAACGCCTCACATTCATTCTAGATTCTGATGAGGAAGAGGGAGACAACACCAAGATGAAAGGTGCACAAACGGAAGGCCTGACGGGGAAGGGTGAAGGCAGTTAAGGGCCATCAAAAGAAGAATCTACCATGCCCGAGTGGTTGGAAAAACAACTTTAGAAGAAGACTCTTGCTCCTAAGGATCCAAGAGAAAGGCTAGAGGCTATCCTAGCCTGAGCATAAAGCTTAACCAGAAAAGAGAAATAGCCTAAAGTGAAATCCAAAATAGCAATGGATGCTTCTGGGCCCCGAACCGCACAAATAGGAACACCTGTGGTAGGCCAGGCTGGTATAAGCTACAAAATTTCCACCATCAACTTGGGGACCACTACCAGAGAGCAAAAGGTAGGACACCTTGAGGAGTTAGTGGCTACAATAGTGCACCTGATAAAACAGGACAAGGTCTCGAAGGACAAACTTAAAGCAGAGGTGGCCACCTTGACAGATTACATCCAACAATGGTCTTTAGTGGATGACATGCCTACCACATCCACGGCTCCACCCCAACTACTGTCCAAAGAGAAAATTGACAAGCTGGAGAAAAGAAAGAACTTGGACAATACTACAGAAAGTTGGTTCTGACACGTCTTGTACGTCGGGAACATGGGTATTAGCTGGGCTGTTCGAATAGCCAATAAGTTCTTGGATCTACAAAAATCTCTGGAGAGCACGAAGAAGCTCTGAACCAAATTCCCTGCAACATATGACTCCACCTATCCAAGGATTGAGGCCATCCTCTAGTTACCAAAGGCCACATAGGAAAAGGAGCTCGCATTCAAAAGTGACGATCACTGGCTGATGGACGTGTGGAGGCAGGATTTCAATAATGGAAAGGAAAGGTTGGAACATATAATGAGTAAGGTGGATCTGGACATCAAATGGGTCAAGGAAATTAGAGCGGAATGTACCTAATATCTCAAGCTGATGAGAAAATATGATATGCCCACAGTGCAGATGGATCCAGAGAAGATAAAGACTTACTTTTAGAAGAAGATGGAGAACAGGATGTCCAGTGAAATAACAATGGAATTCATGAGTTTCACCACCTATTCCCTCAACCAATTAGAGCTGTTTAGAGATTAGGGCATAAAGTATGATGAAGACTGGAAAAATCTTGAAGATAATGCAAAAGAGTGGAGTTACTAGATGCTGCAGTATGAGATCATTGAGGTAGACCAACTCCAACTAGTTATTCTAAAATTCATGGAATATGCAGCTTCAAAGAAGCAGGAGGACAACCCTATTATCAATGAGGAGCTCCCAAAGGAATAGCTACAACAGAAGAGTAATAAATGAAATACAAGATGCTACAGTGCCGACACTAAGTGACAAATAGGGAAAGGACAAAGATGTATTTTTTAAATTGTAATATATTGGGGGTAGGTGAAACCCTATTTTGTAATGAATCTTGGCCACACAATAGAAATCAATCTTAGCCACTCATTTAGCTTTTTGGGAACTATAAATAGGGGTCTCCTCTCATTTGAAAGGGGAGTTGAGTTGTTGTAAAGACATGTTGCTGAAATTTATAATGAAAATATATTGACATGGTGTATTTTCTGATTTCTTCACATGTTTCATGGTTCAATCTCCATTTTTTAGATGCTTTAGTTAGATTCACATTGCTGTTTTAGTTATTTGTATTCTTGCTTTGATAGATTTAGTCATGCTATTCCATGATTATAGAAATTTCTACTGTGTTGATGCCTTCTAGCCCATACTTTTTGCTGTTTGCTGCTGGTAAATGGCCTTGCAAAGTTAGCATGGGCTGAAATTTGAAGCTGGGCTTTGAATCTTTATCTTTATTCATGCATGTGAATGGTCGATGAATGGTAAAATATCTGCAGACCTTTGAAAATAACACATATTTTACGATACTGTAGATTTCTTGGTTAAGTGGAATCCTGTTTGAAGGGAGCTGTCCATAGCAGAACCTCCATGATCACTATTCATAGTTAGTTGCAGATCCAGGAACCTTCCCTCTTCCCTACTCTTATCCTTTTTTTTTAAGAAATGGCCTCCGCTAAGGTTCATTGCACATTGTAAAGCCAAACTTGAGGAAAACATTGAAATTTTGGATTGTTGTTCGAACCTACAACAAAATACACTTTATTTCCCATCTTAGAAACTTCAGATTTGAAGATCCACCTTGCATCCAGCTATGTAAGTCCACCCTATGATTACCAAAAAAATCACATCAAACACCAATTGAGCAATTTCGTGCAAGTCATGACCTAACACCCGAGAGACCTTGGGGAGATTTTCAGTAGCTTGCAGTTGGAGATTTCCTTTCAAGAGGTAGTGCATGTTGGAAATAGGATGCCATTTAATAGAAAATCCTAAACATTAATTATTTCATGTATCTCCTAAGTTCTTGGAATGTGTGCAACAAAACTAAGATTATGATGAGATTAATTATTTTGATGAAATAAATCATGAAATTGACATTTGTAGTTATTCCTAAATAATAGGAACATGTGGGTACACACATGGTAAGGTGACACTCACCTTGAGTTCAGTTAACTATTAGGAGTAATAGATAACACTTCTGAATGCATGTAAAGATCCTAGGAGTTAGGATTTGATGTTTGCATGTTTGAAGTTCAGTTCAGTTCAGTTCAGTTATCTTCAGTTGCATGCATGTTGGTTATTTTTAGTTGCATGTAGCTAGCTTCAGTTAACTTGGAATGCATGGATAATAACTTGAGTTGTATGACAGATAACATGGAGTACCTCCAGTTAACAAGGGATGACCATTCTTGCATGAATGGTGTTGAGTAAATGTTTCAGTTAACTATAAATCACTTGGAGCCAACTTGGGGACCCAAGATGCTTTATTGGATTTACCTCTCATGCATGATAAGATATTTCTGAAGGCTCAGTTAAGTAGGATTACTTAAGGGCGCCAAATTTGAGGAAGAGCTTTGGAATTATCACCAAAGTGAAGGAGAAGTTGTAGCTTTAGTTTGGGATGCCCAAATGCATGAAGCACATGTTGTAAGGTTTATTCTTCATTGAATAACTCAACTTGAAGCAATATGGCATACCTTTTCTAAGGCTTGAGCTTGTGCATTGTAATTATCACCATTTGGAGATTACAAGGTTGCATATTATCTCTATATATCATTCAAGTTGAAGAGAGTTTATATAATTGTTATTGCAGGTGTGAAGAAGATTGGGAAAGACAAAAGAAGCATTCTCAAGCAAGAATTGGAGCTATTGTAATTCAGAGATTGAATAATAGAATATTTCTTGGTGGAATTTTTTTCCGAAAGGGTTTCTCCACGGTATATCTTGTGTGATCTTTCTAATATCTTTTTTAGTTCTTCTATCAAATTCTCTCTACATTCTACAACAGTAAAATGGATTAATCAAGATAATCACCCACAAAGAATATATGTAACAAAGAAAGAGCTTACTTAGATCAGCAATATTAAAGTTTTACAGAGTATTAAGCTAATAAAACACTTCAGTTTTCAACATTTGGTATCAAAGCTGAGGTTGGGTAGAGTATTGGGATGCCTTTCTCTTAAAAGATTGGAGGTTTTTTGGCTTAGTGGGAGCTTTTATTATTTTTGTTATTTGCCGATTTTGGAATTAAGTTTTGTTACAATGAATTCAAGGTTAGATATTGAAAGGTTCAATGGTTCTAACTATGAAATGTGGAAATTAAAAATGGAATATCTTCTTGAAGAAAGAGATCAGTGGTTAGCGGTTAATAATGAGACAAAGACACCTACAACTATTTCAGATGAAGATTGGGATAAGTTAGATAAAAAGGAATGAGGAACAATAAGGTTATGTCTTGCTGATGCTATTCTTTTAAATGTTTCAATGGAAACAAATGCATATAAATTATGGAAAAGAATAGGGGATATTTATCAAACTAAGAGTCTCACCAATAAGTTGTATCTAAAAAGGAAGTTGTATTCATTGAAAATGAAAGATGGTGAATCTGTTGCACAACATTTAAATACTTTCAATTGAATTCTCAGTCAGTTAGCATCTGTAGATGTAAAGCTAGAGGATGAGGATAAGTGCATTTTATTACTTTGTTCTTTACTAGATTCTTGGGAAAATCTAATTGTTGCAATTAGTGGAAATGGTGTAGATCCAAATATGGACAACATTATTCCTAATCTCCTATTAGAGGAGATGAGGAGGAAGTCTAAGGAGGAAATCCAAGATGCCTTGTTTGTAAAAGGTAGGCCTAAGAAAAAAGAGCCTAAGGGAAACAAGGAAGGGAAGGGTAAGTCAGAAGGACAGAGTAAGGTAAAGTGTTGGAACTATGGGAAACCAAGATATGTGAAGAAGGATTGTAAGAAAAAGAAAGAGAGTTCTGATTCTTCTACTGAGGAGTCCTTGGATAATAGTAATGATGCATTGGTTATTTTAGCTAATATTGTTTGTGATAACTCTTTGCTTCATGTTTCAAAGTAATCTTCATGGAGAGGATGGTAGTCATGATGCCATGTTTGACTCGGTATCACAGTTTAGTGGGAGTTGTTGGCAGTGACTTGGATGCATCATTGGTAAGGTTATCTTCATGTGATTGGGGATATGGTTTGTTCTTGGTTTAGACTATATTTGTTATGATGTCATGTTATACTCTTGATACTAGTTTAGAGTTTGGCATATTACATGGTTCTCTTGAGACTAGGATGTATAAGTATGTTATGGTGCATGTGATATCCTAAGAGGAGATGGTTTGGTTAGATCATGGATGTCATGTTTATGTTCCTAATTCATGATTGGAGCTTTGACAATGATCTTGTGTAGTTCTCTTAAGTTTTGGGTACATTAATCATTTTCTTGATTACTTCATGAAAGTGTTGTGTTGCATTTGGAGTTTGGCATGGATTGGTTGGTTACAGGTCCTCATGGATACTTGGAGAAATAGGTGAGGTTGGAGTTCTCTCGTGGTAAGAGATATTTGTTGGAATGGTTACTTGTAAGAAAATTTTTTTAACAGAAAAGACCGAGGAGCCTACACCTTGGTTGAATGTGAATTCAACACACTCGGTGGTTTAGCATTCCTCCAAAGAGGTGGTTTGGATATAGAGGCTTGGGAAAGGTAATGGTTTGGTTGATAATGGGAAGGTATTAATTGAGAAAGTTAACACTTTAATTAATGTTACAGATTATCTTATGAAACCATATAGATAAGTTCTCTTGGTTTTAATCATTTGCTTGGAAGCTTCATGATTATGTAGGTTGCATTTGAAGTTAGCATGGTTTGATTAGTTGGTGCAAGAAGGCCATTGGCCTTGAGTCTTGTACTTGTTTTATAATTCCTTGTTTAGAATAATTGCAATTATAATGTCAAGTGGGAGAATGTTGGAAATAGGATGCCATTTAATTTCAAATCCTAAACATTAATTATTTCATGTATCTCCTAAGTTCTTGGAATGTGTTCAACAACACTAAGATTAGGATGAGATAAATTATTTGGATGAAATAAATCATGAAATTGACATTTATAGTTATTCCTAAATAATAGGAACATGTGGGTGCACACATGGTAAGGTGATACTCACCTTGAGTTTAGTTAACTATTAGGAGTAAGAGATAACACTTCTGGATGCATGTAAAGATCCTAGGAGTTAGGATTTGATGTTTGCATGTTTGAAGTTCAGTTTAGTGTAGTTCAATTTAGTTATGGTTTAGTTATCTTCAGTTGCATGCATGTTGGTTATTTTTAGTTGCATGTAGCTAGCTTCAGTTAACTTGGAATGCATGGATAATAACTTGAGGTGTATGACAGATAACAAGGACTACCTCCAGTTAATAGGGGATGACCATTCTTGCATGAATGGTGTTGAGTAAACGTTTCAGTTAACTATAAATCACTTGGAGCCAACTTGGGCACCCAAGATGCTTTATTGGATTTACCTCTCATGCATGATAACATATTTCTGAAGGCTCAGTTAAGTAGGATTACTTAAGTGCACCAAATTTGAGGAAGAGCTTTGGAATTATCACCAAAGTGAAGTAGAAGTTGTAGCTTTAGTTTGGGACGCCCAAATGCATGAAGCACATGTTGTAAGGTTTATTCTTCATTGAATAACTCAACTTGAAGCAATATGGCGTACCTTTTCTAAGGCTTGAGCTTGTGCATTGTAATTATCACCATTTGGAGATTACAAGGTTGCATATTGTCTCTATATATCATTCAAGTTGAAGAGAGTTTATATAGTTGTTATTGCAGGTGTGAAGAAGATTGGTAAAGACAAAAGAAGCATTCTCAAGCAAGAATTGGAGCTATTGTAATTCAGAGATTGAATAATAGAATATTTCTTGGTGGAGTTTTTTCCCGAAATGGTTTCTCCATGGTATATCTTGTGTGATCTTTCTAATATCTTGTCTAGTTCTTCTATCAAATTCTCTCTACATTCTACAATAGTAAAATGGATTAATCAAGATAATCACCCACAAAGAATATATGTAACAAAGAAAGAGATTACTTAGATCAACAATATTAAAGTTTTATAGAGTATTAAGCTAAGAAAACACCTCATTTTTCAACAGTGCACCTACGCACTGCCTGTGTTGAGAAGTGCATAAAACACCCATCAATAGATAATAGATTTTCCATACCAACTATTGATTTTTTCTAGCATTGTGAACCAATGAAATATATTTCCCATGGATGATCAAAATATGTTTTGAGAATACTCTCATTAGGAAAGACATCAAGAGTAATAGAAAAAGAGGCTTGAAAGAGCATAGACTAAGTGGTCAACAAATATTCTCCTTTTTATATATATTTTTATCCAAATTAAATTTAGTGCAAGCTCCATTTGTAGTATCACCCACTTAGCATGACATTTCAATAAGTAAATTTTAGACATAAATTATTTAAGGGGATAAAATTTCACAATATTATGGTTCTCAACATGAAGTAAATAGCGATAAATCTTTTGGATAGTAAAAATAAAAGTTAATGTTGGGTAAGTGCACCAAGATGGTTCCCAAAAAAGGGGCTTAAGTGGCCACTTTTTTTTTTTTCTGAAATCAGGAAATACTGACCTTGGACGTGAAATTGAGGATAGCTACACTCAAATTTTTTTGATGGAACAAAAACAAGGACCACAGTGCTCCGAGTCTACTTTCTAAACTACTAATTTATTTTGAAAATGGTTGAGATTAAGGGGTTCAAAAGAGGGACACACACAAATTGCTGTTGTTTCTGTTAGAAAAACATAACATAGCAACTCTTGTGTGACCCGAGCACGGTGGACTTTTTTTTAGTATTTTTAAAATCGCTCCGGTCAGAAGTTAGATAACAGTATGTAGTAAGGACTGGATATTTTCTGATAATTTTTTAATGAATATTTTATTTTTTATTAATTTTCTAAGTGGGCACTTTTTAAAAAGCAGAATTTTGGCCGTGCTCCCCCTCAAATTTTTTGAAACTAAAATATTTTTCTAAAATTTTATTTT
>VDFB02105785.1:434516250-434735722 GCA_007258455.2 Sequoia sempervirens | reverse complement strand
AGGCAAGGCTAATCTATGATCAGCCCCCAAGGCCCCTAGGATAGGTCTTTAGGTTAGGTTCTTGGTTAAAACTCGAAACATTTCAAAAAAGCATAAACATCCAAATATTCTGAAAATCCAAAAACATCCAAATAACTCAAAAAACTCTAAACATCCAAATATTTAGAAAACACAAAAACATTCAAAAATGGAAAATCCAAAATAACATAAAACATTCAAAAGATCTAAAAAGCCTCACAAAACTCAGAAAACCCTAAACATCCTTAGAAAACTCAAAAAATCCTAAACATTCAAAAAAACCAATAACAACCTCAAAACATTTTCAAAATACCAAAAACATTCAAAAATTCAAGAAAATCCAAAACCCATCCATCCCATCTTGCTTTCACCCATAATAAAATGATCTTCACCTTCACCCTTTGGAAAAACAAGTAGAAAGCATACATAGCTAGTCGTAAAGTGTGAACTTAAAAGTCAAAATCTAAAGTCAAAATCATACATAGATGAGTCAATGAAATTTGTAGCAATGACTCATCTTAGCATCATTGTCCTAACATCAAAAAAACCTCTGATCAACATGTCCTATGATGTATCCTTCCTACGATGGACATTAGTATCAGATATCACTTTAACTCAACTTAAACAAGGCAGGAGCTATAGGTAACACTAACTATTTTTCCTTGATATTTTCTTATGATTTATCTTAATGACCTATTAGCTCTCAAAAATGCAGTAAAAATACCTCAAGAGGTTGCCAATCTCCTGATACATTTCAGGGTAATAGACAAGGCCAAATGATTTGAACCATCTTCTCTTCAGGTGTTGCTAGACCTAGGTAGGTATACCTATATGAATGAGGCAGACTTGACTTATGTTTATTCTTTAAAGTAATTTACCCACAATGGCAGATGGGAGTGGATAAATGTGTTTTATTTTAGTATAGATTGTATAAGCAATATCAAGGCTAAAAACTAATATGTTCAGTTAACAGATCTAAATAATGAATAAAACTAAACGGTGGAGTGATAGAGACTAGTGCCTTACTGGGTGTACAGAGTCAGATGAAAGATCTAAAATGAGTAACTTCTTTCTGGCAGATATTCTAATTGTTTGGCACATAAATTTGAGTTTACAACTTGTATAAACATGCAAGAAAATGATTACAAAGTTCTTCTTAATGATCCAAATGAGATTCCCTAATTACTATGATTGACTAAAAGGATTTAATCTTTCCTTGAAAGAACCAGTTAATCAAGTCATACAGATATAACAAGTGTGCACTGATAAATTGAATATATGCTTGTTATATCAATTTAAATAAGTATAAAACATCAACCTTGGAGACAACTTCAGCAATACTATCAATTAGCACAGCAAACAACTAATACCAGAAATATGCCACCACATCGAATGATTTTCATTGATTTCTCCATTATTTCAAACATGCATCATAGTCTCATGATTATGAATATTGATATCTACTGTATCCTTTCCTATTTGCTCCTTATCTTTTGCTACCCAAAATGAATATTTATACATCAACTATTTGAAAGGATGCGTCCTTTCAGGAATGTCATATATTAAAACAACAATAAATTAAAATAGGTAATTAGGTTCTGTTAAGCCATAAATTAATCTTCGACAAGTGGTCCAAGTAGTCCCGGCGCTCATGCGTATCTGCATCTCCCAATGCATTCTGGATCGTGATTTCCATTTTCACCATCTTTTCATTATGTTCGCTTGCTTCATCCAGTGTTGTATCTTTCGCGGTAGCTGTCTTCAGAACTTCTTGCAATATTGACTCACTTTCACCTTTCCACCTAGTCATTTCTTTTAATCTTCCTCCATCATCGAAGAGTGCAGCCAATCCCTTTTTAGTGGCATTAATTAATCCTTGCGCATCCCCTCGCAATTCTTCAAGGAAGTCTATGCTTGTTCATAAGATGATTTGCAGCCTCAATTGCCACATTATCAGGATCATCCCTTTGCTTTATTTCCTGGAGCTTCTCCAGAATCCTACCATCCATTCTCTCATGTTCTTGTAATGCAACAAAATTATGTGAGTGAACTCCCCAGAGCTTATTCAACCAAGTTGTTAGACTGGCTTGTCTTTTCTTGATTATTGCTACAAGTGTGTCATATTTCCCTTGAGAATATGCACTTAATCCTTCCCAATGATCTTTTGCTTGTGAAATTTCACCATGGGTGAGCAGCTTGGTTGATCCCATTGTAACTCCTCATAGACTTTTAGGCGGTTATTTTCTCTCAACATTCTCTCATTATTCATTTTGTACATTTCCTTTGCTTTGATCAACATCTGTATTTGGGCTTTGTTCAGTTTTGCTACATTGATCCCAATCTCTGTTGTTGCCACAAGAATAGCCTCCCCAACATTTAGATTCATAACATGCCTGAATGCCTTCTCAGTATCAATAACAATTGACTTCTTGTGAGGTGGATACAAGGCCCAAATCATTAATGACCCTTCATCTGGATTGTATTTTGACCTTGCAAATGCTTCTATCACCTTTTATGGGTTGAGCTTGTGTGTAGCATTACTGTTCTTTAAGAAACTATCAAAGACTAATGCAGAATTGAGGTCTAACCCTGGAAAAATCATAACACCAACACTTTCTAACATTTTCCTTCCCTTTTCAGCGGTCATACCCGCCATCTCTCTGTCCACACTCATCTTTAGATCATTCAATAACTGCTCTTCATTACCTGGTGTGACATTTTCAACCATTTCTCTTATCTCTTTTCCCTTTTGTTTGTATAGGAATGCCTTAAATTCTAGATAATTTACAAATTCATTATCTACTACAAACGACTTGTACTCTATGTTCCTTGCATCTATATCTACACTCTCTTCATCACTCAATTCCCTGGCAGGGCGTGCATAATCCTGAGTTCTCAATCTTGACATCTTATTAGGTAGACCTTGTGGCACATTAGTCCTAGATGTCTATTCCCCAGAAGATAATAGCTTTGTATCTTGCAACCCTTGATTGTATTCTTCAACCACCATTTTTGCTTATTTTGCTTCCAAGTTCCTGATCATATCATCAAATTGATAGGGCACATGTTGATACCCTCCAAAGTTTATCTTTTGTTTAGAAAAATTGATATATCCTTCTGGATCAAAATTATTTCTCGGTGGTCCTCTTTTCATGTTGTATTGTAGTAGCTTATCAAGAATCAAGTTGTACCCTTCCTTCGCCAATACAGTAAAATCACCGAAGCATAGTGTACTAGGCATAAAAGCCTACTTTCCAAAAGAACTCAAATTCATGACGCTAGAAAAGTCCATTTGCCTGAAAATTTCTAGGTATGCAATCCTGTCTAGAACTGTTTTAGGAAAAATGAATGGGGCATCCTCAAATCCATAAACCCTGATCATGGTGGCATCCTCCAAGCAATACCAATCCCCCCAATTGTGACTAATTGGCCCATTGAAGTCCTTAGGCATAAGAAACCTCTTTATCTCATTAGATAAAGAATAAGCACATGTATGATTATAGAATTTGTACAATGTCTTTACAAAATACTCCTCAAAGTGTACAAAATTAGAATTATCAAACCTGTTGTCCCAAACAGCAGTCCATAATTGAACAGGTAATGACATGCCTTCCTTGTCAAATTGTAAAATTTTCATCTCCTGAGGCCACAACCCTAACTCCTGTCCAAAATACAACACTATTTGCATCAACAACGAATAATGCCTAAGATGCAAGATAGAGGCTCCACTTTTTACTGTCATCAACCCAGAATCAAGCCCCTTAAAAATGTATGAGGCATAATCAAAAGGTCTAGAGTTGTGATACTAAATATCTAATGAAATTAACATGGGCACAATTGTCATATACTCAAGGACTTCCATTCCCAATACTTGACCTACCGAGAAATAAGTGCATTTCATATAGGGCTCAAAAAGATCAACATGGAACGGGGGTCCTTCACCATCTTCTAGCAGAATTGGTTTTCCGCCATGTCTAATTTTGTGCAAGGGCAATCTCCAACCTTTTTAAATTGTGTCCATCCTCACAAATTCCTTTTCTAATTCTTCACATATGATTTTTTCATTACATACCCCTTCCAAATTGAAAACCTCACCTATTGCATCTTTTGATATGTGTATCAATGGCTTCCCGGATGGGTCACATATAGCTTTGAGTTTTGAATTATAATGGGTGGCCAACAATCTCACCAATTCTACATTGACAAATACATTAGGGAAAACCAGCTTTCCTAGATTAAGCTTCCATGGGTTACATACTGGTTCAAAACGACTCCTCCAGTAGTAATGAAAGCTAAACAATTCATAACCTCTTATTGGAGTCCAAATATCTCTTATGAGCTTACACTTTTCATCTAATTTATCCACTTCTACCCTAAGTTGTGTAGATCATCTGGCTTTAGGTCCAGAGCCAAGTAATTGGTCGATAAGATCTTGACTTAGCTTTTGCTCAATGCCCTCTGGCTCAACTTCGGTTTTCTATTTTTTCCCTCTAGACTGACTACTTTCCCCATGTCTTCTACACTTTCATTTTCCTAAACTAGTGGCTTCCAATTTTCAAAATTACAGAAATTAAGGTACGAAGAACTTACTATATTTTGCTCGAAACTTTTGAGATGAAAGAATGCCCTAATTCTTTGTTTGTCCCTCTTCTTCCTCCGCTATCAATTCTGCAATAATGTTTTCAATTGAATTTTCCTTAATTCATGAAATTACTTATGCTATGTGGTGCCATTAATTTTTTAGCTAAAACACGAGTGTAGCAGGTTTTTTCGAAACTCTCAGTGTCACATCATATAATATTGTCGGCAAGACATTTTCAAATCTTGGGCGATCCTTTTATTTGGGCTTTTACCAACGTTCATTAAACACCCGCTAAGACATCTTGTAGTTTCACCGGCGTTGAGTCTCCTCGAGAGTTATCCCTTCGATCTCAAGTATATCGCTATAACTGCCACCGATGCAAACCTATCGCTATGACTTAGTAGGTCAGGCAGACAGTCTTCATCTTACTCCAAAGATATGTATCTTGCTGAGATATTTCCTTTGTTCTTTATCGACAAGATCCCCAAACCAATCTTGTTGATATGTTTTCTTCGTCAATTCTGATTGCTAAGACATAATGGTTTTCTTGCCGATGAAACTACACTCGATATGACCTTCTTATCTCTCTCCACTGAAGTTCGTCTCGCCAATGAATTTCTTCATTGGTGAAACCATCAATCATGTCTTTCCGATGATCATTCCCTCCAAACATATCACCAAGTCCCTTACCAATATAATTCCGTCGGTGTGTCATGGAGGGTTGGCGGGACATCTTGAACTCATCCCGGAAGCATTATCCTACCGAGAAAATCCTCCTCTGCTTCATTGGCAAGACTAGATGAATGTCTCAGGTTGACTTTAGGAATTTTACTCTGATGGCATTGGTCTGGCTGACATATTTCCCTGTGCTTCGAGCGGTAAGACATATATAAGCTCGATATGACTTCTCATTGTCACCCTGATGATTATTGTCTTGCCGATAGAATCTATTTGTCATTTGAGACTGTGAACTGCATCTTCCCGATGTGTATCCTCAAATGAGATTTTATCAGTATGACATTCCTGACCTCTTGTCGATATACTGAAAAATATATGTTAGTATAAAATGACTTATGGATCGGGGAGACCTGCATCATCTCATGCCGATATGATTTATACATTCAAATGCTCAGGGTCAGGTGAATCTCATAAGACCAAATGATAAAGACTGACTAGAATATAGGCGAATATGTTATGTAAAGAAAATTATATCAATTTTATACTCATGGTATGAGCTTCTTTGGAAACTTATGAGTATAGACAACCATAAAATTTTCAAAATTTCACAATTCTAACATGACCCATTATGAGGACCTCTTGATGATGTCTAAAAAAAAATATTTAGAGAGAAAGGAATGGGGTATCGATCATTATCTTTCATTTGTTGTGCTTGTGGATACTCTTGTAAAATAATCTTGGCACATACTTGCTTAGTTGTATGTAGGAAGGTTGTTTGGAGTATGTTGTTGACTATTGCATATGCTTTGGTCCAATATATTCTAAGCTTCTAACATGAATTCCAACGACGTTTCCGTATGTCAAGGTGTGAACAAGAACTATCATATCTACTTGTCGAGTCAAAGTCCATTACACTAGATACAACGTCGTCTTGGTTATCAATACCTTGATGCATCATGTCTATGTGTTATATCAAACAATAAGGAACAATGAAAAATCCCAATCCCGAAGTGTGAGCACCCATCCTGAATTTCATCCTACATTTTGCATTGTCTCTCCACCATCTCTAATAAAGTCTCGATGGATGGACTTGTTGGATCTTTGAAGCAATCATCAAAATCAACGGTCATTATCATGAAAGTCAACAAAAACATCATCAATGCATCCACCTTGCATCCACAAACCATTAGCATGCATACATCTCATAATCATCACATCCATCAGCATAATCATTGCATATCACATCATACATTTTGCATTATCATTTGAGTTGTGATGAATAATATAGATTTGTTATTCTAAGTATCTTAAATTGTTGTATATCATAAGCATTTACATCCATACATCCATATGCATACATCATCATTAAAACATGCATAGAAAATATATGGAAATAAATGCATCCACATCATGTGCATCCATAACATCTGCATATCATAATCATTCATCCATATCATATTGTAAAAAGATAATGAAAAAGAATATAACATTTCATCCATCCATATTCGGATCATCATATATCACATAGTCATAAATAAAATGCATCCATACATGCTCATATATAAGCATCCATACATCATCCATACATTAAATAAAGTGAACACATTATAAGCATGAATCATTTGTATTCATATCATATATATATCAAAAAAAATGTCATGGTACAAAATATGGATTAGTGTATATACATCGATAATAGGTACAATATCCACGAGGCTATCAAAAAGGAGTCTATGAATGTATATTAGTGTAAAGAATGGGGAAAACTAAAAAAGTGTTTGTACATTAGAAGGTTAGCCTTGATGGCTACTACCCTCTCCAGCCTGCCGCTTGGGCTAATCCTCTCCACATGGATGTGCATCACTGGGCTATGAAAAATATGGCCGACAAAGAGCCACTAGAACATCCCGATGATAGTGATGCATATAGTATGTAGCCTCTATGACAACCTCTCTATACAACTGTGTTGAAACAGTCCATCCATGTGGCATTGCCACCATAACCTTGATTTGTTGTTGCCTCTGTTGGATTTATGGACAGATACTGAGAGGGGGGGTGAATCAATATCAAAAAAAATTCAACTTCGACCAAGTTTTTTTTAATTTTGATTTCCTTTTCTTTCAACAATAGAGTAAAGTAATCACTTTTGAAAGCACAAAGATATGACAACATTAACTCAGTCTATTAGACAACTTATGAAAACATGATTTGAGTTAAATATCTTGCATTTCCCAAAACATAGCTCAGATTATATCTCAATATTATTCTAATTAATGCATTCATGAGTTGAATGTAATCATTCATAAACAAAATTGAGAACAGCAATAAACCCAACTATGAACTGAAACAACAATCAACACAGAAAAGCAGTGAGCACACAGAAGAACAAAGAGACAGGATATTTTCCGAGTGGAAAACCCTCCTGGGGTAGAAAAACCACTCCTAAACTGGCTTATTGGCTTAAACTTCAAAGACCACTTTTAACAATGCCTTATAGGCTAATTTCTGAGCACCAACTCAAGGAGCACCAAACCCTCATTTAGAGACACCAATCTCAAGGAGCGCCAACCCCTCATTTAGAGACACCAATCTCAAGGAGCACCAACCCCTTACTCAGATTTCAGAATTACACTCATAATATCAAAGGATCTCTCTGTTTTCAGTTAAGCTCATATTTCTCTATTTTCACATCTACAGAATACCCTAAGGATTACAACCAGAGAATTACAATCACCAACCTTCACTATTTTCAACACAGGTTTATATATATACATTTCAAGTATGTCTATCATCAAGAAATCTTCAACAAGCGTTTTTCACAAGATTCTAAAATTCTCTTGCTATTTTTAGAATTTGAAGCTGGATAATGAAGATATGTAGATGATGGTAAAAATCAGAGTAAAGCATATCTAGAAAGCTTTAATTTTTGCGCTGAGTCAGGAGATTTCAAATTGTAACTGAAAGATTTTCATCAAAGCCCGGTCTGCCCACTAACAGAAAATCATAACCTCTAAAATCTCAGAGAATATTTTCCAGAGATTCAATACCAACCAAAGAAGTCTGTATGCAACTATATTTAGAAAAAATCCATTAAATAAAAAACGCAACAGCTCAAAAAGAAACTCGATGAATATCCTGTTATGTAACCGTTCTGAGATTTGATGCCAATCCATGATGATGACCACAGATTTTTGAGTCTTCATAACTATTCGCTGAGACAACCATATAGTTCTGCCGAAGGAAATTTATAATGCAGACAGTCATCCCCATAGATATCACTAAGACTCTGTGAAGTCGGTGAGACATCTCACAGACTATAAACTGTTATATTGAAATGTTTATCTTTACGAGCTTTCGCTGAGACACAAAGATATCTCTCATCGATGTTCTTTTGTTTCGTTCACAATCGCTGTGACTTATCACTCTCGGGGAGACCTCTCGTAGAGCACACTAAGTCACACCGAAAGCCCTTTTTACTCTTGAGAGTTGCTGTAACCTTCAACTTTCGGGAAGACGTTTCATAGAATACATTAAGTTTCACCGAAAGACTTTATCCACTCTGAGTCACTAAGACTTTACCATCCTTTCGCCGAAAGCCTTTCATTCACTATCGCTGTGACCAAACGATATCGGAGAGACCTCTTGTAGACTTCATAATGTTTTGTCGAGAGTCACTTTGATACACATTGTCGCCATGACAATTCAAAACCTATGCCAAAGGCCTTTACCATTTCCAAGTCGCCAAGACAGTATCAATCTCACACCGATGAGCCTTTGATAGAAATCCCTTGTGATGTCACTGTAACATAATGTTTCTCTCACCGATGCACCCTCTTATCTTATGAGGGTCACTATAGCATACCAATGTCAGGGAGACCTCTCGACGACAGCTTGAGTCATACCGAAACATCTTCATTTACTCAGAGTCGCTGAGATAGTTCAATACTTATGCCGAAGGCAACTGCACTACTAGACATTCCTCTTAGTTATCGTTGTGACATTTGCTCTCGGGGAGACATCTTGTAGATCGTTTCAGTCATACCGAAACACCTCGAATTCACACCTGTTTGCCGAGACTTTCAAAAAGTCTTGCCAAAGGCAATTGTCCAACAGCGGTCGGTGTGACATTGAACATTCATTGTGACATTTCAGCGAAGCCACAACCTTTGCCGATAAGATCATCCTTAGTCGCCAGAACCACGTGAATGTCTCGCTGATAGACGTCCACAAGCACTAGTTGGGGAGACAATATGAATTCACTATGACCTCAGCCCGACGGCAAAACTCATGTCGATATACTTATTCTATGTCGGTTGGTGTAACAAACCAATATCGCTGAGACCACATACTGATAGATTTAACTTATGTCGATATAACTACTATCGCTGAGACAATGAACAATGTCACACTGAAACCTTCCTGTAAGAAAAATTAAATCATTAAGACATCATAAATGTCTTGCCAATAGGCAACTCAGACATTTCAAAGAGGATTGGGGAGACCCTACCATACTCATTCTGATGTGTGTAAGCCCGAATGAGAAACAACCAAAACCATTAGACAAATGAGATGTCAGAAACAAGGTAACTGTAATGCCTTCAATTAATGTGAGTTCAAAGAATGTAAACAAATGGCTTGTAATCATGTGAAATACACCAGTGGTATGCAAGGAGAACCATCCTGACAAAGAGACCACCTGTCCAACTCTGTCAGACAAAGAAATAGCATTCATAGCATGAACCAGAGATCTCATCACCATGAATTTGAATCATAACAAATAACTTTCTGTAATATCCAAGAGACATCAAAGAAGTGCCATAATAAAGCATAAGAAACCAAACTGAAACTGTCAACAAGTATAATCAACTGAAAGGGATTTTGTCATCAAGGACAAACCATATGATCACAACTGAGATCCAACAGCCTCACCACCTCTTCGTCCCTCTCTCCAATGACAACGTGTACCTTTTGTAGTGTCGCAACTCTTTGTTTTCATCGCAATCACCTGCTGTCGAGCCTAGTCTCGCTTAGCAGTAAGACCCAAAACCTATTGGTGGGCCTGGTCTTGCTCACCAGTCAATACTTGCACCTGTTGTGGCATCTGCTGGTGGTGGTGGTCCTGGCTATGGTTGCACTTTTGGCTGCATCTATGGCTGCACCTATGGTTGCATAGGTGGAGGATCCCTCAAAACTTGTCCATCATGGCCATGTTGGCCTCCTTGTACCCTTCCCCTGGCACCTCTACCTCGTGATCTCCCTCTAGGAGGAGCACCTTCCAAATATGTAAGTTGCTTCGGTGGGACAAACCATGCATCTTACACTAGAGTGGTATGCGCTATGTGCTAACTCTTATCATATGCCCAAGGCTAGGTAACAAACTATCGGAAGCTCTCAACAACCTCTACAGCTAGAATAGTCAGTCTCCATGTGGAAACTGTTGGCAAGAGACACTACACAAGTCATTTGGTGTTGTCATTAATGGCAACCCTAGTTAGTGATTTGATCTGCACATCAGCATTTGATCATACCAGAAATTAGAATGAAGTTTTGTGATTAACTATCAAACTAGAATAGAGCATCCGAAAAAATTGTGTTCATCGATTCATATGCAATTTTTTGTTATCATTTTGAGTTGTGGATCTCAGGGAAGGTTTCTTGATGTATGATCTATGTTATCCTTGAATCTTAGATCCTTGTATCAATCGATGTGAAAGTTAGAAGATCCGGTAGATTGATTTTATGCTTAGCATTACAAAAAGGCCGACTTGATGAATGTAGTGTATTGCGGATATTCGAGGAGTAATTGTTTAAGTGTTTTTGTGTTCAAGCATGTTAATTTGGGTCCTCACTATGTTGTGGCCAACTTTGGTTGGTGCGCATTGAAAATTATTCAAGATTTGAGCCAACAGTTTGTAAATATTTTATATTTTGTTGAAGCCAACATGTGGTTGATTAAATATTTAGTTGCGGATATATATAAGTGATCATTTATATCATTTTTAGGTATGTACAAAGTGTGTTTATGTGTGTTGCAAAAGTTAGAAGGATTGTAGAGCGATTGTGCACAGTTTCACTTGTGCAAAAAAGGATTTGTGATCTGAATTAAAGCAGACAGAGCAGAAGAGTAGAATCAGACATAAGGTCAAGAAAGCGATTGATGTGCTTAACTAGAAGTATAATCAAGAATTAGCAGATGCTATTTTCTCAGTTAAAATATTTTGGATGTAATCCAAATCTTTTTGTAAGACAATGAGTTTTATTTTGTATTTGAGTAGTGAGCTTTAGGAAGTGTGCTTAAATGCATGGGCATTCCTTTTGTAAACACTTTTATTTGAGTCGACTCATATTTTGGATTAATCTCCATCGTGGTTTTTCCCCTAGCAAGGTTTCCACGTAAAAAAATCCTTGCGTTATGGTGTTGTGGTTGCTTGTTTTGTGTTCATGCATCTTTCTTTTGCTTCAATGCTATAAGTGGCTTAAAGATCAAGTTAATAAAGTCAAATTTTGTAGAACATTGATTCATCCCCCCTCTCAGTGTTCCTTGTTTCCAACAATTCATATCAGAGCCTAGTTCATTGAAAGAAGTTTAAAATCATGTGGAAGGTCCAGGAAAGTAACTCAATGGAGTCAAGTAGTCTTCAACAACAACTTTTGGTGGCACTAGATGATCTTGATCAGTCCAAATCTGAAGTCTAGGAATTGCAAGCAAGCCTCATGAATGTTGATAAATTCATTCAATCATTGAAAGATAAAATCAATAAGTCCAGGGAGAAGAGAAGGGAATTTTTTAATTAGATCAAGTAGAAAGAGAGTAAAATCATTGAAGATGAACAACTGAGTCAAGCCCTAAAGGAAAAGATAGAAGAATGTGAAAAGTTTACCATAGATAATGTTGTCCTAAAGCATGAGATGGAATCTATTGTGATGAGGATGACCAAGGAGATTGAAGACCGAAAGAAGAATGAAGAGAATCTTGCTCAGTCCTTGAAAGAAAAATATGAAGAATGCAGCCGAATTACAGATGGATTCAATCAGTTGGAGCTTGAATTGGAACAATCCATAAATAATGAAGATCTTGAAAAGAAGATTTTTATTCTCAAATATGAACTTGCTACTGCAAATGAATTCAAGAAGTTCAATATTAGCTCATCCAAGCTTGATGAACTGATTAAAAGTCAGAGGACTGGAAGTGATAAGCGAGGACTTGGATATGAGCAAGGAGAAAGTCTCGGATCTGGACAAAGGAGATTTAGGCAAGGAAATCAAATGAAAAAAGCTGGAAGGTATCCAGTAAGACAACCTAATGCTCAAAGGTTCAATGGTTACTATTTTATTTGCAATAAATTTTGTCATATGGCTGCTTAATGTAGAAGTAGAATGAATTCAAGTGGGCCATCATTCTTCGGTCAGTTTTTCAATTGCAATAAGTATGGTCATAAGTCAGTTGAATGCAAAAATATGTCAAACAACTTTTTCAATAGAGATGTTAGATGTTATACATGCAATAGATTTGGCCATATTTCTAACTAGTGCAGATCAAGATAAAATTAGTGGAATAACTGGTCTAGACAAAGAAATGTGGTATGCTATAATTGCAACAAATCTAGTCACATTGCAAGATTTTGTAGAGGTAGAAAGGGTCTGGTAAATCAAAGGAAAAACATGCAAAAGGATGAAAAGGGAAAATGAAAAGCTACTACAGATGAGATCGGGAAGCAAATGAAGAAGACATGGGTGAAGAAGAGTCCCTCTCATGCAGGAAATAGTTCAACACCAGAATCTGGTTCTGTGGTAATTCCTATGGAAATTAGTTTAACGCCTCTGGCCTAGGGGAAGTTCTCAAGAAAATATTTTAACCCCCTTGTCAATAGTTGGATCTGGAATGTGCCATATTACAATGATTGCATTAGTTATGTGCAAATGTTTTTAGATCTCTTGTAAGGGAATTTTTTGCAAAATTGAAGGTCCGCAAAAGAATTTTCATTCACAATCTGTGAGAACAGGGTATTCAAAAGACCTAGGGTAAAAGAATTTATTACGATGAAAAATTTGGGTGTGTGAATGATAAAAAGTCATTTCTATCCCTCATTTGTCACATTGCATTTCAAGAAGAAGAAGTTTAGAGAGATCTGAAGTGAACTTTGGAAAAGTTTGGTGAAGATTCAAGTTTGAAGGTGATTCGGTGATCAAACCCCAATCCGGCGAAAGGTATTTATCTGTAAACTCGTGAAATTGAAAATTTTGGAAATGGTTGCTCCGTTAGTTGTTGACATTAAGGATAGACCCCATTCGAAATTCAAATGGAACCCATTCAAATCCATTGAAACATAACCTTTAGGTGCATTTTCCTCCATTTTGTATGGTTTTTTACATATCAAAGATATTAGGGCATACATTCATTAGTTGAAGAATTAAGAAGCTCCCAATTGTTGAATTTGTACACAAATCACATTGTGGGAGATCTCCATGTAAAACCTGAATTCAAATCTTTAGAGGAGAATAAATTCACTCAGATTGTGAATTTTCCTATGTTTGAAGAAAATGAATGGGTTTGATATATATTGAGTCGAGTGCATGCTAATTTTATGTGGTTAAGTCAGCCTTTTAAGATCACAAAGGAAGCTATAAGGATTGTTACTGGTTTGAATTCATCTGGTGGGTTGCTGACATTGAAAGCTATGAGAATCAAATAGTTACAAATGCAACTAGTTCAGTGTTCGACAAGAGAGCTATGACAATTGATGATATTATTGAAGTGGATGTGAGATTTTCTTCTATGGTCATTGGGTACAAGATTTATCACTCCAGCCAAGACAAGTCTATATCTGGTACAACAATCTATGTAGCATATTAGATGGTCAAATAAAATGCAGATTATGACCTATGTGAGTTACTCTAGAGCTAGTTAATTGAAAATCTTGGCAAAATTAAGAATGATAAGAAGAATTTTTTCAAATATGAATGAAGTTCTAGGAGTTAGAAAAGTTCAATGGAAAGGTGATAACCAGTAGTTGTTCAAATTAGAGATATCTTGTATGGAATTGGTGACAAAAAAACTAGAAAAACTATTATCTGGGGTTATTTCAAAAACTTTTTGAATGAGATGCAAGCCAGGGAAAGGATTCCTACATCTATTATAGAAAATCATAAGGATACAATTTTCTTCATGGTTGATATTGATTAGTGTTTGATAGAAGCTACTAATCCTAGAATAGTGTGGATAATGCCTATGGGTTATGAGGTTGAGGAACACATTTTGGAGCTATATGCTTAACACTTGCTAAGTAAACCTTGATATTTGACATAAGAAAGGTTTGGTACCTTTGACAAAAAAAATATGGAAGTTCATGCACAATTGAAGAAGCCAATGATAATCTGAAAGGTGAGAAAAGAAGTGGAAGCTTTTGCAGAAAGCATGGGGATATCAGCTGAAGCAGTGAGAGAAGCTAGGAGGAAAAGAGAACAAGTTGAAGCAAGACAACCAGCTAGAACTGAGTTTGCTAGTCCGGCAGCATCCTCTGCCAAATCTAGATCTACAAGGAGCTTTTCTCTCTCATCCAGTCCTGCAAAGAAGTCAAGTATGTTGGACTCAAGGAACACTAAGAGGGGGGATGAATCAATGTTTAGCAATAGCTAAATTACAATCTAGATCTTAAACCATTTACAGAATTTAAACAAAAGTAAAGATGCAAGCATGTGAAGGAAAAAATAAAAACACCATAACAACAAGATTTTTACGTGGAAACCCTATTAGGGGAAAAACCACGGTGGAGGTTAATCCACAATTTATACTCTATTAAAAGTATGAAGAAAAAGGGGAATGCACATGCACTCAAGCACACTACCTAGAGCTCACTGCTCAAAATTAGGAAGGATCACTGCCTTACAACATATTTTGTTTACAAAAAATAGTTGAACTAAGAAAGTAGCATCTACAAATGCCTAGTTTCAATTCCAGAGAGGCTCATAGATCAGATTTTGGACCTTCTAACTGCTTATGCACTTCGTTATGCTCTACCTTAATTTGCTTCACAAAATTCTCTTTTGCACAAGTAAAATTCACTCAATTGATCTTTTGATACTCACACAAACATCAACATATATCAGACACACATATTTTTCCTTCAAAATGAATTAACCAATCTCTTATATATATTCTCTATCAAAGATTTAGTTGCTTCATGTCAACTTCAGCAAAATAAAAATATTTTCCAATAGTTGGCTCAATCCACATTTAATATTCGATGTGTACCCTTCAAATTCGGCCATGGCATAGCTAGGACCCAAAGAAAAATCTTCAAGCATAGGATACCTTAATTAATTATACCTTGAATATCTACGACATGCCATACTCACTAAGTCGACCACTGTGAGCTAATAAATGGAAAATCATCCTACTGAATCTCCTAATTTATACACCGATTAATGTGACATCACAAAACTTAACAGTAAGATAATATAGATACTTAAGAACCTTCCCCGAGTTCCACAACTCAAAATGATAATTCGGTGAAGCATACAGATTGACATACTAACCGGATACCCTGTTCTTCATTCTCTCTTCTAGTAATACTTTATTCATTACTCTGCCTGCCGGTGTGAACAAATCTTGATCTGCGGACCCAAATAATGACTTAGGTTTCCATCAATGACAATACTAGAAGTCATATTCCATCAATCTCCCCCTTTGGCATTGATGGCAACACTTAGTGAAAAATGACTAAGTGTCAGAACGAATATGACTACGCTGCTAGAGTTCAAAATTTCAAAACACAACTCCCCCTTGGAATGATCAGGCATTTTTCACTGCTCTCTCTCCCCCTTTGACATCAATCACAAACATATTTTGGATCTCCCCCTTGCTAATTCAAAAATTTGATCAAAATTTGAAGAAATACAACTGCTACTCGAGTCAGAAAATTATATTATACTTATCTTTCATTTCCAAAAGAAATTTCCTCCAAGCTTCTACTGAAATCCCAATTATTAAGATCAAGTTGTTGTTCTCAAATGTCTGGTTGATAATCTACATGAGAGATTCCAGAATTGTGATTGCCTCTTCTAATTTCTATCCTTTCCTCAAAGCCCCAATCAACTGCTCTAGTCTACATTCAATTAAATCCTTCACTTTCCAAAAGGTTTCCACAAGGTTGTTTCTGGTGAATTGAAATTTTATATGCTCAGACTTCAACTCCTAGATCCTTTTCTTGACTGCACCATCCTGATCCCGAAACATGTTATAATCCTGACCAGTCTTAGAAAACTCAGTTTCAATCTACTCGAGCTTATCTTTGTATCTCCCAACTGCATGAGGCCAATGAGGACAAATGAGGGTTCCAAATACCCTTTTATAACTCGCACACCTAACCTTTTTACCACATTAAATTTTTTCCCTAGGTGTTTTGGATACTCTATTTTCTTAGATAGCAAAAGAAGTATTCATCTGTGAACCTTCTTCTCAAACTTCTGCACAAGTGATCATTGATAGACTTGTAAACTATTAGCACAACTACTAACAATTTCCTACATTCTAGTGTCAACTACCAACGGGGGGACAAAGGATTTTCTTGAAAAACTCCCCATGGGCCAATGTCCTAAGATCAATTTCTAGAGGAATTACCAGAAGCAGATTTTGGTGTAGGCATATTTCCTTCATCAGAGTCACTCTTCCTTACCCATGTTTTCTTCATTTGATCTCTTATTTCTTCCACAATCACTTTTCCTTTTCCTTTATCATCTTTCTATGAAATTCTTCCTTTG
Organism: Sequoia sempervirens; assembly: GCA_007258455.2. Lineage (NCBI taxonomy): Eukaryota > Viridiplantae > Streptophyta > Pinopsida > Cupressales > Cupressaceae > Sequoia > Sequoia sempervirens. The sequence goes on along the minus strand of VDFB02105785.1, from coordinate 434,718,684 downwards.
TATATCGAACCTCTTCTATCCATGTTTATGTTCCTACATAATCTTGCAATGTGACCAAATATGTTGCAATTGTAACATAGGATTTCTTTGTCTAGACCATTCATTCCATGGATTTCCTCTTGATCTGCATTGATTAGCAATATGCCCAAATCTTCCACAAGTGTAGCATTTAACATTCCTTACACTAACAGACATACTTTTGCATTCAATTGACTTATGACCAAACTTATTACAACTAAAATTCTAATTAGTAAATGATGGACTACTTGAATTTGTTATCCTTCTACACTGAGAAGCCATATGACCAAATTTATTACAAGAAAAGTAGTGACCATTAAACTTTTGAGCATTGGGTTGTCTTACCGGATACCTTATGCCTTTGTTCATCTGATTTCTTTGTCTGGAATTCTTATGCTCAAATCTGGAGCTTTCTCCCTTCTCATATCCAATTCCTCGCTTGTCATTTGCATCCTTTTTTCCTTTAGTCAACTCATCAAGCTTAGTAGAACTGATCCTAAAATTCTCCTTGTATTCATTTGCAGTAGTGAGTTCATCTCTGAGAATAACTATCTTTCTTTCAAGCTCTTGTTCATTATTTCTGGATTGTTGCAGTTCAATCTCTAGCTAAATGAATCCACTATTAACTCTGTTGCATTCTTCAGATCTTTCTTTTAAGGACTAGGCCATATTCTCCTCATTCTTCTTTCTTTCTTCAATCTCCTTAGTTAGCTTCATCACCATAGATTCCATCTCAATCTTTAGAGTAGCATTATCTCTAGCAAGATTTTCACATTCTTTAGTTATTTCTTTTAGGGTTTGATTTAGGTGAAAATCTTCCAAGCATTTACTTTCTTTCTGCTTCAGCTAATCGCATGGTTCCTTCCTCTTTTCTCTTGACTCACTGATTTTATTCTTCAATAATTGAATGAATTTTTCAGCATCCTCAAGATTTGCTTTTAATTCCATGACTTTTGCTTTAGACTGATCAAGATCATCAAGTGCCACCAAAAGTTGTTATTGAAGACCACTAGAGTCCATTGTATTCCAAGATCCACCTCAAGATGTTAAACTTTTGTAAAGGAACCTTGCTCTAATACCAATTGTTGGACTCAAGGAATACTAAGAGTGGGGGTGAATCAGTGTTCAGCAATATTCAAATTACAATCCAGATCTTAAACCATTTATAGAACTTAAACAAAAGTAAAGATGCAAACACATGAAGGAAACAATTAAAACACCATAACACCAATATTTTTACGTGGAAACCCTATTAGGGGAAAAACCACGATGGAGGTAAATCCACAATTTATACTATGTTAAAAGTATGAAGAAAAAGGGGAATGCACATGCATTTAGGCACACTGCCTAGAGCTCACTGCTCAAAATTAGGAAGGCTCACTACCTTACAATATATTTGGTTTACAAAAAAGAGTTGAACTAAGAAATTAGCATCTACAAATACCTGGTTTTAGTTTCGGTGAGGCTCATAGATTAGATTTTGGACCTTCTGATTGATTCTACACTTTATTTTTCTCTTCCTTAATTCGCTTCACAAAATTCTCTTCTGCACAAGTAAAATTCACTCAACTGATCTTCTTATATTCGCACACACATATTTGTCCTTCAAAATAAATTAACCAATCTCTTATATATATCCGCTATCAAAGATTTAGTCGCTTCATGTCGACTATAGCAAAATAAAAATATTTTCCAATAGTCAGCTCAATCCACATTTAATATTCGATGTGTATCCTTCAAAGTCAGCCATAGCATAGCTAGGACACAAAAAAAATCTTCAAGCATATGATACCTTAATTAATTATACCTCAAATATCTGTGACATTCCATATTCACTAAGTTGGCCACTATGAGCTAATAAACAGAAAATAATCCTACCGGATCTCCTAACTTATACACCGATTAATGCGACATCACAAAACTTAACAATAAGATAATATAGATACTTAACAACCTTCCTCGAGATCCACAACTCAAAATGATAATCCGTTGAAGCATACAGATTGACATACTAATCGAATACCTTGTTCTTCATTCTCTCTTCCAGTAATACTCTGTTCATTACCCTGCCTGTCGGTGTGAACAAATCTTGATCTACATACTAGAATAATGACTTAGGTTTCCATCAATGACAACACTAGAAGTCATATGCCAAAAAATTCCTATGAAAGGTCAATCCAAGACATCCGGTAGAGAAGGAAAGAGGAAGAAGGACAAGAGCACAAGGGTCTATGTTGCTGATTTGGAAGATGAAGAAATTGAATCTAATGAAGAGGTAAGAGAAATAAAGCATATGGGCACCAAAGCATCTTAATTCTCTAAGAACAAGCCCTTCAATGAAGATAAAGCAAAGAAAAAGGTGAAAACTGATAAATCAGGTATGTTTGTAGAGGAAGTGGAAAAAGCTTTGATTAAGGATGGTAATCTTAGGCCACTTTGTGAATGGTATGACACCTTTGATAGTGTCAGTCAAAGAATTCTTGAAGAAGTTACAATAAATTATTTGAATAATTTCAATATGACTCTCATTTAAATAATGTCTAAGTTACCTAAAGCTCTATATGAAGTTTTAGAAATGAGGAGAGTGAATGCAAGAACTAAAAAAGAGCAAATGAGAGAACGGATACTTGTTGATCTGTGTCTGGTGATGTCTATAGAAGAGATGAAGAATATTCTAAATTAAGCAAAAAGGGATTTTAAGAGCAAAACAAGGGTGAATAAGCCGATGATTGGGAAAACTAAAGAGGTGGCAAAAGACACTGAGAAAATCCTTAAGGAATTTTTGTTAAAGAACAGATACAATGTTGTTTCTGAAGAAGTGCATGTTGAAGATATTCCATCTAGTCCAGGAATTGAAACATTTTAGGACATTCTTAATCCTCTAGATATACATGACACTAAAATTCCTATGGAGATTGAAGCTCCTAAAGTTGTGTTAGTTGATGAAATTGAGATTCCTGAAGCTAAGGAAGAACCTATGACTGAAGAGAAGAAGGATGAGGTGAAGGAGATTCCTATGGAAGCAAGAGACACTGCTAAGGTAGTAAAGGAGTTTTTGGAAGAACAGGAGGAATTTGATCCTGAACTAGTTAAAGGTCCTATCAATTTGGCTACTTTATCTCCCATTGAGAAGCTGAAAGTTGCATCATTTTCTCAAGCCAAGGCAAGGGAGGAGATTCTGAAATCTCATATTGAAGATAGTGAGTTGTTAAGTCTTGCATTCAGTATTTTGGAGAAGATCATGCCTTCATATGTCAAGGATTCATTTTATTCTCCATTTGGTCAGCTGAAGAAACTTGTTAATTCTATAAGTACTCACTTTGAGTCACTTGAAAAGTTAGTTATGGATAAGGTTCAAAAGGAATTTGATGCTAAAAGGTTCAGTAGGTTGAAAGGGATGATTGTTAATGATAAATCCTTATTAGCTACCTATGCAAAGAACATTCGAGGTGATTTTTCTAAAGGTGGAAACATTTATAAGTCATGCTTATCATTGTCTAAATTCACTGAGGACATTGAAAATAAAATGAAAGAATATGAGAAATAGTTAGCAAATATCTCTCAAGCATTTGATCCTCTACCCATTTCTTTTGGAAAGCAAGAAGGTCAAGTCATATCCCTGCTTGACAAGATTAAAATTTTGAAGCATGAAGAAGGTAATTTTTTTGAAAGTATATGTGAGCTTAGAGGATTAATTGGTCCCAAAATGGAGACAATGCTTAGTGCATTCAAGGAAGCACAAGATGCTACGGCGATCAGTGATCTAGTGAACCTTGAGTTTGCAGAGATGCAATCTTACTTATTTTGTGGTCACATGACTTGGAGAGTCTCAAAAAGAGTTGGGACACTAGTTTGATCCTATTAAAGAGTAATTTTGTAGATATATTCAAGTTTATGTAAGTTGGAGAAGCATGTTTGTACATATGCAGTTTGTTTATAGCAATTTTGTTTGCTTTTTGGAATGCAGATTCCTACCTTTTCCATTGATGTCAAAGGGGGAGTATGGGACAGTGAAAAATGCCTTAATCATCTCAGGGGGAGTTTTGTTTTTGAATTTTTGAAGCTTGGCAATGTAATTTATGTTGGTATTGATCTGACACTTAGTCATTTTTAACTAAGTGTTGCCATCAATGCCAAAGGGGGAGATTGCTGGCAAGAGACATTTCACAAATCATTTGGAGTTGTCATTGATGGCAACCCTAGTTAGTGATTTGATCTACACATCAACATTTGATCATACGGAAGTCAAAAGGAAGTTTTGTGATTAACTATCAAACTAGAGCAAAGCATCTGACATAATTATGTTCATCGATTCATATGCAATTTTTTGTTATCATTTTGAGTTGTGGATCTCAAGGAAGGTTTCTTGATGTATGATATATGTTATCCTTGAATCTTAGAGCCTCGTATCGATTGGTGTGAAAGTTAGAAGATATAATTGATTGATTTTTTGTTTAACAATGCAAAAAGGTCGACTTGATGAATGTAGCATATTGCTGATATTCGAGGAGTAATTGTTTAAGTTTTTTTGTGTTTGAGCATGTTAATTTGGGTCCTCACTATGTTGTGGCTGACTTTTGTCGGTGCGCATTGAAAATTATTTAGGATTTGAGCTGACAGTTTGTAAATATTTTATATTTTGTTGAAGCTGACATGTGGTTGATTAAATCTTTAGTTTTGGATATATATAAGAAATAATTTATATCATTTTGAGGTATGTACGAAGTGTGTTGATGTGTGTTTTGAAATTTAGAAGGATTGTAGAGAAATTGTGCACAGTTTCACTTGTGCAGAAAAGGATTTGTGATCTGAATTAAAGCAAACTGAGTAGAAGAGCGGAATCAGATAGAAGGTCAAGAAAGAGATTGATGTGCTTAACCGAAACTGTAATCAGGCATTAGTAGATGTTATTTTCTTACTTCAAATCTTTTAGATGTAATCCAATGATTTTTGTAAGACAGTGAGTCTTCTTTTGTATTTGAGCAATGAGCTCTAGGCAGTGTGCCTGAATGCATGTGCATTCCTTTTGTAAACACTTTTATTTGAGTCGACTCATATTGTGGATTGATCTCCACCATGGTTTTTCCCCTAACAATCTTTCCACATAAAAAATCCTTGTTTTATGGTTTTGTGGTTGCTTGTTTTGTGTTCATACATCTTTATTTTGCTTCAATGTCATAAGTGGCTTAAATATCAAGTTAATAAAGTTAAATTTTGCAAAACACTGATTCACCCTCCTCTCAATGTTCCTTGATTCTAATAGGAACCTCTCTTGCCGATCTAGCAAAAATTGCCCTATAGGCATCATCGGGCCTATCCTGTATATCTCTAAACTATCTCGCTACCCTATCAGGGAGATAACGCTCAATCAAAGTGTGCTCTTGACCCTACATGTAACAAGTATGTCTAGAAAAGTATAGATGTTAATATCATCGAACCATGGCTGCATCTGAAGCCATGGGCGCGAGCAAAACACTATCATATCATCTATAACCCGTCTCTAGTATGGGAGCCCAATTTGTCTAGTGTGCCTAAGTGTGATGGCACCTTGATATATCCAAACGACAGGATCATCTAGGTCCACCTCTACCATCTGTACAATTGGCTGAAGCACGACAATGTGCTCCCATGCCTAAATATGAAGCAGAGTAACCCCTGCACCAAGGGCTCTCCCATCACAATAAACAAAATCATATAAATCATGGTATAAGGAGGATAGCATCATGGGCCCCCATGCAAAAAGAGTCCTCTTGTGTAGCATCTGGTACCATGCCAAGCCCCATCTTAGGCTGAAGAATCTACCACATCTATCTGGAGCCACCAAACTTGAAATGATGGCTACGATGATCAATCTAAAAGTCAGAACCTAACCTCTGTATGTCTCCAAATCAATCTGTGATGTGACCAATACAATCTGGTCCATCTCCATCACCTCGAGGCATGTGTCGAACACAACATTAGTGTCATAAATCACATGATCATCATGGATAAGAAAACACAATATCCGCCACTAGTCCTCCAAAGTAACTATCACCTCCCCCATCAGAAGGTGGAAGGACGAGGTCTCATTGTGCCATCTTTCACACAAAGTTATAATCATCGCCAAATGGGTCCTAATAACACATGCATATGCAATATACCATAATCCAATCTCTCCTAGGTGCTCCTGGCGCAACTCTGAAAGATCACCTAATCTCTCCAGAATTGTGGGCCTATGCTCCCTCGACATCAATGGTGGGAAGACCTCCTACACCCACAAAGCGCACAACGTCAGGAAATCATCAAAATTTGACGTTATTTGGAATTTTCGGCTTAGGAATCACAATAGCATCGCTATTTACAATAGTGTTGCTATATTCAAAATTGAAATAGCAACACCTGATGCATTTCAAATTTCAAATCAAAAAGTGTTTCACCAGACAAGTTGGCATCGTGATTTAGCTTCTGGACTAACCTAACCCTAATTTCTAAATTGGCAAGTGCGTCGCCAAATAATCCTGTGTCGCCATTTAAAATTGGAAACCCTAATTTTAAATTAAAAGAAGCATTGCCATATACATATGTGTTGCTATTAAGGATTTGGGCATTGTCGATTTAAGTTTGGGCATCTCTATATAGAAACACCACCATAATCTAAATTCTAACACCTAATAAATGCATTGAAATTTCAAATTTCAAATCATGTTTCAAATCACATACCGGTGGTCCTGTGCCTAGAAGTTGTTGGAACTCTTGAACTCAATCAAAGATGTATCTGGGAAGCTCTCAGCGTGCCATTTTTTTGAAGGGTCATAGCTCAAATCGTAAGAATTCCTTAAGTGTGAATGCACAAATGAACCCCTCTTGGCCTATTTTAAGCTAGAAAATTAGGGATTTTTTCCCTAACTTAACCTTAATAATGGTGTTTATTATCATTTTCATCAATTTTTCCAATCTAGACTTAATTTTGCATCATTTTTTACATTTTTGGCATTATTCTTGCATTCTGGAACCTTTCTGAACCCTTGGGTAGCTTTTGAACCTTTGTCGAGAAATCAACCCAAAATTTGAAATTTTTTCCCAATTTCTCGAGGGGGCAAGGAGTCAGTTTCACCTTCTGTTGGGGCATCTAAAAAATAAATTTTTTTTTTTTTTGATTTAGGCAACATTTTTTATCCGAAAAGCGTTATTCTTTGAACCGAAGCAGTAGGTACCTCGCTTCAAAGAGGGGAAAAATGTCCTAATCGTTATCATATATTTAAATCATTTTTATTAACATCATTTCCTCTTTAATCCATCCTCTTTTTGCTTAATTAATTTAATTATCCTAGCTAATTAATTAATTGCATCATTTTCATCTATTTGGCCTAATTAATTAAATTGGGTTAATTCATCTCTTTTTGTATTGACACTACATCTAATTAAATTAAATAAATCAAAATATTTAATTTAATCTTCTAAGTCATCTTATTTAATTAAATAATCCTAATTTATTTAATTAAATATCATTTCACCCGTTCTTTATTTATTAAATCATCTAATTTAATAAATATCTCTTAATTATTCTAATTCCTTAAATTGCATAAATTAAACCTTGTTTAATTAGCAATTAAACTAATTCTCTTCTAAACAAAGGGAATATTCCTTATCCTCCTTTTTGCACAATTAAAACTTTTTTTAATTTGTAAATTACCTTTTTCCTCACCCAAAAGGAATAATCTAAGGAATACTCCCTCTCCTTCAATCAACTCACTTAGCTTCAAATGCAAGTTAACCTTTAACCTTTTGAGCAAGTTGCCTTTGACCTATGTGAGCAGGTCAAAAGTGTTTTTTTTTTAGGCAAGTGTGGGCCCTTGATTAACTTTCATCTTGCATTCTCATCCATTGATGAGAATCCATGATCCATGCCTCTCATCCCCTTCATCTTGAACTGTTGATTAAGCTTTTTTATCTCAACCATTCATTCCTCATTTGCTCTCCTATAAATAGGTCACTATTTGGAGACAAATGGATCCATCTTTTATTGCAAACTTATGCTATTGAATTTACTTGCACCCACACTCATCTTTTACTCACTTGTTAGCTTGTTTTAGTTCATTTTCATTGCATAATAGCTTAAAGAATCCATTAATGGCTTTCATGCATCCATCTTAGTTTGTAAATGAATTAGGGTCTTTCATCTTTTAGCATAATTTTAGCTTAGATTAGTTTAGAATAGCTTAGAATTTGTATATCTTCATCATTTGTAGAATAAAATCATGGTAACTTAGCTTGTATCATGTTCATTTTAGCATAAACTAGATTTTTTACACATCAATCACTATGGTTTCATCAATTCTCTTCCATAGAATCAACTAAAACAAACTCACTAATCACGGGATTGGGAAAGGGTCATCGTTCCACATCAACACGACACGAATTCCACAACAAGATAAGTTTCAGATGGATTAGAGTAGATGTTTTGAAATATTTCATGATTTAGTATGTTAGGATTTGATAAAAAATTTAGTTTCAATTTTGTTTGATTGAACTTGTTGAGATTTGAGTATTGGTGGCTCCGTTAGGCTTCAATTCTTCGTGGATCAAGCGTAATTTGGCCAATACCGGTATTTTCACATCATGATGTGTAGGAAGGTCATTTGGGGTATGTTGTTGACTATTGTGTATGCTTTGGTCCAATATATTCTAAGCTTCTAACTTACATTCCAATGAAGTTTCCATATGTCAAGATGTGAACAAGAACTATCCTATCTATTTGTAGAGTCAAAGTCCATTACACTAGATACAATGCCATCCTAGTTATCAATACCTTGATGCATTGTGTCTATGTGTTATATCAAACAATAAGGAATGACAGAAAATTGCAATCCCAAAATGTGAGCAACTCATCATCTTGCATTCATCCTCATCCTGCATTTCTCATCACCATCTCTAATAACGTCTCGGTGGATCATAGACTTGTTGGATATTTTAAAGCAATCATTGGAATCAATGATCATTCATTACTTTTTTTTCTATCTTCTCTCTGTGCTAACCTGGTATCATGGCATTCAAAAAAAAAATCATGAATGCATCCATCCTACATCCACAAATAATTAGCATACATGTACCTCATAATCATAAAACATCCATCTCATAATCATAGCATATCATATCATACATCCTACATTATCATTTGAGTAGCAATTAATGATATAGATTTGTTATTCTAAGCATCTCAAATCATTGCATCACATATCATACACATGCATTGCATAAGAATTTACATTATCTATCCATACATCCATATGCATACATAATCATCTCATAAAATTGCATAGAAAATACACAAAAAGAAATGCATCCACATCATTTGCATTTGTAACATTCACATACATGATCATCAAATATTCCATAAGAATAAATAAAGAGCATCCATACATCATAAAATATAAGCATCTCATATCATATGCACCCATACATCATAAGCATGAAATAAGTGAACACATCATATAGAATCTGTATCTATATCATATATATATATATATCAAAAAATTAATGTCATGGTACAAAATTATGGATCGGTGTATGTATACTGATCAAAAATACAATATCCACGAGGCTATCATAAATGATCCCCTGAATGTATATTTGTGTCAAACAATGGGGCAACAAAATAAAAAAGTGTCTATACATAGGAGCTAGCCCTGATGGTTGCTACCCTCTATGGTTGATCCTCGGCCCTGGGTCATGCATCACTATGTTGCCAAAAAATTAGGTTGTCTGAGTGCCTGTAGTACATCCTGGTGGTAATGCATCCTATAGTAGGCCACCTCTATCACATCCTCTCAATTACTTGTAATAAAATATTTTTCAATAGTAAAGATCAAGAAGCCTACACTTGGAAATGGATATGAGTCCATCATAGACCTGATGAGAAGGTTGTCTATTGTATGCACAAGACAATCTTGTATCCCACTCTTGGTCTACTCGGCAAGTAAAATGATCTAAGAGGTGTTTCCCACATGACTATTAGATGCATTATTAAGATGTATCTTAACTTCTCTTATGCATTGTTGAGAATTAGATGCATGATTTTATGTATTTCCATTCTTCTCCTTGCAATCTTGAACTTGAGTTAGTTCTAAGGATTTGGGTAGGAGAGGTACGAGAGATAGTTTGTAGCTTTAGGCATATTTCCTTTTGTTGTGGGAATGTTTGGCTAAGCTTATCTACTTTTTGTGAGAATTTTACATCTAAGTTCTACCATGTTTCATTATAAGTTGAATGGTTAGATGTTGATATCCTTTCAGTTTGGGAGTGTTGAAGGAGATCTTACTTTACACAGTTTGGCACATGTTAGTGTGGTATAAGAACATGGTTTGATTTTCATATTCTCTCTTTGTAGGAATAGTCTTCTTCTTGAAGGTTCTTGTGTTATGAGAGATGCATTTTGCATATCATTGTATTCTTCTTTGACACTATGATAGAGGAGTTAGCCACATCCTCTATGTGAACTGCTATAGGACTTGTTAATGTTGTGATCTTGTTTTCAAATTTGACATTACCTATGCAATGGGAGTTCCAGAAGGTATATGTTTTGTGTATGAGAGGGGAACCTCTCTTGGACTGGTTGCACTTTACTACAATGAGTTACTTCAAAGGTTTTTTATTACATGTCTATGTGTGTTGTTACCTTGGAGTCTTATTTTGCAGGATGGTGGATATACAGGGACTTTTTTACAGATTTGGGTTGCTATGTTAATAGCATGAAGTTCTACCTATGATAGTTTTGGATGAGCTAGCAACTTGCTATGGTTGCTATTCCAATTTTGTATGAGTGTGACAGTCACTCAGAGTCTTTTGTTATCATTTAAATTTGATGCTTGTGTTCATGAATAGATTGGTTTAGGTTTCAGTGACAAAAGAAATGGTTACAAAGACTTGGGAAAGGTATTGGTTCTTGGTGCAGGAAGGCCATTAGCCTTGAGTCTTGTACTTGATATATATTGATGATTCCTTGTTTAGAATAATTACAATGTATAATGTCAAGTGGGAGAATGTTGGGAATAGGATGCCACTTAATTGCAATCCTAAACATATTTCATGTATCTCCTAAGTCCTTGGAAAGTGTTCCCCAACACTAGGATTAGAAAGAGATTAAATTCAAATGAAATGAACATGTAAATTGGCATTTGTAATTAATTCTAAATGATAGGAACATGTGGGGATGCCTAAGAAGAGCTCCTACAAAATAGGAGCACATGGGGCGCCCACATGGAAGGTGGAACCCACCTTGACTTTAGTTAACTGTTTGGAGAAAGATAACACTTTAGTAATGCATGTAAAGATCCTAGAAGTTAGGAATTGATAGTTACATGAGTGGAGTTTAGTTCAATTTAGTTCAGTATCAGTTTAGTTTAGTTTAGTTTAGTTTAGTTTAGTTCAGTTATGGTTCAGTTATCTTCAGTTGCATGTAGTTAGTTTCAGTTGAATGCTAGTTGACTTTAGTTGACTTGGAATGCATGGCAGATAATAGGTGATACGTTTAGTTAAGTGGGGATGATCAATCATGCATCATGTTTGCATGAATTGATGGAGAGATATGTTTCAGTTAACAGAGATTCACTTGGACTCACCTTGGGCACCCAAGTTGAAATATTGGAGTTAACACCTTTGCATGAGAAGATATTTACAAGGCTTAGTTAAGTGGGTCCCATTCTTGGGCACCAACTTTGAGGAGAAGCTTACAATATATCTTCATAATCAATGTTGAGTTAAGACTTCAGTTTGGGATGCCCAAATTGATGAAGGACTTGGTTTGACATTTTTTTTCACGAAAGAACTCTACTTGCACAAGAATGGCGTAGATATTTATGAAGAGCTCTATCCTCTTGTAATTGTCAACTCTTTGGAGTTTACAATTTTCACAATTGTCTATTTATTGCAGCAAGTTGAAGAGAGTTCTTAAAAACATTACTTTTGTGAAGTATGGCACAGGATGTGTGGATTCATGCTTGGACACATGAGATTTTATTGTAGGTTGTGAAGAAGAATTGTTGAAGGCAAAAGAAGCATCTCAAGAAAGGATTGATAAATAATTATTGTAATCTTGTTCTAAGGTTAAATAATACAAGCACTATTGATTCTGGTGGTGGATTTTTTTCCCAAAAGGGTTTCTCCGCGGTATATGTTGTGTCACTTCTATCTTTTGGTCTTATTCTTCTACAATATTTTGTCTATTTCAACAAATGGTAAAATGAATCTAAACAGATAATCATACATAAATAAATTGTAACAAAGAACACTTAATTAGATCTACAATCTCACAGTTTTGCAAAGTATTAAGCTACATAATTACCTTCATTTTCAACAAGTTGGTTGCTTGGAACAAAGGATGTTATGGATATCATAGAGAGGGTGTTGATCTCAAATAGGTCCGAAACATCAAGGGGAAATTCATCAAATATTTTATCACATGATGTAGGTGACCAAGAGGAAGCCTCAACTCATTTAGCAAAAGTACCTTTTCCAATAAGGGTGACCTTGCTAGTAGTGCAACCTATACCAAGATTATTTAGTCATTTCCTAGGAACAATGGGTTCTAGAAAACCATTGTCATGTTGTCCCAGCTACTCATTCTTGTTGTATCACCATCCCTTCATTAGCTACAAGCCTTTTTTGTTATCTTCCATGGGAAGAACAAGGACAGGTCATTCATCCTGATAGAGGATTTTAAGAGATATCTTCCTCATTGATATCTTCTTGATTCAAATCCCCCCACTTGGTGAAGGTAGTGGTTGCCATCTTAATTGTTTTGGGATCTTTAGTGCTAGATGTGGGTTTCTCATGAGACTAAGGAGAAGTAGGTAACTCTCCTAAGAAAAAGGCGTCTTTTAATAGCTTGTATTTCCCACAACCATCATCCTATGTCACTACTTTGACGTTGGGTATATTTTGCACAATGAGTATTTTTGTTGTTGAGGTAGAGGCAAGCGATGTTGGGTCAACAAATGAGCTTGATGGTGTAGGGCATTTTTCATTCTTAGGTATCTAGAGTATCTTATAAAATTTGGCCTCAAGATTCTTGTAGTAGTAAAAAGGCTCAGGATCTCCATGGATAGTAATTTCTCTACCTTCAAAAGGAAATTTTACACACTGATGATAGGTTAAGGCTACAACTTTTAGAGCATGGATCCAAGGTCAGACAAGTAAGATGTTATAGGGAAGATCAAGATCAAGGACTCGGCATGTAGTTTCTGCAATGAGAGGTTCCACTTGAATGGGAAGTGCAATGATACCCTGTGATACCCATTCTTGATCGTCATATGCTCTAATGATGGTACTTTTTGCTTTCTCAATAGTATCTTCTAAATAGCCCAAATTTTTTATTAACTGAAGGGTACAAATGTTCAAACCAGCACCTCCATCTACCAAGACTCTTTTGACCTTATTTTTATGAATGACAACCTTAAGGTGTAAAGCATGGTTATGAGATGGTTGTGATGGTAGGTCTTGCTCTGAGAAGGTGAGAAGATGATTGGTGATGTGCCTTAACATAGCTTGAAACTAATCAGTACCAATATCCTTGGGAACAAATGACTCTGACAAGAATTTCTCCAATATTTCCCTATATGCGGGGGATAGCTTTAAAAGTTCTAGGATTGATATATGTGCGATAGTCTGTTGAAGTTCATATAGGAGATTGTACTTGCTAGGATTAGATGTGGGAAAAGTATGTTGTACCCTAGATTGAGATGGGATTCCTTGAACAGTTATTTTTCCATGTCATGTGGTGACTCCACATTTTGTACTAGCTCCTTTGATGGTAATGACAGTAATAACGCTATCGTAGGAGGAAACGATGTTACAATATGTATGTTGCATGTTTGTGTAATCCTTAGCTTTGTCATTGTTGTTTGTTTTATTATGATCTGGCATAGGGTTCTTGTATATCTTAAGATCTGGATTCCCAACTAGTACCTCTGCAAATATGTTGTCATTCTCTATGAGATCTTGAATAATATTCTTGAGTTTCATGCAATTTGTCATTTTATGTCAATTGATTTTTTGAAAGTCACAAAGATCATTTTCGTTATCCCAGGACGGCTTCTCTTGTGGTTCTTGGTAGTTTTCAAAGTTGTGAAATGTGATCAAATTTGATTCTACCAACCTTTTCATGATGGTTTTGATAGGTTCTGATAACTATGTGTATTTGTGTTTAGGATAATTGTTTATGTTAGTGGTTCACCTTTGTTGCATATCAGTGTTGTTGATGTGATTGCTCTGAGGAGGTGTCATTTTTTGAACCATCGATTGAATGTTAGCAATGTGATTGGCATTGGGTCCAGGAGCACTCAGGACCACCTTAGCATCTACCACACCGTCATTTGTTATGTTCTTCTTCTTGATCCAAACACAAGGTTTGTCATTTGAACTAGTTGATGGTTGGTTGGAAGCTTGAGTATTGCCTTGTGAGATTAGAGCTCTCTCAATGTTAAGGGCTCTAGGGACAATCTCATCATAAGATGTGATGCACTACATTTTCAAGTGGAAAGATAGATTGGGGTCTAGATTGGCTATGATGATTCCCACTTGTTCTTCATTAGGAAGAGGCCACTTGATTTTGCTAGCTCTCTATCTCCATTATTGTAAGAAATTAGTGAAGCATTCTCCTTTGTTTTGTCTAAGAGTATACAACTCTTCTAGGATAATGTCCATGTCAAGATTGAAGGAGAAATGATCGATGAATTTATTAGTAATTTCTTGGAAAATTTTGATGCCAGGAGGTAGATCAGAAAACCAATCCATAGCAGGACTTTTTAAACTTTGTTGGAAGAGGCGCATTAGATAAGAATCATTGTAAGCCACCTCCATACACATGACATTGAATTCTTTGACATGGTCCATGGGACTTCCTCTCCCTTTCTATTTTTCGAATTTGGGGATTTCAAAGCCAGGAGGGAATGGCACCATTGCAATGTTTCGATCAAATGGATACGGACATAGATTCTATGTATGGGGCTTCTTGTTCTTTCCAATTCGAAGGTCCTGCAATTCTTGTGATAGCACCTTAAATTGTGATGCTAGATCATCTTGCGGGTTTTGTGGAGGAGGATATGGTGGAATGAGAAATGAGTTGTATGGAGGATTTTGATATGATAGGGTGTTGTATGGGGTGTATGGTGGTGTGAGATTCTATGAAGGTGATTGTGATATTGATGTGTATGTTCATAATGCATTTGTATTGATGATATTATGTTGAGGATTATAGTAGGAACTTGGTTGTTGTTGTTGAGAATACTGATGAGCTAGTAAGGCTTGTTGTTGTGCTTGTTATTTTTGTTGTGTCGTGAGGGCTTGTTGTTGGGCCTATTTTTGTTGGGCTTGTTGTTGTTGTGTTGCTAAGGTTGCTTGATGTGCTTGATGTTGTTGTTGGGCTAAGGCTACTTTTTGAGCTTGATGTTTTTGTTGGGCTAAGGCTGCTTGTTGTGCTTGATGTTGTTGTTGGGCTAAGGCTGTTTGTTTTCCTTGATGTTGTTGTGCTGCTAGGGATGCTTGTTGTTGTTGTTGTTGTTGTTGTTGTTGTTGGGCTGCTAGGGTTGCTTATTGTTGTTGGGCTACTAGAGTTGCTTGTTGTTGTTGGGTTGCTTTCTATTGTTGTATGGCTTGCTAATAAGCTTGTTGTGCTTGTTGTAATTCCAAGGCATGTGCTTGCAATGTAGGATCAATTGGTTGTTGGGACATCTGAGATGGATTGTGAGAATTGATGTTCTGAGTAGATATTAGATTGTTGATGAAGGATGAAGGGTTCCCTTGGTTTGATATTCCTTGTAAGATCGTAGATGAAGATGGAGGAATGTAAGATTGAGTTCCTAATTGATTTTGCATGGTAACGGGAACTGTAGGGAAAGATGAAGATGATGCCATTAAATTTTGTGATGGAAATGACACACTAGGACCTTGAATCCATTGGTTAAAAAGATTTCCTTGTCCCATTTCTTTAGGATTACCTTGTTCCAAATATGTAAACAAGTGATTTGTGATCAAGGTATTTCCTAGGTTGACAGAACTCGTAATCAAGGGATTGTTTTGGGATGGATTGATAGTGAATGAGGTAGATATGCTTTGTGAAATCAATGGTATGGATGAACCAACTAGAGGGTTGGATAAAGATGTCCTTATCTATGTTAAGTGTTGGCTCTGTGGTATTTTATTGACATGCCCTTGGTCTATATTGCTTTGTGTGATGGTGGACACACTTGTGGTACTTATGGATGTAGATGAAGAGGGATTTCCTCGATATGTCAAAGTGGTTGTGGAATAATGAAGTTTGAGAGGTGTGTATAGTTGTTTAGGATTTTCGAGAACTGGAGGAGCACCAAAGGTAGGTGTCCAAGTGGTTTTTGGAGGTGGGGGATTAGTGTCAAGGGTACCCACAAGTGTGTTGCTTTCAAATGGAAGAGTTAAACCAAAGTCTTAAGAAAGACTAGTTGCAAGAATGGGAGTGGATGTTTGATTTAGCCCTAGTGATGGCATGTTTAAGATTTGTGTCAAGTTTTGCACAAAAAATGATGGGGAACTTAGAGCTACATTTTCAAAGGCTTGATGTTCCATGATTTCCTCCCTACTAAGCCCAAATGGATTATTCGTGATGTCTTATATCTCGTATGGTCCTGATGGAGATGATGGTTGTTGGAATGGGGTAACTTGACTTCTTGGATCAAATTCTGAAGGCTTTGGATCAGTTGAGGTGAATGTAACTTTTGTTTTTTCTGTGATTCTCTTGTGTTGTGATCTCATTTTTACCATAAATTTTGTGTCACCTATGGGAGAGTTGTGTTGTGATTTGTGATGTTTGAACTCTCTAGCTGACTCAAATATAGGAAAAAGGGATGCTCTAAGTCTTTTTGGATCACTAATGATAATGGGGGTTGAAAAGATGGGTCATGTGGGAAGTGATTTTTGCAAATGTTTTGGAACAACACTTTTGACTTGAGTTTGATGTTTTGATGTTAGGATAAAGGATGTTTATGAACTTGGAAATATTTAGGGTAGACTTATGAACTTCAGGATAAACTAGTTCAAAGATGATAAATAACTTAACTAAGTGCATGGAAGAGGATATATTTCACATACAACGTAGCTAAGTTAGGGGTTGGCTTGATAGATGTTTAAGTCACAAAGTGTTGGTGTAGTCAAAAGTTTTGCAAAGATAGGTGAAATGGAAGATGGAATTTGATGGAGGGATGGATGAGATTTTTGACCCAATGTTGACTTAGAATGAACCTTTGTTTTCCAAGACCAAGGTAGTGAGAATGATGCTAGACCTCTAAAATGTTCAAATCCTAAAGACCCAATGTTAACTTAGATGAGAGGATGGATGGGGATATTTAAACCTATTCAGTTCCTCCTAGCTCGAGCATAAAAGTTCCTTATCAAGAGGTAATGATTGTGATAAAGTATTTTGTCCCACTTCCTACTAAACTGTGATCTATGATGCCTATGTCTGCAATGACGAGATGTGGGTTTTCCCTTATGGATTTTGATGGTGCGATGGATCATTTAGAGGAGTTCAATATCATGAAAAAGACCATGGTTTTGACTCCAAAAGAATGTGTATAATTTTGGACTGTTCCTTAAAGTGTGTCTATAAAATTTTGCTACCAACTTGCCTTTATTCTTGTGAAGTGCTACAAGGTGTTTCTTGAGAGCTTTTGGACTAAGATGCCTAAGCTCGAAATGATGACCTGTAGACCTTATCTTAGGGATCCTGATTTTGTGTGAGATCATTTACAAATAGTTCAAGTTTATGGAAGAAAAGGAAGACATTTATTGCAACGCGGGTGGTGGTAATGTGGGCCTTCTAGCCTCAATATCAGCTTGTTCCTCTTCTTCATCTAAAATGGTTGTGTTTCTCCCCTGGGTGCTATGTTGTGCCCTCAGCACACATGCCCCGTTCGGAATGGGGACCCTCTTTTCTTTCGCCTTGTCGGGTCATTTTTGTTGCCACCTCATTTTTTGTGCCCCATTTATGCGTCCCTAATCATCAGCGTACCCCTGAAGCCCGTCTTAAGGTGATCATGTTTCGCCCACTCATCTTTGGTTAAGCCTTGAGGCTTTTAGGCTTTCCTTGGAAGTTTTCTTCTGTTAGTGGCTTTGGGCCCTCCCGAGCCCAGCCCACCGAGTTTCTAGCTCGGGCTTCCTCTCAGGGTTCGCCGTTCACGAACGACAGAAGGCGTCTGCCTTCCCGACCCCCGGGACTCAGTTCGTTGATCGTCGCCAGATTTATTTTGCACAAAGTTTTGGGTTGCTTCCGTGTCCTCCAGGTCTAGACGAACGGGTCGTCGTTCCTAGAATTCTCTTCGACATTTTCCATTTACGGTGGCGGAGAAAACTCACCGGCGCTCCACCCCCAGGGTCCGAACCTCTCCTTGCCGCCGATCTTAAAAGGCAGTTTATGAGCGGCCGCCGCCTCGCCCCTTTTCGGCCCCGACCTGTCATTTTCACTTTTCAGGATTGCAAAAGAGGTCAGAGCACTTGCCTAAAGAGTTCGCTACCTTTGTCGATTGCCGCCCTCGGGCCCGCTGCCTTCATTTGCCGATCCTTGGTCGATTTAGCAGCTTCCCTCATTGGACTTCCGAGGTAGGTTCACCGCTTCCCTCCCGAGAAGTTTTTCGTAATTTTAAATGCCTAAAAATTCAATAGCATGGATTAAAAATGCATTGGATAGATAGATAAAAGGAACACCTAAAAAACCCATGTCTTAGAATCCTCGGAAAACCTACAAACACCCTTGAATCTACATCTGGAACCTAACCTCGTCACAATTGTTCTTCGCCTAGGGGTGTTCGCGTCTTCTAGGCCCGGGTCTTCCTTCCGCCGCATTTGAAACCTGAGGAAATATTTTTGCAAACAGCTGCACCCTCTCCCAGGCCCGGCTCCTCGAACTTCCTTCGTTCGATTGCCATGAGAATCAAAAACTTCAAACTTCAGAAATGGGCCTAGGTTTTTCCTTCCCGGGCCCGAAACTCGGAGTTCCGCCTGGTGTTCGTTGTTCACAAAATGGCCGAGTGACCTCGTCCTCCCGACCCCTAGAGCCCACGTTGCACCTCGTCGTCCGGTGTTTTTCGCACAAGGTTAACCCTCCGTCATGACCCCAGGTTCCGGTCCGCGGACCTCCATTGTGGCTTTGCCCGATCAAACCGGCCATCAAGCGACGACCTTCCACCTCCCGGTCCTAAGCCCTCGTTCGCCGTGAAACGTAGCATTGAAACTTAAACCCCTTTCGAACCTCCAGACTCCGAGCTCTGAAATCTCGTCCTATGAATGCTGCCCTAAATGGTGAAAATCGTGCCCTCCTTTTGGCTTCCGGGCTCCACCCTCCTGATTGCCGAGAGAAGCTTCATGGTCCAAGCTTCATGTCGAGTCTGGTTCGCCGGACCGTTCCATCCAAGTTTTTGTTTCCAGATTTCCATTCCAGGACGGTGAAACCTCGACGTCTTTCTGGCCCTCAGGTCCCGAACCGCCTACCGTCCTTCGGCCTTTCGGGTCCCAGTCTCTGGAGTTTTGTCCTCGGAACTCCATTTTTGACCGACTATTTCAAACAGCGAACCTTTGACGGCTTTCTAAACCTGAACTTTCAGGAGCCCCAAAAGTGACCTAAACGACCTCAAATTTCAAATCTAATCTCGACCCACGTGCTTAAATTCAGCCCTCTTCAACATGACCCCCTCAAACCACCAAAATTTGAAGTCGAGAAATCATTTGGATCATGCTACCCTGTTCGCCTTCCCAAAACAGCATTTTTTTCGGGGAAGTTCGGCCCTCCAGGCCTGAATTGTCTGAAGTTCCTCCAGTAAATGGCTAACAATATCTTGAAGTAAACATTTGATTTCATCAATCATACTTTGTCTAAATTGGGTTTTGACTAACGCTCATGCCTTTGTGATCGTTCATACTCATTATGTCCATGCTTGCAGGATATATGGAATCGAGTGCAGGACCCTCAGGAGGAACTGTAGAGAAGGACAAAGGAAAGAAATCAGGCAAGACTCCTCATGGGAAGGAGGATAAAGACCAAATGAAGTCAGTTCCAAAGTGAGCCTCTACGATCAAAAGTCACCACAAACTAGAAGGAAATCTCATACACCAACATCGGCTAGGTCGATATTGATGAGTTCAAGAAAAGGGTCAGAATTCACCCAAGGACCGATAATGTCAAATTAATCAGGCAGAGCGGAATTGCAAAAGCTGTAAGTTTGCCCCAATCCCTTATTGCTCCTGAGCTCGTCATGGCCTACCGGCAGGCCTACCAACGTGAAACGAGGACCATCTTTGACAAAGATGGGAATATTCTAGCTGACATGTCAGTCGAGGGAATCACAAAGGCCTTCCACATTCCTACCTTTGAGGAAATGGAAGTACCCACAATGGAGGAGGGAAAGGCGACTTGGAATGAGGACCCGATGGGTTGCAGAAGAATGATAAACCAGTTCTGGCTCAAGGAGAAAAGAGGCAATGCTGCAAAGGAACCTCACAAACTCTTTCACAGTGATTTCCATGAAAACTATCATGACTTAGTGACCATGCTGAGTTGGGTAATGGGCCTTCCTTCTGACGCATTCTTTCAAGAATGGATGGTATACTTCATTGAGCAAATCATCCATGGGAACGAGGATGTCACCATGAAGGCCTCATTCTACTGGGGAGGTATTATTAGCAACTGCTTCCATGAGCAGTTTATGAATATAAAAAAGAGCTCCAAATTCTATATGACCTCCTATCTAGTCTATTCACTGGCAGAGCAGAGGCAATATAGCGAACTATTTGTGACACCCAAGGAGGAGCCGGGCCCTAAAAATGAAGGCTTATGATTGATATCCCCAGCTCCAATTCAGGAACCTCAAGAAGGAATACTCCAGGGTGAATGACGCCTTTATGGGTCACATCATCCAGTTACTTGGGGGAGATTTTGAGATGAGAGTCTCTCATAGCGTGCAAGCATTCCTAAAGAAATACGCTTTCCTGTACCTGTAATTCCCCAAGTTTACCTATATTCACACCCAAGGTTTCACTAAAAGAGATTAAACAAGCTGCTCCAGTACCCCAATGACCGGATAATACTATTGGAACTCTCTCGGTAGCTGCAGCATGTCCACACCCTCCTCAACAACAAGCACTTGGCAGGGATCTCTTATCCCTTTACCTTTGGGAAGGGCATGTATAAACTACAAACCTCCTAGTGTGTTGGAAATTCAGAAAAGGAACTGGCAAAGTACCACTTCCAACTACACACTGCTCGCCCGCAAATGGACCCGTATGGGCACGTGAGAAAAGCATTGGGATTAGAGTACGCCCATTTACATAATGTTGAGGATTTCTGGGAAAATTGTCAGGATGACAAAGAGGTGTGTGCAAGGCACTACATGAGGATGACTACATACTTCATAAGAAGGGTGCAACTGTTCCCCATACTGGATTAGGTAGAAGAAGATGAAAGCACTATCATGGATCCCCGGTATAATGCAGTCACCAACTTACCGCTACCTGAAGTCGACTGGGATGAGCAGGAGGTCGATGACCTAGACATCATGACTAAACCCATCGTGGCCCAAACCAAAGAATGGGTTAAGAGACAAGTGAGCCAACTAAAGCAACAGAGATTGGTCCTAACATATGAAGGGCTGAAGAGCAAACCCAGTGCCACCAAGGATGTCGCCGCCACAACTTCAACGTGTGGGGCATCCAAGTCTCCTTCTATCACCAAATCAAAGAAGAGAAAAGGAACAGAAATAGAGCAATCTTCGGATCCCAAGGTTGAGACAAGGAAGGATTCTAGAGGCTCACCTTCCAAGAAGCTCAAGCGAACAGGGGTGGTGCCCCCTGTAATCTAAGAAGGTGATGAAGAAAGGATGGTCCTGTTAAAACCTCTTCCAACTCTCCCAGTCTCAACTGCCCCATCGTCTGTCTCCCTGACCATGGTCGCCACATCCCCGCCGGTGGTGGACATCTCAGTCCACCTTGCCCCGTCACCTCTGGCCGATCCCGTAATAGTGATTGACTCCTCCTCTGTCGTGACTACCCCTCCTTCCTCCGCTGCCATGTCACCTACATCACTCCCATTAGCCACAATAGCAGCACCAATGCCCACTCTCATATTGTTGAAGGCTTTCTCAAAACACATGCAAAGCCTCCCTTCCAAGCTCTCCCAAATATTTATGGACCCCACCCTCTAGGCTACCTTAGCGCAGGTCCTCACTTTTGCCGCACCCTCGTAACCTCCCGTGGGACCACCAGCAATGGAGGCCACAATGCTGATATCTGAAGAGTTGGAGAGGTGGGAGCAAGAGGCCTCGAAGTCAGTTGAGGAGGAGTTTGATGAATATTATGAACACACTAAGTATGAGCATCGACAAATTGATAGGGTGGCATAAGAGGAGGAAGGAACAGGCTCTTCCGAGAGCAGGGATGAGGAGGAGGATGTAGGCGGTAAGGTCATCATACAAACCTTTGATGACGATCTCGAAGAGGAGATGGCCCTGCAGTTGAAACACGATGACGAAGAGGCAAAAAGGTCACCTCTCAGAGAAGGAGAGGAGGGCAACAAGAAAGTAGAAATTGTAGAAACCCCTACAAAGGAAAAACAACCGAAGATTGTGTCACCTCCCATAGAAGAAAAGGACAAAGAAGAGGACTAGCCCGAGGGGTACATGCACAAGGGTGAACAGATTGAAGACATAAAGGAAAAGGAAATTGAGGAAGAAGGAAGTCCCCGAGGACAATTGATTACTAAACCTCCCATCAAATGCCTCACATTCATCCTAGATTCTGATGAGGAAGAGGGAGACAGCATGAAGATGAACAGTGCACAAGCCGAAGGCCTGACAGGGAAGGGTGAAGGTGATCAAAAGCCATCAAAAGAAGAATCTGCCATGCCCGAGTGGTTGGAAAAATAGCTTGAGAAGAGGACTCTCGCCCCTAAGGATCCAAGAGCAAGGCTAGAGGCTATTCTAGCCCGAGCACAAAGCTCAACTAAAAAAGAGAAAAAGCCTAAAGTAAGATCCAAAATAATGATGGATGCTTCCAGGTCCCGAACTGAACAGATAGCAATGCCTGTGGAAGGCCAGGCTGGTATAAGCTACAAAATTTCCACCATCAACTTGGGGACCGCTACTAGGGAGCAGAAGGTAGGACACCTCGAGGAGTCAGTGGCTACAGCAGTGCACCTAATAAAACAAGACAAGATCTCGAAGGATGAACTTAAAGCATAGGTGGCCGCCTTGACGGATTAAATCCAGCAATGGTCTTCAGTGGATGACAGCCTACCACATCCGCAACTCCACCCCAACTGTTGTCCAACGAGAAAATTGACAAGTTGGAGAAAAGAAACAACTTGGACAAAACTACAGAGACTTGGTTCCGACAGGTCCTGTACATTGGAAACATGGGTATTAGCCGGGCTGTTCGAACAGCCAAGACGTTCTTGGATCTACTACAATCTCTGGAGAGCACGAAGAATCTCTACACCAACTTCCTTGCAACATATCACTCCACCTATCCAAAGATTGAGGCCATCCTCCAGTTACCAAAGGCCACATGGGAAAAGGAGCTCACGTTCAAAAGTGACGATCACTGGCTGATGGATGTGTGGAGGCGGGATTTGGATAACAGAAAAGAAAGGTTCGAACTGATAATGAGTAAGGTGGATCCGGACATCAAATGGGTCAAGGAAATTAGGGCGGAATGCGCCTGATATCTCAAGCTGATGAAAGAGTATGATATGTTTGTTGTACAGATGGATCCAGAGAAGATAAAACCTTACTTTCAGAAGAAGATGGAGGATGGGATGTCCACTGAAATAACAATGGAATTCATGAGTTTTGTCACCCATTCCTTCGACCAATCAGAGTTGTTCAGAGATCAGGGTATAAAGTATGATGAAGACTGGAGAAAGCTTGAAGATAATGCAAAAGAATGGAGTTACCAAATGTTGTGGTATGAGATCATTGAGGTAGACAAGCTCCAGCCAGTTATTCTAAAACTCATGGAATATGCAGCTTGAAAGAAGTAGGAGGACATCCATGTTATCAATGAGGAGCCCCCGAAGGAGTAGCTATAGCAAAAGAGCAATCAGCAAAAGGCAAGATGTTACAGTGCTGACACTAAGTGACAAAATAGGGGAAAAACAAAGATGTATTTTTAAATTGTAATATATTGGGGGTAGGTGAAACCCTATTTTGTAATGAATCTTGGCCACACAATAGAAATCAATCTTGGCCATTCATTTAACTTCTTAGGCACTATAAATAGGGGTCTCCTCTCATTTGCAAAGAGAGTTGAGTTGTTGTAAAGACATGCTGCTGAAATTTATAATGAAAATATATTGACTTGGTGTATTTTCTTATTTCTTCACATGTTTCATGGTTCAATCTCCATTGTTAGATGCTTTAGTTAGATTCACATTGTTGTTTTAGTTAGTTGTATCCTTTCTTTGATAGATTTTAGTCATGTTGTTCCGTGATTATAGAAATTTCTGCTGTGTTGATGCCTTCCAGCCCATACTTTTTGCTATTTGTTGCTGGTAAATGGCCTTGCAAAGTTAGCCTAGGCTGAAATTTGAAGCTGCTATTTGAATCTTTATCTTTATTCATGCATGTAAATGGTGGATGAATGGTAAACATATTTGCAGACCTTTGAAGATAGCACAGATTTTATGATACTGTAGATTTCTTGGGTAAGTGGAATCCTGTTTGAAGGGAGTTGTCCATAGCAGAACCTCCATAATCACTGTTCACAGTTAGTTGCAGATCCAAGAACCTTCCCTCTTCCCTGCTCTTTTCCCTTTTCTTAAGAAATAGCCTATGCTAAGGTTCATTGCACATTGTAAAGCCAAACTTGAAGAAAACATCAAATGTTTGGATTGTTGTTTGAACCTACAGCATAATACACTTTATTTTCCATCTTAGAAACTTTGGATTTGAAAATCCACCTCACCTCCAACTACGTAAGTCCGCCCTATGATTACTAGCAAGATCACATCAAACATCCATTGAGAAATTCCATGCAAGTCATGACCTGACACCTTAGAGACCTTGGGGAGATTTTCAGCAGCTTGCAGTTGGAGATTTCCTTTCAAGAGAGGTAATGCACCTATGCATTGCCTGTGTTGAGAAGTGCATAAAACACCCATCAACAGAACTGGAGCTAGAAGGAGGGTCTTGTGAAGCTAAATCAAATCAGATGGTTCTCCCCAGAAATATTTCAAAGAGTTTTATGGTCGACACCAAATAAGGGAGAATTCCAAGAGTTGTAGCCTCCTACAAGGGTAAAATGAACTAAGGGAGGAAACTCTGCTTCTTCCTCCTCATCTTCCCGACCACTCAAAACTGCATCTCCCCCCAATGCCGGCAGCTAGGAAGTTTCCTCTCTCTTGGCCTTTCAAGCCCAACGTACTGTCCAAATAGCCGCAGCCCAGGCTGCTGTCCTCCTATAGGCACAACTACAGATTGTTGTTCCTCAATAGCAGATATCACCTCTACCTCCCACCATGGCTTGGTTGGCACAAAATTCGTCACCAATACACTTCGTCGCTTACCATGATATGCCCAAGAATCTAGAAGGCTTTTATTTGAAGTTCAATCCTTGTGACCCGCAAAGGACAACTGAAGAGCCCATCAAAATATTTGAAACAACAGTCACTGAAATGCAAGTCGCTCATGAAGATGTTGCATGCCACCTTTTTCCACATTCATTGGGCGAGGAAGCCTTTTATTGGTACATAAATCTGTCGAGGGGGTTCGTTACCTCATGGAACCTAATGAAGAATGCTTTCCTATAAAAATATAAGATCCCAATCAGCCCCTCAGAGTTATATAAGCAGTTTATGTCCATCAGGAGGGAAGTCAACGAACCCATCGAATACTTTAATGACCGCTTTCATTGTGCCTTCATAAGGCTTCAGGACCCATACCTTCATAATGATGTTGCAGCCCTCCTATTCTATTATGTGGTGTTGGACAACCTTACGTTGGCCTTGGTAAAGAGGATGCATCTACCACTCACCTCATTAGTGACTGCCTATACAGAAGCTGTTATTGCTAGTGCAGATTTGGGGCAGAATATCTTTGGCCCGCTGCCTTCTTTGGGACTAGTAGCTCACCCGATGCAGATTCAAGGTCTTAACCAAGCATTCTCTAATCAGAACCCTCTTATGAACCACGTACCTCAGCTTCCCATCATTTCGCACCTCGGATAGCTAGTGAATTACGCACCTCTGGTGCCTTCTCATTTGCAGTACCAACAACAACAAAGTTACACTCAAGCTCCCCAACAACAACAGGTGTATTCTCAACAACTGCAAGCACCACTATTTTTTCCAGGACCGGAATTCCCCCCAATGCATCAGAATCAACTGGTAGCCCCTCCTGTCTTTCTCTAAAATCCGGCACCGCAGCCAAGCAGCACCGCTGAGAAAGATAAATTGGAAGAGCTAACAGAGATGATAAAGAAAATGTCCACGAAAATGACGCACTTAAAGAATCAGAATAATCAGTTGTAGGCATCCCAACGTAACCTCCAGGCCAATCTTAGTTGGGATAGCCGAGACATCAGGGATAACTGGAAAGCAAGCACCTCTTTTGAGTAGAATTATGATAGAGGACAGAATCTAAATCAAAGTTCGGAGAGGAGACCTTCTCAGAGGCAGAACCGCACGTGGAATACGAAGCCCAATAATGGAGGCATCCCTACTCTTCTTGATCAACCAACCAATAATGAGAGAACGGCCAATGGCGTGTACCTCGTCGAGGCAGCCTTGTCCAGATGGTGTTGAATTCACAAGACCGGCAGACACTCCAAGTTGGATTGCCCCAAATTCCAGACAGCTGTAGAAATTTTTCAAATTGAGGTCCAAAATGCTGCTGATAGTACCGGTTGCAGAGACATCATTCTATCTGAGCCTTATGATTCCTCCTGTCTCGTGGTAAACCAAGCGTTGTTTCTGCGAAGCGACCATAATCAGCCCGAGGTCGAGCCTACTCCTGTTAAAAGTGAAGAAGTGTAAGAGGTAAGTAATGAGCAAACTTTGGCTCAGCTTTTTGATTCAGTAGATAATGGTCCAGTAGATGAGGAAGAACCGTACGAAGATGAAATTCACATGTTTCACCAGAGAACAACCCCCTACTTCCTAATAAATAGGTAGGCAGGTGGACCCTTTACAACTTCTACTCCACCAAACAATTTTACTACCCCACCTGACCCTAATGCCAGCAATAATCCTGGGCTTCCCCATATACCCACCCAATATCTCGACAAGGATAGGCCTCAAAATCAAGCGTAAAATCAGCCTACAGGCCAACCCCATAATTAGTCAAGTTAAAGGGAAGTCCAACCTTCTAGCTATGCAATAGGTCAGACCTTCAGCTCTGAGATTGAACAGATGGGTGAATATGTGGTAGAAGAGTTCAAGAAAGTAAGAATCGGTTTATCTACCTTTGAACTACTCAAGGTCCCTACTGTAAGGCACACCTACTTTAGGGTACTCAATGGAACCCCATCCTCTAGCACGACACAAGGGGCCTCGGCCAAAAAAGTCACCTTCGAAGAACCTAGGCAAGAACTCGTGATACAAGATAATACTAGGAAAAGGAAGGATGTTCCCTTAAATCAATCTATGGGTAAACAACCAGAGAAATAACCAGACCAGAACAATAGGCAGAATTCTAAAGATCAGCCATCTAGGCAGATTAAAGATAAAACTGGCGATAAGAACAAAGCTCAAGTAGCTCAGGTAGACACGCCCATGGGCCTCTTCGAAGGAAGATTGCAAACCCCCCCTTTCCTTACCACCATTCGGATATTTGGGAAAAACTTGCATAACTGCCTGCTTCATTCAGGAGCGTCTACCAATGTTATGCCTTTGGCAGTATGTAAGGCTCTTGGAATTACTCCCACACCCTCTGGGAGGAAGGTGACCCAGCTGGACAAAACAGATATTAACATTGTAGGAGAATTTAATTGGATTCTGATGCAAATTGTTGTAGATCCGGGGATACAACAAGTCATTGATATTCAAGTGGTTGACATTCCCGATGCATATGGGATCATCCTGGGAAGAGAATTCACCAAAACATTGAATGGATATGCTGCCACGGACCATTCTCACATGTGGCTGCCATGGAAAGGACTGCCAAATCAAATCCATGTAAATCGCAAGCCCTGTATGAAATATATGATCACAGAGTACAACCTAAATGAGGTCTTGTTTGTTGAGAAAGAATTGGGAAATTACTATCCCTTGGCTGTCAATACGGATTCGAACCCCAAGAAGAGTATGTCGTGGAAGTACTCTTAGTGCAGTAAAGCCCCCCAACCGACTTTACTCAAATGCCTCAGAATACAGAAATGTTGATGGAATCAGACGATAAAACTGACGAAGGTGACAACTAGGGACCACTCATGGTTTCCAGGAATTCATGGAAAAATGTGCAAGGGACCAACTCAGCCTGGGCACCCGAATGAATTTCCAGGATCTCTTACTGCCAAATTGGTGTATGATTCACAATGTTGCCCATTCTACGTTTGATTGCGGCTTGTGTCAAATACTAGTAGAGCATGTCAAAGAAACAATTGTACCCCGAAAGGAAACACCAAAGGAGGCACTTGCAGAACCAGCTACAGGATTCCCAAAAGATTATGGGAGAAGCCACCCAGCAAGAAGGAAGTAAGAGCCAAGTTGAACCTGAAGTCAAAGAGCATTCTAGATTTTGGACGCTTTGATTTGATGGATCTAAATCAAAACAAGGAGCCGATGTTGGGTTCGATCTCATTAGTCCAGTAGGTAAGACCTTTCTTGTTGCCCATAGACTGCAATTTCATTGCACCACTAATGTAGCGGAATACGAAGCATTAGTGCATGGTCTTCTTATGGCCTTGAAGAAAAATGTTAAAATGTTGCAAGTATTTGGGGACATTGAACTTGTAGTTAAACAAGTTACAAAATTGTACTCTTGTCATGATAGAAGGCTTGCAAACTATAGGAATAGGGTTTGGGATCTCTTAGAAAGCTTAGATGCATTTAAGATACAATTGATCCCTTGTGCTCAGAATCATATAGTTGATGCCTTGGCTCAAGCAGCCAGCACTCTGCAACCCCTTTCCTTGTCTGGGCTTAAGAAGTTTACAGTTGAGTTGACATCTACACCGTCTGTCCTAGACAATGTCACTCACTTTCAGGTCTTCAATGATGATAAGCACATCATTGAATTCATCATGAGTTCTGATGTCTTCGCCACCCAAATAATTGATGAAGTTGACCCTGAAGAGGCCCAATTGGACATAGAGGGGGTTATCAACCTCAAAACCAACACGATTCATAGAGGCATGGTTCAGCTCGAATGCATATTTGATTTGGACCAAATCAGAGACCAGGACCGGTAAACAAAGAAGGAAGCTATAAGAACCCAGAGCGATGCTCATAACCTTGGGACAGCCAAGGAGACCATAAATGTGTTTATTGGCAAGGTGTGCACGCCCGAAGAAAAGAAGGGAATCATTGATGCTTTGCAAAAGTATCACGACATGGTGGCATGGAGCTATGAAGATCTCAAGACTTACAACACCTCCATCATCACGCACACCATCCCTCTCAAGAAAGAGGTGAGGCCATTCCGTCAGCAGCAGCGCCCTATTAATGCCTTGTTAGAGCCCATCATTTACAAAGAGGTACAAAAGTTGATTTCAGCAAGAATTATTTTCTTAGTCAGGCATTCCACATGGGTAGCCAACTTGGTCCCGGTCAAAAAAAAGAATGGAGAAATCAGATTGTGTGTGGACTTCTGCAACCTGAACAGAGCTTCAGAGAAGAACAACTATTTGGTGCCTTCATTGGATGAGGTGTTGCAGATCGTCAACGGCTCCCAAATGATGTCTTTCCTCAATGGGTATTTTGGATACAACCAGGTGATGGTACAGTACGAAGATCATCATAAAACAACATTCACCACTAAGTGGGGGACATTCAATTACAGGAGGATGCCATTTGGGCTCATCAACGTTGGCATCACCTTCCAACGTGCCATGGATATCACCTTCAAAGATCTGATCATAAAATGCACAATCATCTATATGGATGATTTAACTGTGTTCTCTAAAAGGCAGGATGATCACATCTTTGATTTATGCAAAGTGTTTCAAAGGTATAGGGAGTTTCAAGCTTCCCTTAACCCAAAAAAGTGCATTTTCGGCGTGACTGAAGGTAGATTGCTTGGACATGTCATTTCAGAGCATGGAATCTCTATAGACCCTGAACGTATCCAGTCCTTACTGAAGATCCCACCACTGGGTAGCAAGAAAGAATTAAAATCCTTCTTTGGAAAGATCAATTTTGTCAGGAAGTTCATCACGGGTTTTGTTGAGATTATTAAACCACTCAATGCCATGTTAAAACAGGATGCCAAAGTTGAGTGGGCTCCTGAAGCCAAACAGGCTTTTGAAGAAATCAAACGGGCCATTGTTGAGGCACCTATGCTAGTCAGCCCAGATTACCTAAAGCCATTCTACATCTACTCATTCGCTTCAGAGCATTCATGTGCTAGCATTTTGACTCAGAAAGATGATAAGGGAAGAGAGCACCCGATTTCCTTCATCAGTACTCCTTTGAAGGATGTTGAATTGCGATACCACAACGTGGAAAAGCAAGCATATGCCCTCATATGGGGAGTAAAGAAATTTTGGCATTATATCTTGCGTAACAAAGTGTTCGCCATTGTCCCCGACCCAGCAGTAAAAATGTTGCTCATGCAAAATGAATTGGGTGAACGAAGAGCCAAATGGGTCACCATGCTCTAGGAGTATGATATGGAAATCCAACCGATGAGGTTGGTGAGAGGACAGGCACTTACCCGCATGATTTCTGAAGCAGCAGCGGAGGCTGGACCCGAACTCACTGTACAGCAATACCAGCTTGAGGATGTTTCCCTGGGAGAATGGTACGAGAACGTCATCTATTATTTGTTGAACCACAAGTGTCTGCCTCACCTACAGGAAGTCCAAAAGCGTGCTCTTAGATTGAAGAGCAATGGTTATATTTTGTAGGGGTCCATTTTATACAAGAAAAATCATGAAGGCATTTACTTGAGATGCCTTGGTAAGGAAAAAGCAAACCGGGTCCTGAGGGAGTTTCATGATAAGTTTGGCACTGGTCATGGATCTAGGCCCTCCACCGCTCATCAGATATTAAAGGTGGGATATTATTGGCCAACTGTCTTCAAAGATGCTCACTATCATGTTCGCTCATGTCACACATGTCAGACAGTCACCACCAAGGAGAAGAATGTTGTTGTCCCATTGCAGCTTGTGTTGGAGGTAAGGTCGTTCGCGTAATGGTGCCTCGATTTCATCGGTCCGGTAAGCCCTCCATCATCCGCAGGACACAGATATATTCTTACCGCTACTGATTACTGTACTAGATGGACGGAAGCAATTGTATGTAAGCAATGCACAACTGAGGTAGTTACAAATTTTCTGGAAAGTTTCATTTTAAATCACTTTGGTTGTCCTTATGCATTAGTGTGTGATAATGGACCTGCTTTTGCTTCCTTAAATTTTTTTGGTTGGGCCTTTGACTATAGGATCACCCTTAAATTTTCATCTAATTACTACCCTTAAGGAAATGGCCTTGCTGAGTCTACAAACAAGAACCTGATCACAGTAATCAAGAAGTTGCTAGATAGGAATCCCAAGGACTGGCACACCCAACTCTGTTTCACCCTTTGGGCAGACCACACTTGCCACAAGGCTGCCCTTGGTGATTCTCTGTTCCATCTTGTTTATGGCCTAGAGTCCATATTTCCTATCCACCTGAAGATTCCCACTCTCCAATTTATCAACGATTTTTACGGAGGGGATTGTAGAGAAGTTCCGTTAGCTGAGCTCTTGCATTTATAAGAGGTCTAAGACTGTGCAATAGAATTTTTTTCCAAACATCAGTGTGTGGTTAAGAGATGGTTCGATCGCCAAGCCAAGATCAAGGCCTTTAGAATTGTCGATTTAGTCCTGTACTAGGACAAGGCCCATGAAAGGAAAGGGGGACACAACAAATTCGATAAGCTTTAGCTTGGCCCCTTCCAAATAGCTAAAATTTTGGGAGACAATGCTTTCCACCTGAAGACTTTAACTGGTGAATATGTCTTATTACTAGTCAACGGGTAGCATCTGAAGCATTACTTTCAAGCTTGAACTCTCGCGGGCTCTTTTTTGTAAATACCTGTATATAAGTTAGAATAGGTGGTCTTTTGCTTTGCTTGCGTTTCGCTGCGTTGTTGTTTTTTGTTTTGCTCATTCATGGCTATTTCATTTCGAAAGACGTTCTCCATCTCTTTATGGTGGTCGTGCTAATTCAATGAATGGCCCGCTTTGTTGTTCGTCCTTAGTATTCTCCAGATAAACATTCATTCTTGACTAGTGGTCCCTAAAAGTTGCTTTGGAATGATCTCCTTGTCTGAACTCTGTTTTAGAACCTAACCCTTGGTTGGATCTCTTTACGCATATCTCAGATCTCGCACAAAAAACATGTTAACTATTCCTGTATAGTGGCTACTATGATACCATAGTGTATCCAAAGTGTGAACACTACGATTCCCAAACCCCTTGTAGGCTTCAGCGCTTACACGGTCAAGCAAAAGATAAGAAAAGAGGACAAGTTGGAAGAAATATCAAAAGAAATCAAAAGAAAGGAAATTCTAGAATTAACCAACTGTATGGGTGTGCAGATAACTCTATCAGGGCAATGGACGTCCGGCTGGTAGTAGAGCAGTATCCCTAGGGTCACAGCGACAACTCCGTCAGGGCTATGGACGCCTAACTGGCAGCGAGGCAATGTCCACGTTACTTTTGGTGTTGGACAATCCTTGTAGCTTGCTTGGTTGGATTAGCAGCCACTGGGCACAGTCCCGGGGAAAGGAATGAATCCACGCCACACACACTTCTGAGATGCCTCATATACTGACCCAACTAAGGTTCTTGTTCTCCCAGTTCACTCTTGAAGGTCTACTCCTAGTCTGTGAAACTAGAGATTATGGGTTTTGAATGAACGCTTATCCCTAGAATGCTCAAGAGCGTTTCCTAGTAGAGTCACCATTTGTTGTGCCCTCAGCACACACGCCCCGTTCGAAACGGGGACCCTCTTTTCTTTTGCCTTGTCAGGTCATTTTTGTCACTTCCTCATTTTGTGTGCCCCATTTTGACATCCCTAATTTTCAGCGTACCCCTGAAGCCCGTCTTAAGGTGATCATGTTTCGCCCACTCATCTTTGGTTAAGCCTTGAGGCTTTTTGGGCTTTCCTTGGCAGTTTTCTTCTACCGGCGGCTCTAGGCCTCCCAGGACTGGCCCACCAGGTTTTCACCTTCGGGGTTCCTCTCGGGGTTCGCCGTTCATAAACAGAAAAAGGCATCCACCTTCCTGACCCCTGGGACCCAGTTCGTCAATCGCCGCCAGATTTATTTTGCGCAAATTTTTGGGTTGCCTCCGAGTCTGGACGGACGGGCCGCCATTCTTGGAATTCTCTTCGACCTTTGTTTCTTACGACGGCATCGAAAACTCATTGGCGCTCCGCCCCCAGGCTTCGAACCTCTCCTCGCCATCAATCTTAAAAGGCAGTTTCTGAGCAGCCGCCACCTTGCGCCTTTTCGGCCCCCAGACCCCGAACCTCCCACCACCGTCCATGATTTTCAAACTCACCAACCAACCTGATGGTCATACCTGCATTAAATGAAGCCATTAATGGCAGGGGGTATAAATATCAGGCCCCAACCTATCATTTTCACTTGTCAGGATTGCAGAAGAGGTTAGAGCGCTTGCCTAAAGAGTTCATTGCCTTCGTCGATCGCCACCCTCGCGCCCACCGCCTTCATTTGCTGATCCTTGGTGGATTTAGCAGCTTCCCTCATCAGACTTTTGAGGTAGTTTCGTCGCTTCCCCTCTCGAGAATTTTTCATAATTTTAAATGCCTAAAAATTGAATAACATGGATTAAAAATGCATTGGATAG
Organism: Sequoia sempervirens; assembly: GCA_007258455.2. NCBI lineage: Eukaryota > Viridiplantae > Streptophyta > Pinopsida > Cupressales > Cupressaceae > Sequoia > Sequoia sempervirens. The sequence goes on along the minus strand of VDFB02105785.1, from coordinate 434,684,661 downwards.
ATAGATAAAAGGAACACCTAAAAAACCCATGGCTTAGAATCCTTGGAAAACCTCCAAACACCCTCGAATCCACATCTAGAACCTGACCTCATCGCGGTTATTCTTCGCCTAGGGGCATTCGCATCTTTCGGGCCTGGGTCTTCCTTCCGCCGCATTTGAAACCTTAGGAAATATTTCTGCAAACGGCTGCACCCTCTCCCGGGCCCGGCTCCTCAGACTTCCTTCCTCCGATTGTCGTCAGAATCACAAACTTCAAACTTCAAACTTCGGAAATGGGCCTGCGTTTTTCCTTCCTAGGCCCGGAACCCCGAACTTCCGTGTCCGAAGTTCCGCCTGATGTTCACCATTCACAAAACGGCAGAGTGACCCCATCCTCCTGACCCCCGGGGCCCGCATTGTACCTCATCATCTGGTGTTTTTCGCACAAGGTTAACCCTCTGTCATGACCCCGGGTCCCGGTCCGTGGACTTCTATCCGCGGACCTCCGTTGTGGCTTCACCTGATTGAAGCGGCCATCAAGCAACGACCTTCCACCTCCCAGGTCCCGAGCCCTCGTTCGCCACGAATCGCAGCATTGAAACTTAAATACCTTTCGGACCTCGGGCTCCGGGCTCCAAAATCCCATCCTATGACCACTACCCTAAATGGGGAAAATCATGCCCACCTTTGTGGCTTTCGGGCTCCGCCCTCTTGATCGCTGAGAGAAGCTTCAAATGAAAAATCAGGGTCCAAGCTTCATGTCGGGTCTGGTCCGCTGGACCGCTCCATCCGGGTTTCCGTTTCTAGATTTCCGTTCCAGGACGACGAAACCTCGGCGTCTTTCCGGCCCTCAGGTCCCAAACTACCTACCGTCCTTCGGCCTTCCGAGTCCCGGTCTCCGAAGTTCTATCCCCGGAACTCCGTTTCTGATCGGTTGTTTCAAAAAGCAAACCTTTGACAACTTTCTAAACCTGAACTTCCGGGAGCCCCAAAAGTGACCTAAACGACCTCAAATTTGAAATCTAATCTCGACCCACGTGCTTAAATTCATCCCTCTTCAACATAAGCCCCTCAAACCACCAAAATTTGATGTCGAGAAATCATCCAGATTACGCTACCCTATTCGCCTCCGCAAAATAGTATTTCTACTAGGGAAGTTCGGCCCTCTAGGCCCGAATTGTCCGAAGTTCCTCCAATAAATGGCTAACGATATCTTGAAGTAAACATTTGATTTCATCAATCATACTTTATCTAAATTGGGTTTTGACTAACGCACATGCCTTTGTGATCGGTCATACTCATTATGTCCATGCTTGCAGGATATATGGAATTGAGTGCAGGACCCTCGGGAGTAACTGCAAAGAAGAACAAAGGAAAGAAATCAGGCAAGACTCCTTTTTGGGAAGGAGGATAAAGACCAAATGAAGTTTCAGTTCCAAGGTGAGCTTCTACAATCAAAATTCACCACAGACTGGAAGGAAATATCAAACACCAACATCGGCTAGGTCGATATTGATGAGTTCAAGAAAAGGGTCAAAATTCACCCAAGGACCGATAATGCCAGATTAATCAGGTAGAGCGGAATTGCAAAAGCTACAGGTTTCCCCCCATCCCTTATTGCTCCTGAGCTCGTCATGGCCTACCGGCAGGCCTACCAACCTGAAACGAGGACCATCATTGACAAAGATGGAAATATTCTAGCTGACATGTCAGCCGAGGGGATCACAAAGACCTTCCACATTCCTACCTTTGAGGAAATGGAAGTACCCACAATGGAGGAGGGAAAGGCGACTTGGAATGAGGACCCGATGGGTTGTAGAAGATTGATAAACCAGTTATGGATCAAGGAGAAAAGAGGCAGTGCTACAAAGGTCCTGTTATGCGTTGCATAACCACCCCATTTTAAACTTGTTTAAAATAGGTCCCCCTTGTTATGTTTTGTTTCCTTTGGCCTTTTCTTTTCTGCCTTGGCCATTTTCTATTTTGTTCTGGCAGACGCGGGACTGGGACTGAAACTGAACTTTGGAATTTCTTCTAAGTTCTTGTTTCTATTTCGTTCTCGGTCCCAGGTCTGCCCCCTTGGCGCTTGTTCTTTTTGTTTTGGCAGGCGCGAGACGCATAATGAAACCGAACTTTGGAACTTTTCTTAGTTCCAGGTTCCGGTTCCGTTCCGGTCTCGGTTCCGCCGGTCTTATTTGTTTGTTTTTCCTTTGTTCTTTGTTTTTGGTCATGGGATTTTTTTTCTTCCCTTCCCTTTTTTCTTTTTCGGCCTTTTTTGTCATCTCTTTCTATGTTTTCAGAGGCGGGGTCGAGATGGAATCCAAACTTGAAGCTTGGAAAATTTTTAGTGTTGGATTTTGTTCCGTTCCTGCCCCTATTGTGGTTTGCCCAGGATCAGTTTTTTCTCCGATCCCGCTTGTGTTTGTTCCCAGGTTTCTTTGCCTTTTTGCGGATGCGAAGCCAGAGTGTGGGTTGAACTTGGGGATGATGGTTATTTCCATGTTCGGTTCCCGTTCCAACTCTAGTCTCGGTTTCGGTTTCATCTTGGCTCCGCCCTCACCGGTATTAAAAGTAAGTGTTGTTTCTGGTTCGGATTTGGTCCCGCATCCGCTAGAGTTAGGTTTCCTTTTGTTGTGTATAATTACAACAAAGATATACAATAGGTGGGATAAATGATGATATTTTCTATGCTTTTAGAGAACTGATGAAGGCATTGTTTTGTAGGGTTAAATCATGTCGAGAACACCTGATGCCACTTCACAAGAAGATCAGCCCGCAGAAAGCTCTAGACAGAGAGGATGAAAAGCCACGAGTCTTAGTGATAGATGGGGTGTCTACTGGAAAAAGTAGGTCGACATTAATGGCAATGCTTCAGAGCATTCAAAGCAACTCTGCAAGAGCAATTTTTGAGGTCGAGAATAGAACGCGTGGAGTCTTAATGGTGGACATGAGGGCTATGAAACTAATGATGGTGGTTGTAAAAGATCTAGAAACCATGCCTGAGAGCAATCTTTTGCCGACTTGAGAAGGTATATGCATTTAATGCATCATTGACTTTGTCCCAAATTCTTCTAGAGCCGACGTGTTCTGGAACCGACTTATTTTGTAAACCCTAAAACAGGGGCCAATGCATTTTGGCACATTTTGTATATATGGCATTTTTTTCCTCTTTGTAACATATAGAAGAATATAGGGACGGATAGATAGATACTCAGACACACAGAGAGATATAAATTTTCTAAGTTAAGGTTAGAAGGTAGAAAAACTCGAAAGTAGAAATAGAATAGAAGTTAAGTTTAGCAAGGAGAAGGGATGTATCTTCCAGATTTTCTTAGTATAGATGGAGACAATTCGAAGACATGGGTTTTCTATACACTAGTGATTTTGCTAGATTTCTAAATGTTGTTTATCTGTTTCACCAACAGTAGAAGTGGCCAAATTTAAATCTACTTCATATTGTGGCCCAGAATGGTATTTATCTTGGAATTAATTATTTGATTTGAAAAGCTTTCAAGGAATGAAGTTTTATCTTATGTTTTGTTTAAATGATGATTTGCAATCTACTGTTAAAAGTTTGCACTGTGAATGAATGAAAATTTATATTAATTACAAGTTAGTTTTATTCTGCAGTTTCAGTTTAGGAATTCCTTGGAAGGTAACAAGTCTGATTAGTTGGATGAATCAACATTCTCTTCAATTTAAATGCTTTAATCTATCTTTTCTATTTCTTTGAAACCACCTGTTAAAGTAGGGTTAAATATATGTTTGATCTTATAACAACCTAGAAGCTCAATACCAGCAGGCCCCTTGAACATTACAGCCATATTGACCACTCAGTGAAATAGCAACGTTGTGAACCAACATCAAAGACCTTGGAAGGTGATCAGTTTGATTGTTGATTGTGTTTTTTAGGAGAGGTGAGATATTTCACTTTTATTTGACCTACACATTATGGGTCAACTTGGGACCATCAACAGATCTGGCACTAGAAGGAGGGCCCAGAAGAGAAAACTAGATAATATTGGGTTTTTCTCACTAGAAAGGTCCCATAGAGTTCTTCGATCAACTAAAAACCCACCACTTTTGATAGAACTCAAGACCCCAATAAGGCACAAGATTCACAAGACTGGGGCAACCCTTATACCACCCTTGTTAGCTCCACTCACTCCACTAGGCTTTTCACCAATACCCCATTGGAGACCTATCAATTTGCCACCGAATCCATCTCAAGTACCATTACAGCTGGCTCAACCCCCACCACCACCACCAATGGTGTTTTTTATGAATAATCCCTCTCCATTGGGGACTATTCTTGGAGGCTTTCATGATATGCCTAAGAATCCTGAGAGATTTTGTCCTAAATACATTCATGGTGAATCAAGGAGTGTTGAAGAGCACATACAAGATTTTAAGGACACTTGTACCAGAGCCCAGCTAGCTCACCATGATGTAGTTTGTAGGTTGTTCCCTTATTCCTTAGGGGATATGGCGTACAACTGGTACCTAAATCTTTCACAAGGTTCTATTATGAGCTGGACAAACCTAGAGAATGCTTTCATCAATAAGTTTAGAGTTTACATGGATCCAGCCATTTTGTTCCACCAATTTTCTACCATTAGGAAGGAGCCATGTGAATCCCTGCCCTTGTTTAATACCAGGTTTCAACGAATGTATAGGAGACTGCAAGACCCCTATCTAGTTGCTGAGAATAGTGCCATTCAGGCATATTTTAGAGTTATAGACCCTTTGCTTGGCTTGTTCCTACAAAGGACTTATCAGCCGGAAGATATTGATTCCTTGTCTAAAGTTTATCATCTAGCCATCAAGTTGCAACAACAAACTAGCTCTCAACAAGGAAACTTGGGAGGAGGTTTTCCTTCAATGGGATATTAGATGCTTAACCCAACCCCTTTAATCAATACTATCCCAGGGATGTCTCCTTCCCATTATGGACCTATATCTGAGTTGCAGACTCAATCTCCTATTCCATTCTTTGCCAATGGAGCTCCTAACTTCTCTCAACAATCACAAGCTCATCACAGTCAGCATGGTCATCATAATCAAGCTGGAACACCAAATCTTGTTTGTCAACCACCTGCTGCTAAGAGTGTTGAGAGTGAGAAGATAGTTCAACTCACAAACGAGGTGGAGACCCTAAAGAAAACTCTGTCTCAAGTCACAAATGATATGGCTCAATTTAAATTGAACCCCTCTCAGAACCAAGGTAATTACCCTAATCAAAGTAATAACAATCAAGGTAATTATCCAAACAACTACAATCACAACCAGAAGAATTATCAAGGCCAAAACTTCCCTAACCAACGCTATCAAAATCAAAATAGAGGATATATCTAGAGGCCAAATAACAACCGATAATGGAATACAGGGCCAAATAACGGTGGAGTTCCTCACAATTATCAAGCTAATGAGGACAGACCACATGTTGCGAATGTGGTTGACCTCAATTTTATGACTAACTAGTGTCAGTTGCATGATACTGCAACTCATTCCAAGGTGAACTACCCTGAAATGGAGAAGGTTGTGAAGATCGCACAGGAAAATGCCCAAACGTTCCAAGGGAATTCAAACAAAGGAGGTGGCTCAGTGGATACAGCCATGACTTATGACCTTTTTGAAGAAGAACCTTCATTCCCAATGCAGAATGAGAATGAACTAGAGGAAGATGTGTATGATGCCCAAGCCTTTCAGACAAAGGGAGGACACTTTTAAGAAATCAGAATAAGGGTCTGTTCACTACATCAGCACCACCTAACCATATGGTGCCTCTGAATCAGGGTGTTGATAACAATCCTCGTCCACCAAAGGGTCCACCTGACTTTCACAAAAAAGGTAATTCATCTGGTGTTTTTAGAGGTAATGCAAGCTATAGCATAGAATTTCATATTGTTTCTGAGATGCAAAAACAGAAAACCTCTTTATCATACTTTGACATCCTAAAGTGGTGCCCTGCCTAATGAGAGATAGTGCTGAAAGCTTTGGAGGAAGCTGATAAATCAAAAGGGAAAACCAAGGTGGCACCTGTGGCAAACATGAACACAACTTTGTTCAGAAGCAAGGTAGGTACCCCACCATTTCTTTTAAGTTTGAGAATTTGTGAGAGGAACCTACATAATTTTTTGCTAGATTCAGGGGCTTCTGGGAACGTGATGCCATTTTCTATATGCAAGAAATTAGGATTGAACCCTTTCCAAACAAACAAGAAGGTCATCCAACTCGATAAAACAAAGGTTAATTTAGTTGGAGAATTGAGAAATATATATGTACAAGTAGGGTCTGACCCTAGGATTTTAACCAATATGGATATTCAAGTAGCAGACATTCCCGAGACTTACGGTATGCTGTTGAGCAGAGATTTAATGAAAATTATAGGGGGATATCTCTCCCTCGACTTTTCACACATGTGGGTGCCATGGAGGGGAATGCCTATGCATATTAGGATTGAAAGCGAACCTCGCCTTAAACATATCATCACTGAATATGACTGTCCCAACAAGGTAGCTTATTTTGAAATTGAGATAGGGGTCTATAAAAGAGAAGAAATTTTGACCTTTTCGGTTCTTGGTTCTAAAGATTCTTCAATACAAAAATCCCTTGATCCCATGATTAATAAAAATCAACAGGTATTGATTAGGAAGCTGCAACAGGATCAACTAGTCTTAGGGGAAGATATCGATTTGCAGAGTCTTTTGCTCCCTAATTGGTGTAGGGTACACTACCAAGATCATTCGAAACTAACTTGCCAACCCTGCATTAGGTATTTTAAATTGTGCTTCTCCAACCGACGAGACTAACCCAAGTCACCTTAAGGCCACTTCAGATCACTTCTCATTCGAAGCCAAAAATGCAATAATGTTAACCAGGGATAATATACCTTCAGAGGAAGTCCCTCCTCAAATTGAACCTATCTTGGTTATAATAACGAACCAACATAGTTACGATGAACAACCTTAAGGTTTGTTTGATACCCCTGCACTCACAAGTATACCAAAACCCAAGGGATCAACCCCAGCTCATGATCAACTATGGACTCTCACGTTTTATGGATCCAAATCCAAAATAGGGTGTGGTGCTGGAATTGAATTAACCATTCCGAAAGGGAAAACTTTCTTTGCTTCTTACAGGTTGCAGTTTGGATGCACTAACAATATAACAGAGTATGAAGCAATAGCTTGGGGACTGATGTTGGCACATCAGAAGAAAGTTATTGCCTTGATGGTTAAAGGAGATTTGAAAGTGATTATCAAGCAAGTACGCAACCAATACACATGTCATAATAAAAGGATGGTAGCTTATAGAAATCGGGTATGGAACCTAATTAAAGACTTTGATGCTTTTGGGATTAGTTTAGTTCCTAGAGAGGAGAATCAAATAGCTGATTCATTAGTTGTTGCTACAAGTACCCTGGAGCCCATGCAAGACTCTAAGCTTAAGATATTCTTAGTAGAGTTGATATCCACCCCGGTTGTTCCTGACAACATCAGGAACTTTCAAGTTTTTGATGATGATCAACATATTCTTACTTTTCTACCAAGCTCAGATGTTTTTGAAGGACAGATCATCGATGAATCTAAAAGGGATCAAGGAGACTAGGGCCCCAAAAACTACGATATAGAAGGTGTCCTCAATCTAAAAAGTAATAGCATTCCCAAAGGAATGCTAGCCTTAGAAATAATTTTTGATTCAGACTCAAGGGCTCGGGAAAAGGTATCAACTGCAGATAAAGGAGGTGAATATGAAACTGTTAACCTAGTTGATTATGGCCTGGATAGAAATGTTTACATAGGGAAAGCCTGCCTTGAAGTAATTATAAAAGATATACTGAAGGCACTGAAGAAGGATATTGCTGCAATAGCTTGGGGGTATAAAGATCTAAAAACATTTGATGCTTTTGTAATGACTCGTACTATTCCTTTGAAGCCTGAAGCTAAACCATTTCGGCAGAAACAGCGTCCTGTCAATGCCCTGATTGAACCACTGATCTTCAAGGAAGTTCAAAAATTGCTTTCTGCAAGAATAATCTTCCATGTACGACATTCAACATGGGTGGCTAACTTGGTTCTAGTTCGTAAGAGGAATGGAGAGATCAGGCTATGTGTAGATTTCAGGAATCTAAATAGAGCTTCAGAAAAAGACAACTACCCACTCCCTTCTCTAGACGAAGTCTTGCAAACTGTCAATGGATCTCAAATGATGTCATTCTTGGATGGTTATTCTGGATACAATCAAGTGATCGTTAATTATGAAGACAGAATGAAGACAACCTTCACTACTAAGTGGGGAACATTTGCTTACAGGAGGATGCCATTTGGTTTGATAAACGTTGGAGCAACCTTTCAGCGTGCCATGGATGTAGCATTCAAAGATTTCATTGGTAAATGCATCATTGTTTATATGGATGACCTGACAGTATTCTCTAAAGATAGACCAACCATGCTACAGACTTGGCTAAAGTTCTTGAAAGATGTATATGATATGGCGTCTCTCTGAATCCTAAAAAGTGTGTGTTCAGGGTTTCTCAAGGGAAACTTTTGGGACACATAATCTTGGAAAGAGGGATATCAATAGATCCAGACCCAGTCGAGTCTATTTTGAAGTTAACCATGCCAAAAAGTAAGAAGGAGATGAGATCTTTCTTCAGAAAGATCAACTTTGTGAGAAAGTTTATCACAGGTTTTGTAGAAATTGTTAAACCTTTGAAAGAAATGATGAAGAAATATGCTAGAGTAGAATGGAGTAATGAGGTAAAGGTTGTTTTTTCTCAAGTCAAGAAATCCATTTCGGAAGTGCCAGTCCTCACTAGCCCTGACAACTTGAATCCATTTTATATTTATTCTTTTGCCTCTGAACATTCATGTGCAGTTGTCTTAACCCAACGAAGAGAGGAAGGGGATGAGAAACCAATTGCTTTCATGAGCTCTCTGTTTAAGAATGTTGAAGTCAAGTACCCACTTCTGGAGAAACAAAATTTTGCACTAGTTAGAGCTGTCAAGAAGTTCAGGCACTATATCCTTCGAAGTCAATTTTTGTTTGTAGTTCCTGATGCTATTGTGAAGTCTCTACTTATGTAGAGCGAGTTGGGAGAACGAAGGGGGAAATGGATGGCTATTTTGTAGGAGTTCGATCTAGAGATTCACCCTATGAAACTTGTCTGAGGTCAAGGCCTATCTAAATCAATAGTGAATGCTGGTGAGAACATTATTTGTCAGCAATACATAACATAGTCCTTTTTCAATGACCCTTGGTATGTCGATATCATCTATTTCATGCTTAATAATCAGTTCCCAGAGGGAATAAATACAACTCATAGGAGAGCACTAAGAATGAAAAGCTCCCATTATATGCTCAAAGGAGGATTGTTATATAGGAATAATCTTGAGGGATTTTACTTACGATGTCTTGATCAGCAAAAGGCTAAGCATGCAATTGCTGAATTTCATGGGAAACATGGTACAGGTCATGGTTATGTGGATTCGTTAGCACATCAGATTCTCAGATCTAGTTATTATTGGCCATGTGTGTTCAAAGATTCCCACCAACATGTGAGAACATGTCACATATGTCAAATTTTTGCATCAAGAGAGCGCCATTCAACCATACCATTGCAGCCTGTTTATGAGGTAAGGCCATTTGCCCAATGGGAACTTGATTTTATTGGGGTAATTAACCCAAATTCATCTGCAGGACACAAATTCATTTTGAATACCATAGATTACTACACAAGATGGAAAAAAACTATTCCTTTCAAGAATAGCACAACAGAGGTTGTAATCAAGTTCCTCACTGAATGCATCACAACTAGGTTTGGAGTACCCTTCGCATTGCTATGTGACAATGGCCCTGCCTTTTCTTCTGCCGAGTTTATATCATGGGCTTATAATCATAAAAAAAAATTAAAGTATTCTTCCAAATATTATCCGCAAGGAAATGGAGTTGCAGAATCAACCAATAAGAATCTCCTAGGAGTAATAAAAAAATTGTTAGAGAACAATCCTAGGGATTGGCATACCCAGCTAAGATTTCTTTTGTGGGCAGATAGGACTAGGATCAAGGCTGCTTTAAAAACTTCACCATTTAAGCTAGTATATGGCCAAGAGCTCGTGTTCCCTATTCACTTGCAAATACCTGTCCTAAAATCTATGTAGAAATTTTACTCTAGTGATGATAGGATTGAAGTAAGGTTAGCTGGCTTTTTGAAATTAGAAGAGTAGAGAAACGCTGCCTTGCAGCAATTCTTTAGACACCAGGTTGTTATCAAATGTTGGTTTGACAAAAGAGCCAAAATCAAGGCTTTCAGAATATCAAACCTTGTGTTGTTGTGGGATAAAGCTAATGAAAAGAAGGGCAATCACCAAAAATTTAATAAGCTCTGGTTGGGTCCCTATCAAATTGTTGAAATCCTAGGAGAAAATGCTTTCCGATTGAATAGTTTAATGGGAGAACCTGTTCCATTGTCTGTCAATGGACAGTTTCTTAAACATTACTTTGGATCCTGAAAGTTTAATTATTTTTGTTGGGTTGTATATATGTAGATAAGTTTGTTTTGCATGTAAATAGTTTTGTTGTTTTCCTTGTTTGTCTTTTTCTTTTGTTCCTTTGCTTTTCCTTGCAGGGACCTTCATTTTATGCAGGTGTAAGGGGGTTGTTATTTGAAGTATACTTTGGTTACTAGGAGAGAAGTTAGTTTAGATATTTTCAAGCTTTTTGATTAGATTATTTTGTCCTAAATTCATTGTTTTGTGTCCATTATCAATAAGAGTTGTGGAAAGTCTTGAAAGCAAGGTGAAAAGTAAACAATCTTCATTAGCTACGATTGAATATGTCACAAATCAATAGAAACATCTCCTTTTGTAATGGTACATTTGTCTTAGGGCAATGATGTTGCAAGATTTGAGTTAAAAATCTGATTCCCCAAATGTTGTTATGAGATTCATGGTAGTTTTCAACCTAGCACAGATGTCAGACATCTAACATGTTGAGAAAGAATTGAATGAAATATCTAAAACTCCAAGAGAAAAAAAAAAGAGAGAGAACTATCTAAGAAAAGAAAACTCAATATGAATGGGTGATTCCAGTATCTCTACCGGGGCTATGGACGCCTGACTGACAGTAGAGCAATGTTGTGAGAGAACTAGAGGTATCTCCGTCGAAGCTATGGACGCTTGACTGGAAGCGGAGAAATGCCCAGGATATCATTGCACAGCAGCTAAAGGGAATCAATTCATGTAGTTCAAATCTTGCACATTATTGTTTAAAAGATGAGGAAAACTTTGTAAAAGGGTGATGCACCATCAAGCACACATAGATTTAGGGGTAGCCAGTGTTGACTTACATTTGAGATTCTAACCCAGCCTTGGTTGTTAAAACTGACCTAACTGGAGTTGTGATGTCCATAAACCAGGAGTTTTGGGTAGCTGAATCCTTTGGTTTCTAGAAAATGGTTAAACCATTTTCCCAGCCAAGTCGCCAATTGTTATGCCTTGCATAACCACCCCATTTTAAAATTGTTTAAAATAGGTCCCTCGTGTTCTATTTTGTTTCCTTTGGCCTTTTGTTTTTTTCCTCGGGCATTTTTTGTTTTGTTCTGGCAGACACAGGACTGGGACCGAAACCGAACTTTGGAATTTCTTCTAAGTTCTGGTTTTTGTTCCGTTCTCGGTCCCTATTCCGCTCCCTTGGCCTTATTCTTTTTGTTCTGGTAGGCGCGAGACGCGGAACGAAACTGAACTCTGGAACTTTTCTAAGTTCCAGGTTCCGGTTCCGTTCCAGTCTCGGTTCTGCCAGTTTTGTTTGTTTTTTTTCCTTTGTTCTTTGTTTTTGGTCATGGGATGTTTTTTCTTCCCTTCCCTTTTTTCTTTTTCAACCTTTTTCATCATCTCTTTGTATATTGTCGGAGGTGGGGTTGGGACGGAATCCGAACGTGAAACTTGGAAAAGTTTCAATATCGGATTTTGTTCTATTCCTACCCCCGTTGTGGTTCGCCTGGGATCAGTTTTTGCTCTAATCCCGCTTGTGTTTGTTCTTGGGTTTCTTTGCCTTTTTTTGGACGCAAAGCCAGAGTGTGGGTTGAACTTGGGGATGATGGTTATTTCCATGTTCGATTCCCATTTTGACTTCGGTCCCGGTTCTGATTTCATCTTGGCTCCGCCCTCGCCGGTATTAAAAGTAAGTGTTGTTTCTGGTTTGGATTTGGTCCCGCCTCCACTAGAGTTAGGTTTCTTTTTGCTGTGTATAATTAAAACAAAGATATACGACAGGAGGGATAAATGATGATATTTTATATGCTTTTAGAGGACTGATGAAGGCATTGTTTTGTAGGGTTAAAGCATGTCAAGAACACCTGATGCCGCTTCACAAGAAGATCAGCCTGTAGAAAGCTCTAGACAGAGAGGATGAAAAGCCGCGAGTCTTAGTGATAGATGGGGTGTCTACTAGAAAAAGTAGGTAGACATTAATGGCAATGCTTCAGAGCATTCAAAGCAGCTCTGTGGGAGCAGTTTTCGAGGTCGAGAATAGAACACGTGGAGTCTTAATGGCGGACACGAGGGCTGAGAAATTAATGATGGTGGTTGTAAAAGATCTGGAAACCATGCCTAAGAGAAATCTTTAGCCAACTTGAGCAGGTATATGAATTTAATGCATCATTGAATTTGTCCCAAATTCTTCTAGAGCTGACGTGTTTTGGAACCAACTTATTTTGTAAACCCTAAAACAGAGGCCGACGCATTTTGGCGCGTTTTGTATATATGGGATTTTTTGCCTCTTTGTAACATATAGAAGAATATAGGGACGGACAGATAGATACTCAGACACACAGAGAGATATAGATTTTCTAAGCTAGGGTTAGAAGGTAGAAAAACTCAAAAGTAGAAATAGAATAGAAGTTAAGTTCAGCAAGGAGAAGGGATGTATCTTCCAGATTTTCTTAGTATAGATGGAGACAATTTGAAGACATGGGTTTTCTGTACACTAGTGATTTTGCCAGATTTCTAAATGTTGTTTATCTGTTTCACCAACAGTAGAAGCGGCCAGATTTAAATCTACTTCATATTGTGCCCCAGAATGGTATTTATCTTGAAATTAATTATTTGATTTGAAAAGCTTTCAAGGAATGAAGTTTTATCTTATGTTTTGTTTAAATGATGATTTGCAATCTACTGTTAAAAGTTTGCACTGTGAATGAATGAAAATTTATATTAATTACAAGTTAGCTTTATTCTGCAGTTTCAGTTTAGGAATTCCTTGGAAGGTAACAAGTCTGATTAGTTGGATGAATCAACATTCTCTTCAGTTTAAAAGCTTTAATCTATCTTTTCTATTTCTTTGAAACCACCTGTTAAAGTAGGGTTAAATATATGTTTGATCTTATAACAACCCAAAAGCTCAATACCAGTAGGCCCCTTGAACATTACATCCATATTGACCACTCAGTGAAACAGCAACGTTGTGAACCAACATCAAAGACCTTGGAAGATGATCAGTTTGATTGATGATTGTCTTTTTCAGGAGAGGTGAGATATTTCACTTTTATCTGACCTACACGTTGTGGGTCAACTTGGCACCATCAACAGGTCCCTCACAAACTCTTTCGTAGCGATTTCCATGAAGACTATCATGACTTAGTGACCATGTTGAGCTGGGTAATGGGCCTTCCTTCTGCCACATTCCTTCAAGAATGGATGGTATACTTCGTTGAGAAAATCATTCGTGGGAACGAGGATGTCACCACGAAGGCCTCATTCTACTGGGGAGGTATTATTAGCAATTGTTTCCATGAGCAATTTATGAATATAAAAAAGAGCTCCAAATTCTACATGAACTCCTATTTGGTCTATTCATTGGCAAAGCAGAGGTACTATAGCGAACTGTTTGTGGCACCCGAGGAGGAGCCGGGCCGAAAACTGAAGGCCTATGACTGATATCCCCAGCTCCAATTCAGGAACTTCAAGAAGGAATTTTGCAGGGTGAACGATGCCTTTATGGGTCACATCATCTGGTTACTTGGGGGAGATTTTGAGAGGAGATTCTCTCACAGTGCGCAGGCATTCCTAAAGCAATACGCTTTTTTGTACCTACAATTCCCCAAGTTTACCTACATTCGCACCCAAAGTTTCACTAAGAGACCGAACAAGCTGCCCCAGTACCCCAATGACCGGATAATACTATTGGAACTCTCTCGGCAGCTGTAGCATGTTCACACCCTCCTCAGCAACAAGCACTTGGCAGGGATCTCTTATCCCTTTACCTTCGGGCAGGGCATGTATAAACTGTAAACCTCCCAATGTGATGGGAATTCAGAAAAGGAACTGGCAGAGTACCACTTCCAACTACACACTGCTCGCCTGCAAATGGACCTATATGGGCACATGAGAAAAGTACTGGGATCAAAGTATGCCCATTTACATAATGTCGAGGATTTCTGGGAAAATTGCTAGGATGACAAAGAGGTACATGCCAGGCACTACATGAGGATGACTGCATACTTCTTAAGAAGGGTGCAACTATTCCCCATACCAGATCACGTAGAAGAAGTTGAAAGCACTGTTATGGATCCCCAGTATAATGCAGTCGCCAACTTACCACTACCTGCAGTCGACTGGTATGAGCAAGATGTCGATGACCTGGACATCCTGACTAAGCCCATCGTGGCCCAAACCAAAGAATGGGTTAAGAGACAAGTGAGCCAACTAAAGCAATAGAGATTGGTCCTAACATATGAAGGGATGAAGAGCGAACCTTGTGCCACCGAGGATGTCGCCACCACAACTTCAATGGGCGGGACATCCAAGTCTCCTTCTATCACCAAATCAAAGAAGAGGAATGGAACGGAAATAGAGCAATCTCTGGATCCCAAGGTTTAGACAAGGAAGGATTATGGAGGCTCACCTTCCAAGAAGCTCAAGCGAACAGGGTGCACCATGGAGCCACCTGTAATCCAAGAAGGTAACGAAGAAAGGACGGTTCTGTTAGAACCTCTTCCAGCTCTCTCGATCTCAACTACCCCATCGTCTATCTCCCTGACCATGGTCACCACATCCCCACCGGTGGTGGACATCTCAGTCCACCTTTCCCATTCACCTCTGGCTAAGCCCGTAATAGTGATTGACTCCTCCTCCGCCGTGACTACCCCTCCTTCCTCCACTGCCATCTCACCTACATCGCTCCCATTAGCCACAATAGTAGCACCAATGCTCGCTCCCGCATTGCTGAAGGCTTTCTCGAAACACATGCAAAACCTCCCTTCCGAGATCACCCAAATCTTTATGGACCCCACCCTTCAGGATGCCTTAGTGCAGGTCCTCGCTTCTGCCGCACCCTCGCAACCTCCTGTGGGACCACCAGCAATGGAGGCCACAATGTTGATATCCGAAGAGTTGGAGAGGCAGGAGCAAGAGGCCTCGAAGTCAGTTGAGGAGGAGGCTAATGAATATTATGAACACCCTGAGTATGAGCATTGAAAAATTGATAGGGTGGCATACAAGGAGGAAGGAATAGGCTCTTCTGAGAGTGGGGATGAGGAGGAGGATGTTGGTGGTAAGGTCATCATACAAACCTTTGATGACAATCTCGAGGAGGAGATGGCCCTGTAGTGGAAATACGATGAAGAAGAGGCAGAAAGGTCACCTCTCAGAGAAGGAGAGGAGGGCAACAAGACAACAGAAATTGTAGAAACCCCTACAGAGGAAAAACAAATGGAGATCGTGTCACCTCCCATAGAAGAAAAGGAAAAAGAAGAGGACTAGCCCGAGGGGTACATGCACAAGGGAGAACAGACTGAAGACATAAAGGAAAAGGAAACTGAGGAAGAAGGAAGTCCCTGAGGATAGTTGATTACTAAACCTCCTATCAAATGCCTCACATTCATCCTAGATTCTGATGAGGAAGAGGAAGACAACACCAAGATGAAAGGTGCACAAGCGGAAGGCCTAACAGGGAAGGGTGAAGGCGATCAAGAGACATCAAAAGAAGAATCTGCCATGCCCAAGTGGTTGGAAAAATAGCTTGAGAAGAGGACTCTCGCCCCTAAGGATCCAAGAGCAAGGCTAGAGGCTATCCTAGCCTGAGCACAAAGCTCAACTAGAAAAGAGAAAAAGCCTAAAGTAGATCCAAAATAATGATGGATGCTTTTGGGTCCCAAACCGCACAGATAGCAACGCCCATGGAAGGACAGGGTGGTATAAGCTACAACATTTCCACCATCAACTTGGGGACTGCTACCAGGGAGCAAAAGGTAGGACACCTTGAGGAGTTAGTGGCTACAGTAGTGCACCTAATAAAACAAGACAAGATCTTGAAGGACGAACTTAAAGCACAGGTGGCCACCTTGACGGATGACATCCAGCAATGGTCTTCAATGGATGACATGCCTACCACATCCGCGGCTCCACCCCAACTGTTGTCCAAAGAGAAACTTGACAAGTTGTAGAAAAGAAAGAACTTGGACAAGACTACAAAGAGCTAGTTCCGACAGGTCCTGTATGTCAGAAACATGGGTATTAGCCGGGTTGTTCGAACAGCCAACAAGTTCTTGGATCTACAGCAATCTCTGGAGAGCATGAAGAAGCTCTGCACCAACTTCCCTACAACATATGACTCCACCTATCCAAAGATTGAGGCCATCCTCCAGTTACCAAAGTCCACATGGGAAAAGGAGCTCGCTTTGAAAAGCGACGATCACTGGTTGATGGACGTGTGGAGGTAGGATTTGGATAATAGAAAAGAAAGGTTGGAACTGATAATGAGTAAGGTGGATCCGGACATCGAATGGGTCAAGAAAATTAGGATGGAATGCACCTGATATCTCAAGCTGATGACAGAGTATGATATGCCTGCAGTACAGATGGATCCAAAGAAGATAAAACCTTACTTTAAGAAGAAGATGGAGGACGGGATGTCCAGTGAAATAAAAATGGAATTCATGAGTTTCACCACCCGTGCCTTTGACCAATCGAAGCTATTTAGAGATCAGCGTGTAAAGTATGATGAAGACTAGAGAAAGCTTGAAGATAATGCAAAAGAATGGAGTTACCAGATGCTGCGATATGAGATCATTGAGGTAGACAAGCTCCAGCCAGTTATTCTAAAATTCATGGAATATTCAGCTTTGAAGAAGTAGGAGGACAACCTTGTTATCAATGAGGAGCCCCCGAAGGAGTAGCTACAACAAAAGAGCAATCAGCAAAAGACAAGATGCTACAGTGCCGACACTAAGTGACAAAATAGGGAAAAGACAGAGATGTATTTTTAAATTGTAATATATTGGGGGTAGGTGAAACCCTATTTTGTAATGAATCTTGGCCACACAATAGAAATCAATCTTGGCCATTCATTTAACTTTTTGGGCACTATAAATAGGGGTCTCCTCTCATTTGCAAAGAGAGTTGAGTTGTTGTAAAGACATGCTGCTGAAATATATAATGAAAATATATTGACTTGGTGTATTTTCTTATTTCTTCACATGTTTCATGGTTCAATCTCCATTGTTAGATGCTTTAGTTAGATTCACATTGTTGTTTTAGTTAGTTGTATCCTTGCTTTGATACATTTTAGTCATGTTGTTCCATGATTATAGAAATTTTTGTTGTGTTGATGCCTTCTAGCCCATACTTTTTGTTGTTTGTTGCTGGTAAATGGCCTTGCAAAGTTAGCCTAGGCTGAAATTTGAAGTTGTTCTTTGAATCTTTATCTTTATTCATGCATGTAAATGGTGGATGAATGGTAAACATATTTGCAAACCTTTGAAGATAGCACAGATTTTACGATATTGTAGATTTCTTGGGTAAGTGGAATCATGTTTGAAGGGAGTTGTCCATAGCAGAACCTCCATGATCACTATTCACAGTTAGTTGCAGATCCAAGAATCTTCCCTCTTCCCTACTCTTTTCCCTTTTCTTAATAAATAGCCTGTGCTAAGGTTCATTGCACATTGTAAAGCCAAACTTGAAGAAAACATCAAAGTTTTGGATTGTTGTTTGAACCTACAGCATAATACACTTTATTTCCCATCTTAGAAACTTCAAATTTGAAGATCCACCTTGCCTCCAGCTACGTAAGTCCGCCCTGTGATTACCAGCAAGATCACATCAAACATCCATTGAGCAATTATGTGCAAGTCATGACCTGACACCCGAGAGACCTTGGGGAGATTTTCAGCAGCTTGCAGTTGGAGATTTCCTTTCAAGAGGGGTAATGCACCTATGCATTTCCTATGTTGAGAAGTGCATAAAATACCCATCAACATGTTTGTTTCTTTTGTTTCAAAACTAAAGCTTCTCAAACTGCTAATGAGATCAGTTTGTTCTCTGTTAATGAGTTCAAATTTTGGATTAATGATAGAACCTGGAAGATCAAGTTGTTCCACGAGAGCAATTGGTCTCCAAATAGGCATGTGGTGTTCATTTGTCAATTTATCTTTCTTAAGTGAATTGATTTTACCACAAACACTCATCTTGATTATGTTTTCAAAATAAATGTTTATGTCAAGAACATCATAACTTTCACAATGTCCATTTCATGAAAATCATGAGATTAGAGCCATAATTGCCTATGTTGTCTTTGGAAAATATGGGTTTGAGATATAATTCAAGATATTTAGAAATCTCTAAGGATGAAATCCTTAGGACAAGCAGTAATAACAAGGCTAGTTGCAAGAGATCTCCATATTTAGACCAAAGTGTTTAAAATTTTGAGCAAGATAGTGAATGTTTGTTTTTGTATCATTTTGGAACCAAGAAATGTATCAAACTAGCTCACAATCATTGACAATCCTAGGTTTGAAATGGCTATACTTATTGAGTCTGCACTTGTATTTCTTAAAACACTAAACAATGTGAACAGTTAGAGATTTGGCAACACTAACTCCCCCTTTCTAGGCACACACTTTTCAGGAGCACCAAATCTCAAAATCCTTAAAATCCGAAGATCAAAAGGATTTTTTTTGTTTCTACAATTAAATAGTAAGAATGTGGAGCAGCTTCAGAATGACTGTTCTTGCACTTATAAGTATTAAGGATTTTGGACTTCTAAACAATGGTTCATAGTAAGGGATTACAGTTCATGAGGTACAATGATAAACTCCCTCGAGAGGTCTTCAACCCCTTAGAACAAGGGATTTATGCATTGTAAAGATACTGGGGGAGAGATATCATGTACGACTTCCTATTGATTGCAAAATTTCCTTGCAATCACAAATTTATATAGTAGTTTGGAAGAGTGTGGCTTTAGCTCGTTACCACTTGGGTCGTTCCCTCCTTTCAAAGCGAGGAGGCAGGCCCTCTAAAAGTGAACAATAGCAAGGAAGTACGTTCATAGTTCAATCATCTTTGCTCAGATGAACAAAGAGAGAACACACGCCATGCCTTTTTCTCACGATCGCAAAGGGGTTCAGTTTTAATCCAAATTGAAAGATGTAGGTGATTTTGCAAAGTGTTAAGGAATGTTTTTTGTTTCTCAAGATCGCCAAATGGTTCGAGAGAATTGCATATGCATTCAATTTTAGCCAACTTTGAAAATGAATTTTAAGCCCAATTGAAAGCTAGTTGGTCCTAAGATTGTAAGTTTTAAAACCCAATGGAAATTTAGTAGTCCTAAAGCCTAAAGTAGAAAGCATAAAATTTGGGTTATAATTTCCCCAAAGCATTAAACGCTTGTTACAATTATAAAATTTCAAGATAAGGAAAGATTTCTTCACTTTAGCTCCATATATTTCAACTTACAAAACCTTGTTAGTCTAACGACTACAACACAGTTAGAAATGCCTCAGTGATCTGACGAATCAAGAAAATTAAAGCACATGTCTAAAAAATGAACATAAAACTTCTTACCCTGGTTGGGCATCACTAAAAATGATAGCATCATGATTTAAAATTTGGGCATCACTATGGTGAAATTGGGCATCACTCTACAGCAAAAAAAAGAGAGCACGATAGCATCAATATTTTGGTGGGCGTCACTGAACATAGTAGCATCGTGATTTGGAATCTGTGGGCGTCGCAGTTTGAACTCGAGAGCGTCACTGTCTGAACTTTTTGATACCTCTATATTAAATTAGTGTTTCCAAATTTAAATTAGTGCTAGTGCATTTAATTGGTGTTGGTGTTTCAAATTGAGATAGTGTCACTACATGGTGATGCTCTTCAAAGTGTGTCATTGTTTGTGATTTGGGTGTCGTTGTAACCTGCAAAAAAGTACACAAACGGAATTCGAGCTAAAAACTGGTTAAATTAACAGTTTTCCCTCCTAGTGCTAGAATGTGAGACAAGGATCATCGAGGTGGGTCAATTACACTTGATCCATGATGAATCAAAGCATAGTTTAGCCACTAAACCTCAATCACAAACAAGATAATTCAAATTAAAATTTAAACTAAGCATTTATTGAAACTGAAAGTTACAAACTATGAAAATAGTTAAATTCCTACTCTAACCCATTTGAAACTTATCCTATTTTGGAATTGGTACTATGTTAATGTAACAATGACCCTTTCCCAATCCCATGATTAGTGAGCTTGTTTTAATCAATTCTATGGAAGAGAATTGATGAAACAATTGTGATACATGGATGAAAACCTGATTTATGCTAAATTAAACATGATGCAAGCTAAATTAACATGATTTATGTTAAAATTGATCTAAATATGAAAAATCTAAGATAATATAAGCTAATTCTAAGCTAAAATATGGAAACCCTAATTTATATACAAACTAAGATGGATGCATGGAAGCCATTAATGGATTTCTTAAACTATTATGCAACTAAAATGAACTAAAACAAGCTAAAAGTGAGTAAATTATGAGTGTGAGTGCAAGTGAATTCAACAGCATAATTTTTCAATTGAAAGATGGATCCATTTGTCTCCAAATAGTGCTCTATTTATAGGAGAGAAAATGAGAAATAGAGGGATGAGATTGAAAAGCTTAATCAACGGTTCAGTATGGAGGAAATAAGAGGCATGGATCATGGATTCTCATCAACAAATGAGAATGCAAGATGAAAGTTAATCAAGGGTGCTCATTTGTTTCAAACAAACACACTTTTGACCTACACATAGAGATCAAAGGAGACTTTCCCAAGAGGTCACAAGCTTAACTTGCTAAAGAAGCTAAGTGAAATGATTGGAGGAGAGGGAAGATTCCTTGGAATATTCATTTGGGTAAGGATAAAAGATATTTTGCAAATTTAAAGAAAGTTAAATAATTGTGCAAAAAAGGGATAAGGAATATTCCATGGGAATATTCCCTTCTTAGAAGAAGATTAGTTTAATTGCTAATTAAACAAGGTTTAATTACACAATTAGGGGATTAGAAGAATTAAAGGGGTATTCATTAAATTAAATGATTTAATGAATGGAGAAAGGTGAAATGATATTTAATTAAATAACTTAGGGTTATTTAACTAAATAGGATGACTTAGGAAATTAAATTAAATGTTTTGATTTATTTAAGTTAATGAGATGAAATGTTAGCGTGAAGGGGAATGAATTAACCCAATTTGATGAATTAGGTTAATGGATGAAGATGATGCAATTAATTAATTAGCTAGGATAATTAATTAATTAAGCAAAAAGAAGATGGGTTTAAGGAGGAAGTGATGTTAGTAAACCTGTTTTGAGAGCATGATATCATTTAGGGCATAATTTTTCAGTGTCTACAACTCTATGTAATATAAATTGCAAGAATTTTGGAATGTATGGGCACTTGGTGAATCTATCCAACCAATAATAGAAGTTATAGATTTCTAAATATTGGAAATACTTCTATCAATGCAACAAAAATATAATATTCTCAATAAAAAATATGCAAGATTAGTTACTCAATGCAGTTTTCATAAATTATATGGCTTGTGCAAGGTTCCCATGATTTGTCCAAGGTTGGTATCTAAAAGTATAAGATTGGATTTCTTAGGTTCCCACAATTCATTCATATATTTATTTCCATAGACAAGAGTATGACACCCAAAATTTAGAAGTATGGTTGGAGCACTTTGTACAGACTCCTTAGAAGATGAAGTATGAAAATCTATGAGTTGTGAGAGGTATAGAGAATGTTGATGCCTCTCCTTTGACTATTCTTCCTACCCACACCAGCATTCAAAGTCCCCCAAATTTATGCGACAGCTTATCTAGTGGTTGTGATTCCTTTCCTTGCCTGTACAATCTTTTAAGGAAGGTTGTGATTCATAATTAAAGAGTATGGCCTGAAGTAAATCTCCAAAACGGCTCATGATTTCCCAGGATGAAGACGATAACATTACGAAAATAAGGTCCTGATAATTATTAATTTAATCTAAAATATCTGAATCACCCATACTCTAAAATGGTATGGCAAGTCTTCTTAAAAATAATATTTTATTCATTTTATTTGAAATATCTATAATTATTGGATTATGAAAATTATCTCTGCAATCTTGTAAATTTATCAAACCTTTTTTTTCCTATAAATTGGAACCTTGTAAGCTCTGAAAATATTCTAACTATCCATCTTCATCGAACCCTTATATCTAAAATTGGTTTCCAAAGGAAACTTCACAAATTTCAAAACCAATCGTTATTGTGCAACACAAGAAACCTGGATGATTTGTCCTACTACCAACTAGGAAGGAATCTTTCACCATCAAAACTAGAACCTGTAGGAATTCCAACCTAGGGTTTTGAACTTCTGAGAGCTTCACCAAATTACCAGATAAAAATAATAAACAAGCATAATGAAGAAATGAGCTCTTGCATCCTTTTTATAACTCCTTTTTAATTTTCCTACCAAAATACCTTTAAATAAAGTGACATTAAAAATACTTTATAATATATCTGCAACATCACTTTATAATCATACATTAATTTAATTATTTAATATTACCCATTTTAATAAACTTTTTTTCTAGACAATATCAAATAATTAGATTAATTAATTAATTTGGTTTTTGTGATGACAGGTCAAAAAATGGGGACATTACAACCCTCCCTTCCCAGAGATTGCTTGTCCTCAAGAAATCCACACTTGTACACCATGGAAAAATACCAAGATCCTAGATGAACCTGTAAAATACTCTACCAAATCTTTGTCGGCACAACATGATACAATTGACATCACTATACTCAACAATGCTATCAATCCTTGCTACAAAATTTAGTAGTCTACTAATCATGAAAACCCTCGAATCCCATACCCAAATTGGATGTCCATCATTCCCAATGCCTATTGACTTCCATTGTGCCACTTTGATAACTTTTGGAATCCAATTGAGCTAAGTCAGTGATTCATGTTTTTTCATACAACCATATAGTGGAAACAAGGTAGGAGGCCTACAAGATTTGGATTCATCTTCTGAAGCTAGAAACGCATCATACCCAAGTGAACTATGAGATATTATATCCAACCCAACTTTATATTTATCAAAAACATAGTCAAATAATGTGTATGTGGGCAGACAGAAAACTGATGAACATACCTCACCATGCAATCAAAGTGAAATTCACCTACGTGCATCAATGGAATACCAAAATAGTCATGTGGATTCCATACTTCACTACCACCACCAAAAGGTGACTCACAACTTAGATCATGATGAGAAGACCTTCCAATAGCTCTATAAGCCCTCTTTGTAACCCTGATGGCAAGGTCTCTATCTGAAAGAAAATGGAGGTAATATGATTTTATTACCTCTAAATCATGCTTGATAGTCTGTAGGCTTGGAATAAAAGCTCCAACCGATACCCCTTTTTCCTTCCTTCAATTTGAGTTGACCAAAGGAGGTATTCAACAAACTTGTGTGTGCTATCAAAGCGAGTTAAGGTTTGAACAACCTTATCTTCAGTAACCTTTAGTTGATCTTTCCATTCATGTGACTCATTAGGCCAATGATCACAATCAACTGCATAAAATGAACTTTCTGATTTGCTTTCAGGAGAAGGAAACATATCATCATGAATACCATTTTCCCCACTAGATGATTCCCTACAATTCTCTTGTAAAGAAGATGGAACAGTGTTATGATCTAACATACAAATCTCAAAAGAATCTACCTCCTCATCACAAAACTTATCAGTAGCATTCTCTACATCACCAATATAGATACTTGTGCATATTTCACCTGTAGATGATTCTTCTTCAAGGACACCTGTTGAACATTATGTTCCTTTTTAAACTCATCTAGTGCATGCATTCCATTGGTATCATCTACACTTTAAATCAAGATTGATGTCTTCACATCTTCAATATTCCCATTCCCACAATTAGTGGATGTATGGTCTTCATTGTTGGATGCAATGATGTAATGAAATAACTTGCACAATAGAAGAATATGATATTAAATATTCTACAAATACTTGATAATTGTTGTCATAGGGATTTGCACCCACATGCAAAGCTACAAAACTTTGCAATCCTGTGCAACATTGAACTAATTTTAGGTTGCAGGTACCCTATATGAAACTAGACCTCTTGATTCTAGGTTGGCTTCCTATTTGATCTTCAGATTAATTATGTGTACTTGTTTGGAAAAGGGAAAGAGATATGAAATTAAAAGCTTAAACTGAAAACTGAACTAGGTGATGCACCTAATTGGAAATATAAACTACAAATTAACTCACAAATGATTACTCAGTACTTTAATTTGCACAACCTGATTTGATAGCCTAATCACCTGAATGTTTTAAATAGAGGCTTTGATTCAATACAATTTTGAGGGAAAAAATGGTTTTCATGACTAAACCGATTAATCAATTACATGCACAATGTATAACCAGTGAACTTAAACTAAACTGCATATAGATATCTATGAAGGAGACAGAAATATTAGAGGTCTCAAAACTGAAAACACAATAATCCTTCGATCAAATCCCTTTCAATAACAATGCCTGAAAACTTGAAGGAAAAACTTGAACATACTAACAATTAAAGGAATGTTTTGCAAATCACAAACTAATTAACCTGTAAAAATTGTTGTATAATCTATTAAATTTTGAAAGCTAAGTTACATGAAGTCTCTTTGTTGAAGGCAAAGGCAAAAAACAAAAACTAGTGAAAAATGACTAAGTCATTATCACTTTATACAAAAAATCTCCTCAAGGCATGAAGGAGAAACTAAAAGTCAATTTTAGTGTGAACAATGATAACTCCAAAGCAATCCACGAGAAGAAATAAAAAATATCCAAAAAGAAGGCCCAAACTCATGCAAAAATGAGTAAACTCAGGGTCAAACTAGTTGTCAACTTGTAACTGATCCATGGAGCACTCAAACTAAACTGAAAATCCCTCAAAAAGTGGGTCCAAGCATGTGAAAATCATCTTGTTTATATCAACTCGCCCATGCATATCAGACTCGAACAACTCCATCATTAACTCCTTGTTTAATCATGCATTATTGGGGTAATCTTCAATTTAATGTTTGCATTTAATAAATAGTTAAGTTAATTAAATGATTATAAAGCATCATTTAATTAACTAACTTTACATGGTTTATGAAAAACACATAACATTTAAATTAAATTAAATCTTTTAACCCTACCCCAATAATAACCTCTACCCTCACACCATGCGTCCCATTCCACACATAGCATTATTCATCCTTATTCATATCATCCGACCACTTAACATTATTAAGCACTTTGATTATTGTTGACCACATTATTGCTAGTCATCTTGACCTAGAGGAGTCAAGGCCACGAGCAAAAAAGATATAATGATTTTTTTTTTAAAACAATCAAAAAATCACCATTGAGCCCACACAAAAGAGATTAGGGATAAGGAACCCTAATCATTCATTCATTTGACTTTGTTGATGCTTGAGGAAGAAGCTTCGAGGAGAAGCTGTGGCTGCCATGGAAAAATCTGTTGAAGCTCATAACTAAGGACTTTTGCACTGTTTCAGCCAATTTTTTGTGCCTGGAAGAAAAATGGAGAGGTAAGCCATTTTTATTTTGTATTTTGAGCCTCCTTTTGGTAGTAATCTTGTTTCTTTCTGTGTTATGGTGGTGCCACGTATTGTTACTTCTCTGTAGCTTTTGTAAATGATTGTGGGATTTGGAATCCTAAGTCGATCCTTGTATCTACTTGGATCTCCTTTATTATTCATTTTTCTCCATACGCCAAACTAATGGTCATGACCATGACTATGGGTTGATGTATTTTGTATTCCTATGGCGTTGATGTTGCTTCTCTACCCTTTGTGTCCTACCTTCGAGCTGTCATGGTTTGTTTTGTTGTTTCTCTTGACAAAAAATGGAAGTAATGAGGCTCGGCCTCTATAGCTTTTTATTTTTTTGTAGCTTATAAAACTCAGCTTGTGAGTTACTTAGGCCACTGTGAGAGAATTAATAAGCAAACTACATCAAGAGTTTTGAACTATGCTTGGTTGCAGTTGTATTTCTCTCCATCTGGGTATTTTCTTTGTTCATTAGAGGGTTTGGCTTTATGACTGTAAAACTTCTTTATTCGAGCTTTTCTAAAAGTGGATACTTTCCTTTCTATGTAAGAAATTAATGATTTTCCTTTTCATTCCTATCTTGAGCTTCTGGGTTTTAATAAAAACAATGGTTTCTATGCCCTTTTGGCTGCGGCACTCTCTTGATCTTGTTCTTCTGGAGATTGCAATCTCATCCTATGAAACTTGGTTGTCATTCAAACCCTTACCTCCTTGCGAGCTTGCTATTTTTCCTTTGATTTATTTTTCAAATGGGTTCCTTCTATTGAACAAAATAAAGGCTTTTTTTAAAATGATAGAAGAAAATAAACAAATAACAAACTGCAATAATACTGTGCTCTAGATTCTGTAAGCGGTTGTAAACATTAACTTTGCTTACTACTTAGTCATTTGTGGAAAAGTCTTCTTTATAAGTA
This sequence comes from Sequoia sempervirens, assembly GCA_007258455.2. NCBI lineage: Eukaryota > Viridiplantae > Streptophyta > Pinopsida > Cupressales > Cupressaceae > Sequoia > Sequoia sempervirens. The sequence goes on along the minus strand of VDFB02105785.1, from coordinate 434,657,833 downwards.
TCATATGTCTTTTTTCCTTCAAGAATCTTGTGATCAAACATTTGAATGATTCTTGTCTTTTACTATTTGTATGCACTATACTCCATGCGCAAATGAGGTTGCATTCTATAGCTCCATGTTTTAGTTGATACTTGATAGAAACTACATTATTCACCATGGAAACGTGACTGATTTAATTTGATCATTGACATCATGGCACTCATGCCTTTTTGTTCTCGTAGCACCATAGTAGTTTTAGAATGCACTTTGTTACGCTTTACTTGTGTTATATATTACTCCAATGTGTAAATTAGCATCATGTATGATAATCCATGAGTGTGTCTGCTCATTGTGGAGGCATTGTCAGACTATAATATGGTTGTCCTTACTTTGATATTCATGTGAATGAGTTTTCCTTGAACTCTATAAGTGCACCTTGATGTCTTGAAATGTTTTTAGTTCATGCAAATAATTTTGTAGTTGTTTTGAATATCTTTGTAAACAGTGACTGTCGCTTGAAATCAGATGCTCCATTTTCCATGTTTGTCTCTTTAAGTCTCTTATAGACTATGTATATGCTTTAAAGTTCTAAAAGATAGCTCAATGCTTGAGTACTCTATTTTTCCTTCAGTATAAAGGGTGCTCCATGCTTTATGTGAATGCAATGTAAATAAAATAGAGCTGAAACTAAGCTAATGCATGTAGTTGATTATGCTCCTTCAAACCTGTTTGGATTGTTCCTTTTGAATGATGAGCAATAGGATACTCTGCTCAATCTGTTTTCATCACAATGAATTAAAGATTGCTTTATGAATTTCATTCATGGAGAATGATGATTATCTTTATTCCATACTATTGTCCCACGTTATTGTTTATGAGTTGGGCTCAACCCTCGTGGGAGCCACATTTCTCACCACTCACAACAATATTTGTTGGCAAAAATGATCTGATTATACATGTATCTGCATATTTAAACAAACAAGTTAGAAAAATAATTGAAGCTGAAAGCTTCCATTGAACTTTGTGCTCCCTGAACATCTGCCTTTTTATGACTTAGTCATATGGTGAATGCCTGATTGGATGTGCATTACATTTCTATTAGTAATGTAGGAATGAAGTAGGATGTGATTTATCATTGCTCTAACACAATCTTTTAACAATCTTGTAGGAAACCATGGAGCTTGGATTTTCATCAACCTCGAGGCACTAGAGACGCAACAACTTGAAGACTTAAAGTATAAACAATTCATCATTACATGAAATGATGAATCACTCCCCTCTTTCATGTTTACATTATCTTCAGTTGTGTAGTTTACAACCTTATTTTGTATTCATTATTTGATTATAAAATCAAATTAAGTTACTCCCATGGCTTGTGTGGGACTTTGGTTTTTACAATATGAATAAAGTAGCATTACTATGCAATTTAATGATTTTCTTCTATTACAAACATTTGCATGATCGCATTAGAAATTCACAAGTAATCAAACTTTGGAATAGAATGAATACTTTAGTAGAAATTTTGTACCTTTCAATGAGAAATGCAATCCAGCTCTACCTATTTTCAGCTATAGCTAAAAATAGGTAACAATAATAACTAAGAATAACAAGCCACTTCAAGGGGGAAAACCTCTAAATATCTCCAATGAGAACACAATTCACAATATGATGATGAAATAAGACTCACAACCCTATATAAGCCTACTTATTCCTAGGATATCACCCAGGCCAACTTAGATAACCCTATATAATCCCTATCCTGACCTAATCAACTAAATATCAATATAACAATGATAATATAGCTTAATTAGGAGTTAAGATAGCCACAATTTGACTATTCATAACTCGGTATACTCTAATATTAAGGGCATAGCATGCCCCCCTCTTCACCTAAGCATTATCCTCAATGCTAGGCAATTTTGGATGCTTTTTAATGAACTCCTTGTCCTCCCATGTGGCATCTTCAATTAGTAAATTCTTCCATTGGATGAGATACTAATTGAGTGTTTTGTTCCTTAGCTTCCTTGTTCACTTTTGAAGAATATATTTTGGTTCCAATATTATTCTTCCTTTTTCATCAAGCTCTAGTAATATTATCTTAGTAGAGATATTATTCATAATTACCTTCTTCAAACAAGAACCATGAAAAACTAGATTTACCTTTGTTGTTGATGGCAATTCAAGCTTGTAGGAAACACTACCTGTCTTCTACATGATTTGATATGGGCCATAATATTTTGGAGATAACTTGTTATTATTTGACTATTGCTTCAGTGACATTTGCTTTTAAGGTTGCAATCTCAAGAAAACCAAATCTCCAACATCAAAAGTTCTTTCACTATGGTGTTGGTCTACTTGTTGCTTCATTCAATTTTGTGCCATGGATATATTCTCTTTAAGTCCTGAAAGTACTTGTTGATGAATCATGTGGTCCTCCACAACATGAACTCTTGGTGACACCTTCAATGATGATGTGATGAAAGGAGGATGATATCCATACAATGCCATAAATGGAGACATTTTTTATGAGCTATTGAAGGAAGTGTTATTCCACCATTCTGCTAGCGGTAGCCAATCTACCCATTGAGAGTGTTTATCTAAAGTGAAACAACGTATATATTCTTCCAAACACTTATTAACAACCTCTATTTTCCTATCATATTGTAGATGGTATGAAGAACTATGAGCCAAATGAGTACCCAAATATTTGAATACATTTGTCCAAAAGTTACTAGTAAAGATAGGATCACAGTCATTAACAATAACCTTAGGTATACCATGTAGATTTTGAATATTATCCAAAAATGATCTTGCCATTGTACTTGTTGTAAAAGGATGTGATAATGCAATAAAATGTGCATATTTAGTGAGGTAGTTCACTACTGCCATGATACATTCTTACCATTAGATTTTGGAAGTCCTGTGATGAAGTCTATGGAGACCTCTTCCCAATGTTGGCTAGAAATAACTAAGGGTTGCAAGAGACTAGGTGTCTTAATTGTCTCCCCTTTATTTTGTTGAAAAACCAAACATTTTGCCTCAAATTTTTGAAAATCCCCGTTTAGCCCTTCCCAAAAGAGGTCTTTCTTTACCCAATGATACATCTTCAAAAATCTTGAATGACCATCCACTGGAGACTCATGTAGCTCTATGAGAATCTTTTATTTGAGAGAGGAATTCTTGCAAAGATACAAGCACTCTTTATAACACAAAGTATCTCCCTTCCAATAAAATTTATCTAAACTACTACGATCATTTTGTAATTGTTGTATGAGAGTACTAGTATCCACATCATTTTTCCACTCTTCTTTGGCTTCTTCTACCCAATCTTCTTGTAATATTGAAAGGGCACACAATAAAGCTTCATCCTTCTCATCCTTTCTTCGATAGTGCATATACCATAACATTTCCTCCCTTTCTCATATACAATCTAAAAATCATATCCCAACATGGGTGATCCCACAATACTATGTCTCACTTTTTTCCCAAGATGGACATTTACATCAATATTTTTAACTGAATCTTCATCTTTTAAGACCTATAGTAGCTAAATCATTAAGAGTTTGAAGATGAAACAAACTAGTGATTTGTGGCAATTTTTGTGTAGATTATAAATATATATTTTTAAGCATTTTTTGAAATAAATCATGAATCTTTCAACATCTCCTTTAATAACTAGTTTTGAATAGAAAACAATATTTTCATAAAGTAACATTTGTGTCGTCAAACATAACTTTTTTTCTATAAAGGATAAAATTATAATTTTTGAAAGATAGATTCTCAACACCAATACAAAGGGAACAAATATTTTTTTCATAATTTTTGGTTACATATTTTTTTTAATTAGTTTTTGAAGTCACTATAACTATAATTTGGACATGTGTGTGTGTCGTCCAACATAACTTGTTGTGTATAGGTCAAATCTTTTTTTTTGGTGAAACAAGAACATCAATACAGAGGGAAAGGATATTTAAAAAAAAAATTACAATGTTTTACTATTTTTCAACCTCTACAAAATGAAGAGCTTGATGTTCAGAGAAAAACCAATGTTTAGTAAAAGTTAAAAATTAAATACATGATTAAATGAAAACATATGAAAATTATACTTTCTGGAAAGCTTGTTTTGAGGGTTACAATCTTACAAAATATCTTGTCAAGTTAAAATCATTTTTAGGTCCAGCCCAGGGTTTGAAATTGAAATTTTTGAGGAGATTTTGATGTAGATGTAGAAATTTTCATTTTTGGCACCTTTGAGCAAAGGCCTTACCTTCGCTAGAAGGTCCCCATGCAAAAAAATCCATTTTATAGCAAAAAAAATATTTTATGGAAACTACCTTCTAGCGAAGGTGTTTAGTTGCATACCTTTGCTAGAAGATACCTTCAATCGAAGGTTTTACTTTACTCAAAGGTGTGCAAGTGAATATAGCTTGACCGTTCCAAAAATTTCCTCTTGCCAAAAGTGAGACACAGCTTCGTGATTTCACCCAAATCTTAGTAACCCATTTTTTTTGTTCTTCAAAAGATAATCTTTGTTCCAAAAAATATATTTGGCTATCATGATCTATCTTAACCTTGAAGTGTCTACCTATTAGATAAAGCCTCTATTGTTTTACTTCATGAAGAATAGCTAACATTTCCTTCTCATGAATAGGTTTGAGTTGATTCTTACCCTTTAATTGGTGACTCTCAAAAGAAATGGGCTGACCTTCCTGCATGAGAACTGTGCTTATACTATTTCCTAAAGCATCACATTCCACAAGAAAATCCTTTGTGAAATTAGGAGTGGCAAGCACTAGATTTGTGCACATAGCCTCCTTTAACATTTCAAATGTTGAATTAGCAAATTCATTCCAATGAAAAGAATCCTTCTTCAATAAATTTGTGGGGTGCTCCTATATGAACATAATTATTCACAAATCTTCTATAGTATCCAGTCAATCCCAAGAAACCCCTCAATTTCTTAAGGGTTTTGGGAATAGACCATTCCATGATAGCCTTATTTTTGTTAGGATCCACCTTTACTCCATGTGAAACTATGTGTCCCAAGTACTCCACCTCATTAAGACCAAAAGAACACATGGATGGCTTAGCATAGAGTTGATGCTCTTTGAGAACTTGTAATACTTGATCTACATGTTGCAAGTTTTATTCCCATGTCTTGCTATAAATCAATATATCATCAAAAAACACTAATACAAACTTCCTTAAGAACTTTTTAAAGATGGAATTCATCAAAATTTGAATGTATATGGAGCATTGGTAAGACAAAATGGCATCACCAAAAAATCATAATGACCCTCAAGATTTCTAAATATTGTCTTACAAATATCTTCTTCCTTAATTCGAATTTGGTGATAATCGGATCTAATATCTAACTTTGTAAAATAAATAGCTCCATTCAATTCATCTAGCAAATCATCAATGATTGGAATAAGAAACTTATCTTTGATGGTGTACACATTGAGCACTCTATATTTTGGACACATGTGCCAAGTTTCATCCTTCTTCTGCACCATCATCATAGGCAAGGAGTAAGCACTTTAGCTATGTCTAATAATTCTTGCATCTAACATCTCCTCAACAATCTTTTCTATCTCACATTTTTATATATGTGGGTACCAATAAGGCATGATGTTGGGAGGTTGGCTCCATAGAACTAGTTGTATGGAATAATCATGATCCCTCTTAGGAGGAAGTCCTTTAGGCATATCTCCAAAAACCATTGAGTGATTCTCAATTATTTCTTGTAAATTTGGATGGGAGGGAGCATTAGATTGAGAGAATTCGAATGAACATATCTGGGCCACAAATCCATCAACTCCTTTCTTAAGCAACTTCTACATTTGATGAGAGCTATCCATTTGTGGGGACTTTTCCTTCAACCCTCTTATTTCTATTGTCTTTCCTTCTTATTGGAATCTCATGAAGAATTCATGGAAGTTCATATCAATTTTTCTCAAAGTAGTAAGCCATTTTACTCCCTAAACAATATTTGTTGCACCCATGGAGATAGCATACATTGGGTTATCAAGGTGATAACCTCCCATGGATAATTTAATTCTATGAAACTTTTCAGAACTGATAGTACCACCATCTGTAATCAAGACCTAAAATTTTGGAGCTAGATATTTAAAACAATTTAGACAAGTAGCCAACCTTTTGATGATGAAATTATGAGTACTACCCAAGTTGATCAGCACAGTTACTTTCTATTTCTTTAAGAACCCAACTAACTTGAGATTTTGTGGGGAACTAGAACCAAAGAGTGCATGACAAGAAATGATTGGTTGGTAATCATGTGATTCATCATCTAAATCCATATCACCCTCTAATATTGGTTCCTCCTCTTCTTCCTCACTCAGTCCTTCGATATAAAACAATTTCTTTTCACTACGTCTATGCCCTTGACTATATTTGTTGTTACAATTTAAACATAACCGTTTTTCTCTCTTATCCTCAATTTGTTGTGGATTCAACGTAGTAGGTTATGGTAGTGAATGTGTAGGAGATCTCCTTTCACTGAGATTTATATTCCCTTGTCTCCTACTAGCGGAAAAATTCTCCACTTTTCTTGCCATTACTATTGCTTACGATAAGGATTGTGGTTGGAACAATTGTGCTTCATATTTTATGTGATCCTTTAAACTGCCTAGAAATAATTCCTTTATATTTTCTTTTTCCATATTCTCTACTCTTAGAGAAATGGTTTGAAATTATTGAATATAATCCTTGACCATTCCCATTTGCTTTAATTTAGTGAATTGGCAGAAGTAGCTATCCATAAATTTATCTCCATAATGGGTAGCAAGTTCCTCTTGAAAAATTGACCATGTGACCACACAACCATTTTTTCTTCTCATCACATAACCAACGATACCAAATAAATTTATATGTTTCTAGGTATAATGATGCCATAGCTACCTTTTGTTGACTAGGAACATGATGAATACCAAAAAACTAAACCATTTGGAATATCCAATTAGTTGGATCCTTACCATCAAACTTTCTCATATCCAACTTAGGTATGAATTTCCTTGGGATATGATTATTAAAGGAAGGATCCTTCTTGAAATAAAATTCAAGTCCAAGGAATTCATGTCCAACAAAAGCATTTTATTCCCCCTTACGAGGTGAATCTTCACCCTTACACCTCATACCTTGAATAAGTGATTTCAGTTCGCCCATTTATTTTGTAATATTCTTCTCCAATGATGAAATATCACCCTTCACTTTGTTTATTTCATCCTTAGGGTTAAAATCCTTAGTTTATACCCCATCATTCTCTGAAGATTTTCTTGGTGTGGAAGAATTCTTTTTGCTTCTTGTTGCAGGCCCCATCATGATGGTAGAAAATAATTTTGCAATAAATCACACAAATAAATTCAAATAATTTGAAAAGTTCATTATGACTTACTAGGCACTAGGTCGTACTCCAATAGAAAAATCTCCTTAAAATTAGGTTATTTGTAGCCATGAGAGTGATTTTTTCTAAAACCCTAATTTCCCAATAAATCAATTATTTATGCTTCAATTTTTTAAAAAATTGGATTATAGCCTCCTCTAATATTTCTCTAAAAACACACAAAAATTTAGGAACCAATTTGTCAATATGTGGGAGATATGTATTTTCCAAATAAATTAGGTAGAAACCCTAATTTTGCAATAACTCACTCAATTCTGCTTCAATTCTTTTGAGGTCTATATTATAGCTTCTTAAAAATTTCCTTCAAAATCCCTTTAAAAATTAGAAAAAAAAAACTTTCCAAAATCGGGGAGATATAGGTTTCACAAAATGACCTCCAAAATTGAAAAAAATGCCTTGTCGTAATAGTGCAAAGATCATGCTCTGATACCATTTGTAATGAAATAACTTGCACAATAGAAGAATATTATATTAAATATTCTAAAAATACTTGATAATAACTGAGAATAACAAGCCACTTTGAGGGGGAAATCCTCCAAATATCTCCAATGAGAACACAATTCATAATATAATGATGAAATAAGACTCACAACCTGCTATATATACCTATTTATGCTAGATACCACCTAGGATGACTTAGATAGCCCTATATAAGCCCTAGGATTACCTAATCAACTAAATAACAATATGATAATGATAATATGACTTAATTAGGAGTTAAGATAGCCACGAGCTAACTATTCATAATTGGATGTACTCTAATTTTAAGGGTGTAGCAATAAATGACTAAGTTTCAACGGTGGATGATGAAGAATGTGCCACTTCATAGAAATAACATCAACTCAAATATCTAATTCCTGAAGGGCCATTTGAGTGCTCTTCAATGATTCCATGGTAACCTTAAGCTCATGACTAAGCTTATCAACTTCCTCTTCTTTCCCTTTCAATGTATCATAATAAATCTCATCAAGCATGAGAAGATGATCTCTATCCAAAAGTAGGTGTATGTAATTAGATCTCATTACCACCACCACTTCTCTAAGTGCCTAAAATTTTGCAAGGGAATGTTCTCCATCAAGGTGCTTGTGTGTCCCTAAATCCCTCCAACAATAACTCACCATCAACTTGTGAGTGTCATCAAAATGTTTTATGGTTGCACTAATCATTTCTTCACTAACTTACAATTAACCTGCCAAATGTTGGGGCCCTTGAGACCTATCATCCTCATACAAAATTCCTAATGTGTAATCAATACTAAGATAAGATGTTGAATCACCATCATTATTTGATCAAAAAAACATCGTCTCGTAAGCACTAGTGTTATCCACCTCATAAGATAGCTCTAATGGTGTATAATAGGTTGCTATTTTGACAACTTCATTACACACATCCTCTACATGAATAGATGCAGGAAAATCCAAGGATTCATCAAATAACCATCATGAGGTATGGCATCCTTGTCATCAACAAATATTGATTTGTACCCCTCATCTTTCTTCCTAACTAATAGATGAGGCTCCAAAAACTTAGGGTGCTCTAACAATTTTTTTAGATTCTTCTGATACCCATGGAAGACTTGCAAAAACTCTGCCATGAGTTCCTAATTTATCTTCATTTTCCCAAACCAACAATCAACTGCAATTGAGAGAAAACCCAATACTATCCTAAAAATTTTGCAATCAAAATGTGTTTCCAAACTCACGAGCTGGCAAGATGCGCAACTTTGATACCACTGTAAAGTCCCTTGCCCAAAATGATAGAATTTTCATGATTATGCACCTTTGAAAATGCAAGCATTTTTTCAAACAATTTGTTGGCTTTCTGATTTGAGTTACTTTTAAGGGAATTTAAGTAGATATTGCATATATATAAATTTATCATATTAAGAGCTTCCATCAGTGATCTAGCATTATTATTTTTCCATTGCATCATGAATAAATAGAAATCATCACAAAAAATGATTTTGATAATCAAATTTCAAATGGACGTAGTTAGCAATATTCATCATATATTCACATTACTCTATGTAATATAAATTGCAAGAATTTTGGAAATGTATGGGGTGCCTAGTGAATCTATCCAGCCAACAATAGAAGTTCTAGATTGTTGAAAATTGGAAATAATTCTATCAATGCAACAAATTTTGGATGTTGTGGATGTGTTGTTGATATGTGGTTTTCATTGACGTCAACACTATTAGCATTTGGTATATCAGTTGTTGTATATGTCAAGGATATTGAGAAAATTGTAAGAGAAAGTGTTCTAGGTTCCCAGTGGAACTGTGCAGGTCATGAAGGTGCCCTATTCTATGTGTTGAACATTAGTTGGTTTGGATTAAAGGGTTTATTGTTGAGTATATCTAGATCATCTACCAGAAGTTTTAGAGGTCCGCATAAATTTTTTAGTGTGTTGTGTTCTGACAGTGTTTTTGTGGTCTCTATCAGTGTTCTTGAATGAAGATTGTGTGATTCTATTAGTCTTAGTTGTTGTGGATGTTTCTTTGTTGTTTCTTGGTGCTCTCAAATGTCTCTAGATCATTCTCTATATTTTTGGTACATCTACATTGACCGATGAGCTCATGATTGAAGATCTTTTCTTGCGCATGTTCGGTTTTTCATGTTCTTGGCCAACATGTTGGTGGTAGTGTGTTGTGTATCTTCGTGGTGAAAGTAACTAAAGTATTTTTGTGTTGGAGATGTTAATTTGGGTCTCCACTATGTTGTGGCCGACCTTGGTGGATTTGCATTAAAATTTTATTTGTAAATTTGGGTTGACATTGCAAATATGTTCTATTTTCTTGGTTGATTAAGTTGTGATGAAATCTCGTGTAGTGGATATATAAGTGTGATTGTTTCATCGATGAAGAGTGTGCTTCATGTGCTCTTGTGTGTGTATGTACAAATATCATTTGATTATAGAGCAGAGTGTGAAGAAGATTGTGTGAAGTGTGAAGAAGTGTTGAGCTTAATTGGAACTGTAATCAAGCTTGTACAAAAGCTATTTTCTTAGTTCATACCCTCCATATTTTAATCCTATTTTGTTGGGCAGTGAGCCCCTTTTGTATTTGAGCAGCGAGCTCTAGGCAGTGTGCCTAAATGCATGTGCATTCCCCTTATTATTTCTCATTATATTTTTAACAGAGTATAATCTTATGGACTAACATCCACTATGGTTTTTCCCCTAACAGGGTTTCCACGTAAAAAAAATCTTGGTGTTCTTTGTCTCTCTGATGTGTTAATTGCTTGTGGTTAATTTCTTATTCATCAGATCTGAGATTAAAGTTAAGATAAGTTGGAAAATTTTAAATGTCTGTAACTAATTCACCCCCCCTCTCAGTTCTTTGTCCTTGTTTTGCCAACAACAAAAATATAATATTCTTAGGAACAAATGTGTAAGATTAGATACTCATTGATAGGTTGTCGTCATTTGCATCAATAGCAATAGGGTAAGTGAATTTTCATGGTGGTGGAGGGTTATCATTATTATTGGTGGCATTTCTACAGTCACCCATGATGTTGAAGGGGATGTGATCCTTTTCTGAAATTCACTCAGTTGGGTGAGGTTCTAGAGTTTGCAAATGAATATGCTCCTCGACCACTATACATTCTCTTTCTGGGGTATGCAAGAAGGTCTCAGGTTGACCCTGTTCGGTCAATTCCTTAGTAAGTTCTTGATCTGAGTTTCCTTCCTCCCTACTTGTTGTTGGTACATCAACTAGGGGGGTTTGGTATGAATCTTTTGTGGGGGCCTCATTTCATGACCATGTAGAAAAGAAGCAAAAGGATTATTTCTATCCCTAAAAGAGGTATTCAAGATATCTCCTACTAACACTAGAAAAAGGGTCCCCAGCAACAGCACCAAAAAGTGATAGGTTTTCATCATCTCCTAACACTTTAGTTAATAAACATATTCATATATCGACCGGGTAGTGTCCAAAGGTTGTATGCAATAGAAGACATCTCAACTATTTCTCTCTTAGGTTTCCTAAATACCAAATAGCTGAATAAAACTCTAAACTAGAAGGTCTCTAAACTTTGAAAGCAGTAAATTATCTATCTATAAAGTTGGAAATAATTAAACTAGAAAGCAAAAAACTATGAATCTAAAAAGCATCACTACTAACCTAGAAAGCATGGAAACGATTAATCTAAAGAATGTATAAATTGTTGAAGAAGTGAAACTTGTAAAGAAACTAGGAAACATTGATCTAGTGCAAAAGGTAACAATCCAATAACTAACATAAAATGATTTAACAGAAACAACTAAAGGAAGGTGCTCTAGAACTTTAGATACTACATTTAGAGACTACATACTTAGCTTCTACCTATAGGATTGACACTGACAGTATGACACATGCATGAAAATAAAATCCAATTTCAATTATTATCTACTAAAAGAAAGTACATAATGAAAAGTTAACTACTTATCTATCTATCTATAACCCTCGAGTGGCCAGATCTCAGGTGTTTCTATAGCTATCTCAGATCACACACACTAGTAATCTCCAAGTTACTTCACTTAAAGGACTCCATTCACATTACTCAGTAATTCAAAGAGTGGCAGGAAAAATCCTTTTTATTCATATGGTATTTTTTTCTCAAAAAGACATTTTGGCAGCATAATGATATTCTTCCATCTTCATCATTTGCAACAGTTACATATTTATATGAAAGCAGTTAACAAAATCCTACTTTCTAGTTAATAAAGTCTTCAAAAGATTTTCAACAACTAATGTACGTTAAATCCCATGACATGAAATATTAAAGAGGCTCAGAACAAGCCATAAAGTTTTTGAAACTAAAAATAGCAAAACTATGAAGACTCGGCCCATAATGTATGCCCCTGAAATTTTGGCGCCCGCTCGCTTAGTGTTAAGACCTGTTTTCATTTCCCTTTTGACTAGAATGGTAACTGGGAGTGGAAGTTGACCTGTGAAATGCTCAAGAACTAAACCATTAAATCAGCATAAGTTAGCTTATTTCAACTAATTTCAAGAAGTAAAGTTTGCACGGTTATTGATAAAAGGAGAGCAATTATTTATCCTAAAGGTAATTAATTGGCAAGGTAAATTGGGCTAAAAGGTATAGGTTTACATATTAAGTCCATTATATTGATGAGGTTATTTTTACCTCATCACTCATTACAGTTTTCATAAATTCCATGGCCTATGCAAGTTTCCCATGATTTGTCCAAGGTTGGCATCTGAATGTATAAGACTAGATTTCTTGGGTTCCCATAATTCCTTCATATATTTATTTCCATAGACAACTATATAACACCCAAAATTTAGAAGTATGGTTGGAGCACTTTGTACGGACTCCTTAGAAGATGAAGTATGATGGTCTATGAGTTGTGAGTGGTATAGAGAATTTTGACCCCTCTACTTTGACTGGTCTTCCTACCCACATCAACCTTCAGAGTCCCCCACATTTGCACAAAAATTTGTCTAGTGATTTTGATTCCTTTCCTCACCTATACAGTCTTTTAAGGAAGCCTACAATTCATAATTAAAGAGTATGACCTGAAGTAAATTTCTAAAAAGATTCACGATTTCCTAGGATGAAGATGATAATAGTAAATGGAGATGAGGTCCTAATAATGTTGAGTGAACATTCTATAATCCCTTTACGGATTATAAAATGTGAATTTTAGCCATAGTTATGATGATATAAATCTCTCCTCTCAAAAAGGGGAGGCTCCCTTCTTACTGCTTACTAGAACAGAAAATAAACTATGCTAGTCTTTACAATATATACACTATTTTAACCATGTAGGGGGTGTGTTACATTTATCATTTTCTCTTATTACAAAAAATTTGTTTATAATGTTCCACAGTGTTACTTTGTAATGCTAAATAATTCTAAGTAATAACCTAAACAATAATTCCTAATATTCTCAATTAGACATAAGCATAATCCAAGAATACCAATATAACCAAAAGATATGTAACCAGAAAACACATGATAGCACAAAGTCTTTTTGTTGTTCCCAATGATGAGTTATTCAATAACCAGTGATGTAAATTGGAGTGAAAATTATTTCAATCCACACCACGAAAAGATCCATGAACCAAATGAATAATTCCAAGCTCAAAGTCGACAAAACTTAGCTTGAATGCCCTCCAATCACAAATAATGAAATACCAATTATCCAATCATATAATAAGATAAATCAGTGAGAAATGTTGTCCCTCAGTATTATTTGGCATTAATGTCATAACACCAAGGTTGAGGTATCAGGTTGTGCACATGGTGATATTTTAGTTTTGCATGAGTTTATATATCCATGTTGATCTATCTTGGCATCATCATCTACATATGGCATATTTCAGAGATTAGTATGGTACACAATTTGGTTTGGTATATGATCAGTTTTTAGTTTGGATTTATAAAATTTGTCTTCATATTAATATCCTAACATGTGTTTTGTAAAGACTTCATGATAATATTGGTTTGTTCAAAAGGCATATTGACACGCTATATTTCTTTTACAAGGCAACATATTGCTCTCCAAATAGAATTTGACATCATTGTGAGGAAATCTTTGAAAAAAAAGGGTGGAAATTTGACTTTACTCAAAGGAAAATGATGAAAGAAGGTAATAATAATGTTTTATGAAGTCAAAGTTACAAGGAAATTTGCACCATCAGTGGTAATTATGTTTTATTGAATGGGAATTCCTTCCCATCATAATTCCCGGATGTATAGCATCATTATGTTGGATTTGAAAAAAAGTATTTAAAGACTTGGATGGGCATCGATGTTGGATTCATTTTGTAACGATTAGGGTTTGTTACCCTAATCATGGCAGCAGTTACAAGCGAAGCTGGTTTTATGTGTTTGGCTGAAGGGACAAGCTTTATGCAGCGAAGAGCGGGGCAATGAAGGTGTTTTGTGTTCTGATCCAGTGTATTCTTTTCCATTTTGTTTGTGTTGCTTTTACTTGGTGTCGATAAAGATCATTGGGCTTTAAATTGTCTTGGTAATCATTGTATTGATTAACAATAGTCATGTTTGTGTTGATCTAAGCATTTTGTTATTCTTGAGGTTGCAGTTGTTAATGTTGTGAGTTGTTTGGCTTTGTGAAATTTGTTTACAGTCAAAATGTTAAGTTTTTGGAGTTTATTCTAATCTCACGAACCTCATGGTATTTTTTTTTGTAGGAATGTTGTAAACAAGAGTTTTTTCATCCCTTAATGTGTAAATACTTTGTTAAAAAAACCTAGTCGGGTCTACTGTTAAGGTAGGGTCTAATGTTAATAATAATAAGGGTTTGTTTTAGATGTAGAATGTTTCTTTTGTCAAGAAACCCTATCATTAGTTTGTGGGTTTGACCGAGGTTTTATATTTAGTGGATTTTTTGGTTATTTTTATTATTTTCTTGGAAAGTTGGGTTTTGTATAGTTTTGATGGATTATGGTCAAAGTTTTGTAAAGAGATAGGTTCTTACATTTGGCAAAAGGCAGTTGCAGATTCAGTTTCATATGGAAGTTTTTGTATAGGTTTTCAAAATGATTTTTGTTTACCTAATTTTGTTTTACAATAGAGAACATATAAAATTCTTTTTTATGCTCATTTGTGAGATGGTGAGAGGTTTTTGGAAAGCATAGATTATATCTTTCTAAAGGACAATATATATTGTTTTTGAGGCTTGGAACTTTGTAACTTTGATTCTGAGGTCATTGCAGAACAGAGTATGCGATTAATGAAATAGAGATCAACTATGTATTTATATTACTTTCATAGTTGTACATTTCATAAGACTATCAGTGAGATAGCATTATAAGACTATCGGTGAGATAGCATTATTGTCAGTGAGACAAATCAGCCAGTGAGGCTTTGTACAAAGAATTTTTTTTTTTCAGATAAGGCCAGTGAGGCTTTGTACAAAGAATATTTTTTTTCAGATAAGGCCAGTGAGGCCAAGTTCAAGTGGTTTTATCCCCCAGGAGGGTTTCCACTCAAGACAAATTCTGTATCAAATTTTTAAATGTGTTAGTTCTCTATCTGTTTATTTCTTTTTATAGTATAAGTTCATTTGTGATCTGATTATTGTTAAAATATTTCAAAAGAGTTAATTTGGTTGTTAACACTGATTCACCCCCCCTCTCAGTTTTAACTGCACTCCAACAATTGGTATCAGTGCCAAACCTTATCATTGAGTCAACTACGGGATTCTGCTTAGGAGTGCTAATGGCAATGCAAGAAGGTTTATCTACAACCAGAGCACCACTTTTTGATGGTACTGGTTATGCCTTCTAGAAGTTTAGGATGAAAAAACATATTAACTCTCTAGGATATGATGTGTGGGCAACAGTAGAAAATGCATATACTGCTACATCACCCCATTTTGATGTTGATGAGAAACGAGCATATGATTGCAATGCAAAGGCTGAAAATGCTATTTGTTGTGGACTCACTAATGATGTCTTGACAAAAATAATGGATTGTAAGAATGCAAAATCCATATGGGATAAATTGTTCACTATCTATGAAGGTGATGAGAAAGTTAAAGAAGCAAAACTTTAGAACTATATATTTAAATTTGACAGTCTAAAAATGGGTGAAGATGAAAAGATTGTTGATTTTTTCTTGAAGATTCAAGAAAGTGTAAATGCAATCAGAGGTTTTGGAGAAAGCCTTCCTGAAAATCTTGTTATTCAAAAAAATTTGACATCTTTACCCACTAAGTTTGATCCAAAGATTTCAACAGTTGAAGAAAGAGACATTAATAAGGTAACTCTTGATGATCTTCATGGTTTCTTTACTGCTTATGAAATGAGATTGAATGAACATAACTCTGTAAGTAAGGAATCTGCCTTTAAAGTTGAGTCTAATGCTTTAAATGAAACAAATTCATCTTTTGAAAGTAAACTAAAAAGAGGCTCAGGAAAGTATAAAGGGAAATTACCCTTTAAGTGTTTTAATTATGGAAAGATATGACACTATGTTGCAAACTGCCCTAATAAAAATCTTGAAAGTGATGATGAAAACAATAAAAGATTCACAAAGAAAAAGCAATCAAACTTCAAAAAGAGAAATACTTTCAAAAAGAAGAAAAGTCTTTATGCTGATGTGACTAATAGTGAGTTAGTTGAATCTTGTGATGAAACTGAAGAAATCTTATTTATGGCCGAAGTTGTTCCTATAAAGGAAGATGAATCTAATTTTGAATCAGAAATTGACCTTGAGGGAGAATTGAAATTTTCCCTTAAAGAAATTAAGAAATTGAGAAAAGAAGCAGTTATCTTAAAAGATAAAGACTAGGAAAATGTACAAACTATTTTTGATTTGACTCTTAAAGGAGACGAAATCAGAAAAATTCTTGAGATAACTCAAGAAAAATTGAAACATAAGGAGGATAGATGTTGCTCTTTGGAGGAAAAAGTTGTTAAGCTGAGAAATAAGCTTGCCTCTCCTGATGAAGGTCAATGTTCAAATCACGATGGTAAAGGAAAAGGTAAGATTTATGATGATAATTCTAGTTTCAATGGTTATTGTTTCAATTGTAAACAATTTGGTCATAAGGCTGGTACTTGCAAGATTTTGTCTAAGAGAAGTTACAATATTGTTAATGGAAATATCTATAAATTTCTTGTTAATCTTCAATGTTATAGATGCAATGAAGTAGGTCATATAGCAGCATTTTGTAAATTTGGTTTAAAAGTGCAGTCAAATAGAGCTAATGGAACTAAACTTGTTTGGAGGCCTAAAGATGTTAAAGCCTTGATAGTTGAAACAGCTTTTCACTTTGTTAAGAGAATTTTTTGGATTCTCGATAGTGGTTGCTCTCATCATATGACAGGTGAGAGAAATAGGTTTGTAGACTATGAAGATTATTCTAGTGGTTTTGTTAAGTTTGGGAATGATCATTGTATTCCTATAGTGGGAAAAGGTACTATTTTTCTTGAAAATAAAATCCATGTCAATGATGTTTATTATGTGAAAGGGATAACTCATAATCTTTTAAGTGTAAGCCAAATTTGTGACAATGGCTTTGAAATAAATTTCTTTGACTTAGGATGTGAAATTCAAAGGAAGTCTTGTAAAACTATAGCAGCGGGTTACAAAACAAATGGTAATTGTATTATCTACAAGAGAGCTCAAATAATAAGCAAGAAACTAATGTTTGCTTCATGAGTCAAATTGATGAGTCTAAGTTATGGCATAGAAGATTTGGCCATATTAACTATGATAATCTGGTAAAGATAAGTAAAAATAAAAATGTTAGAAATATGCCAATAATATCTAAACCAGATAATCAGATTTGTAAAGAGTGTCAGGAAGGAAAACAAGCTAGAGCAAGTTTCAAAACTAAGAATACACATCAACCAGACCTCTGCATCTTGTTCACACTGATTTATGTGGACCAAAGAGGACTAATTCTTTGAATAATGAGAGGTATTTCATGCTTTTTATAGATGACTATACTCATATGACTTGGGTAACATTTCTAATACATAAGGGAGAAGCTTTTCATAAGTTTAAAGTGTTCAAAAAATTGGTTGAAAATGAATCTAATTTGAAAATCAAGTGTCTTAGGTTAGATAGAGGAGGTGAATTTACCTCACAAGAGTTTGTTGACTATTGTGAAGATCATGGAATAAAGAGGCAATATTCGGCCTCTAGGACACCACAACAAAATGGTGTTGTTGAACACAAAAATCGAACAATGAAGGAAATGGTAAGAGCTATGTTACATGATGTAGCTTTTTCAAACACATACTGGAAAGAAGTAGTGCATACTGTTGTTTACATTTTGAATAGAGTTTAGTTAAGAACTAAAACACAACATACACCATATGAATTATGGTATGGTAGGACTGCTATGTAGTATATTTCAAAATATTTGGTAGCAAGTGCTTTATAAAGAAAGACACTGATAGCATTGGAAGTTTTGAGTCAAGGTGTGATGAGGGTATATTTTTTGGATATTCTACACACAGTAAAGCATATAAATGTTACAATAAAAGATTAAGAAAAATTGTGGAAAGTGCCAATGTTAAGGTTGATGAAACCTTACAAAATTATGAACAGCAAAATAAATTTGATGATGATGATGATTTTATTATGCAAACACCTAAGAAAAATTTGCAAGATCAAAATGAACCTTCAAGTTCAACAAAGTCTGAGAAATCAACTGAACAAAATGTGCCTAATGATATTGTTGAACTTTCCTCTCAGCCTTCCACTCAGTTCTCTTCTAGGCTAATGAAAAAGAATCCTCCTTCTAGTCATATTATTAGAGATGAAACAAAAGGAGTTCAAACTAGAAGGCCACTTTTAGGTACAAAAGATAATAATGAACAAGTTTATTTGTCTTTGATTTCAGAAATAGAGCCTAAGACATATTCTGAGGCTAGTAGTGATAGTTGTTGGATTAAGGCTATGCATGAAGAACTTGCACAAATTGAGAAAAATAAAACTTGGGAACTAGTTCCTAGACCTGAAAACAAAAATGCCATTGGTGCAAAGTGGGTCTTTAGGAATAAGTTGGATGAACAAGGGAACATAGTCAGAAATAGAGCTAGATTAGTTTGCAAAGGCTACTCTCAAATTGAAGGCCTGGATTTTGATGAAACTTTTGCTCCTATAGCTAGATTAGAAGAAATTAGAATGTTTCTAGCTTATTCTGTGTATAAAGTTTTTAAATTGTATCAAATGGATGTTAAAATTGCTTTTCTCAATGGTGACTTGTTAGAAGAAGTTTATATGGAACAGCCTGAAGGCTTTGTTGTTGCAGGAAAAGAACATTATGTATATAGGCTGAAAAAGGCCCTCTATGGTCTAAAACAAGCTCCTAGAGCTTGGTATTCAAAGTTGGACACCTATTTACATGAACAGGGCTTCTCAAAAGGAATAGTAGACAGCAATTTATACTTCAAAGTGAAAGATGACAGTATTATAGTTGTTGTTTATGTTGATGATATTATATTTGGCAGTAATAATGTTGCTTTGTGCTCTGAATTTCCAACAATCATGAAGTCTAAATTTTAAATTTCAATGATTGGTGAACTTTCTTTCTTTTTGGGTCTTCAAGTTAGTTAACTTGATAAAGGGATATTTATCTCACAAACTAAGTATGCTAAAGAAATGTTGAAAAGGTTTCAGATGATTGATTGTAAACTAGTTGGGACTCCTATGGAAACCAGCTGTAAACTTTCAAAGGAAGTTGATTAGCCTGATGTGGATCATACTTTGTATAGATCCATGATTGGTAGTCTTTTATACACAAGGCCTGATATTATGCATGTTGTATGCTTGGTTTCATGATTTCAATCTGCACCTAAAATGTTTCATTTGATTGTTGTGAAAATAATTTTGAAGTATGTTGTTGGCATGATAGAGCCTGATGTGGATCATACTTTGTATAGATCCATGATTGGTAGTCTTTTATATTTTGCTGCCACAAGGCCTGATATTATGCATGTTGTATGCTTGGTTTCATGATTTCAATCTGCACCTAAAATGTTTCATTTGATTGTTGTGAAAATAATTTTGAAGTATGTTGTTGGCATGATAGATTTTGGCTTGTGGTACCCTAAGCATGGTGATTTTATTTGGTTGCTTACACTAATGCTGACTAGGCAGGAAATATTGATGACAGGAGAAGCACTTCAGGGAGTGCTTTCTATCTTGGAGGTAGATTGGTAGCCTGGCATAGCAAGAAGCAAGATTCAATATCCTTGTCAACTGCTGAGGTAGAATATATGGCAGCTTCTACCTATTGTACTTAGGTCCTTTGGATGGTTCATACCTTGAAGGACATACAGGTTGATGTTGTTAGACCTATTCACATTTTATGTGATAATACAAGTACTATTAATATCTCCAAAAATCCTATACAACATTCTAGAACTAAACATATTGATATAAGGTATCATTTTCTACATGAAAAGGTGTTGGAAAATGAAGTTATACTATATTTTGTGGCATCTAATGATTAGGTAGCTGATATCTTTACCACACCCCTTCCTAAAGCTCAGTTTGAAACTCTAAGAGACAAGCTTGGTGTTGTCTCTATCAGTTCTCTTCCATGTTAATTCCAGTTCATGGAGACAAGCGAAGCAATTCATGCATATTCTTTTATCCCTCAGTATCTATTTGGCATTATGAGCACATTTCATGTTTGGTTCAGTTTATCTGCCTTTGGAATTGTGTCAAAAGGGGGAGAATTTGGAGAGTATGGAGGCTTGTTTACGCAATTGTTCATATTTTTTCAGTGTTCAGATTTTATGTAGTGTACAATTCAGCTTGTGTTTTGGTAGTGATATGTTTTTGATAGTGATATGCAATATATATTGTGATATGCTTTGTTTATCTAGTTTTTAGTTGTATCTAATGGTTTCTTTCATATGTGACAGGATGGATATGTACTTCATGCAGTCATCATGTTCAGAACAGGTATATTATAGCTATGATATTATTGATTAACCTTTGTATTTGACATCAATGCCAAAGGGGGAGTTTGTTGTCCCTCAATATTATTTGGCATTAATTTCATAACACCAAGTTTGAGGTATTAGGTTGTGCACATGGTGATATTTCAGTTTTTTATGAGTTTATATATCCATGATAATCTATCTTGACATCGTCATCTGCATATAGCATATTTCAGAGATTAGTATGGTACACAATTTGGTTTGGCATATGATCAGTTTTTAGTTTGGATTTATAAAATATATCTACATATTAATATCCTGACAGGTGTTTTGTAAAGACTTCATGATAATATTGGTTTGTTCAAAAGGCATATTGACACACTATATTTCTTTTACAAGGCAACATATTGCTCTCCAAATAGAATTTAACATCATTGTGAGGAAATCTTTGAAAAAAAAGGGTGGCAAATTGACTTTACTGAAAGGTAAAAGATGAAAGAAGGTAATAATAATGTTTTATGAAGTCAAAGTTATAAGGAACTTTTCACCATCAGTGGTAATTATGTTTTTATTGAATGGGAATTCTTTCCCATCATAATTCCCGAATGTATAACATTATTATGTTAGATTTGAGAAAATTCTTTGAAGACTTGGATGGGCATCGATGTTGGATTCATTTTGTAATGATTAGGTTTTTTTACCCTAATCATGGCAGCAGTTACAAGCGAAGCTGGTTTTATGTGTTTGGCTAAAGAGACAAGTTTTATGCAGTGAAGAGCAAGGTAGTGAAGGTATTTTATGTTCCGACCCAAGTGTATTCTTTTGTGTTGCTTTTACTTGGTGTCAATAAAGATCATTGGGCTTTAAATTGTCTTGGTAATCATTGTATTGATTAACAACAGTCATGTTTGTGTTGATCTAAGCATTTTGTTATTCTTGAGGTTGCAGTTGTTAATGTTGTGAGTTGTTTGGCTTTGTGAAATTTGTTTACAGTCAAAATGTTAAGCTTTTGGAGTTTATTCTAATCTCACAAGCCTCATGGTAGTTTTAGTTTTTTTTGTAGGAATGTTGTAAACAAGAGTTTGTTCATCCCTTAATGTGTAAATACTTTGTTAAAAAAACCTAGTCGGGTCTACTGTTAAGGTAGGGTCTAATGTTAATAATAATAAGGGTTTGTTTTAGATGTAGAATGTTTCTTTTGTCAAGAAACCCTATCATTAGTTTGTGGGTTTGACCGAGGTTTTATATTTAGTGGATTTTTTGGTTATTTTTATTATTTTCTTGGAAAGTTGGGTTTTGTATAGTTCCGATGGATTATGGTTGAAGTTTTGTAAAGAGATAGGTTCTTACATTTGGCAAAAGGCAGTTGCAGATTCAGTTTCATATGGAAGTTTTTGTACAGGTTTTCAAAATGATTTTTTTTTACCTAATTTTGTTTTACAATAGAGAACATATAAAATGCTTTGTTATGCTCATTTGTGAGATGGTGAGAGGTTTTTGGAAAGCACGGATTATATCTTTCTAAAGGACAATATATATTTTTTTTGAGGCTTGGAACTTTGTAACTCTGATTCTGAGGTCATTGCAGAATAGAGTATGTGATTAATGAAATAGAGATCAACTCTATATTTATATTACTTTCATAGTTGTACATTTCATAAGACTATCAGTGAGATAGCATTATTGTTAGTGAGACAAATCAGCTAGTGAGGCTTTGTACAAAGAATATTTTTTTTCAGATAAGGCCAGTGAGGCCAAGTTCAAGTGGTTTTATTCCCTGGGAAGGTTTTCACTCAAGAAAAATTCTGTCAAATTTTTTAAATGTGTTAGTTCTCTATCTGTTCATTTCTTTTTACAGCATGAGTTCATTTGTGATCTGATTATTGTTAAAAGATTTCAAAAGAGTTAATTTGGTTGTTAACACTAATTCACCCCCCCTCTCAATGTTAACTGCCCTCCAACAAGAAATACATAAGAACATTCCCACTTATTTGAATTTGATCCAAAACAAAGGTTGGTATGCAAATTCACCTTCTTTATTGATTGAAATTGATATGCAATTTGAACTCAAAGTTTCAAAGTTGAAATACAATTTTGGTAGCACTTCATTTCAAAAGATTAAAGGTCCTAAATAAAAAAGAGCTCTCTCATATTTATAGATGAGAGCTAAGAGCTATTATAGGAAAAAAACTAACTAATTTGACTTATTCAATGACAGAGTCTTTTTTGACTTAGGATTGGTGTTGTTTTTACATGTAGTTGCATCAATACAAAATGACATCTAAAAATGTCAATGCCTATCTACATAATGCATGTGAAAAAGCATAAAAATTAACAAACTCTGGAAATACAAAAAATCATTGTTCCTTGCTTTGAGCTTGGAAATCTTCATATTTCTTTAGGATCTCTTGCATCATTGTCTCATATGGTCTTGAAGTGTAATCGATGATGGTATGGAATTTCGTGACAGAATTCTTCATAGAAGAACAAGCCTTTTTGCATCAATCTAAATGCGTCTTGAGATTGTCCAAGGTTAGTTGTATATCACACAAGGTATCCATAGAAGCCAATGAAAATGCTTCATCTTCAACCTAGTTTTGGATTGCTTCTTTGAACAATTGAATAATATCACTAGCTGGAAGAAATGTATGATCATTGATGGGTCTAGTTATTAGATTTTTTTTTGTTACATTCATGCCTACTTTCAAATAATTTTAGATATATTTTCCAGAAAATAATCCTATATTATACTACCTTTTCATATTTATTATGCAGACTTGGACCTAAATTATAATGATGGAAATATGGTTATGACATAGTAGTGTTGTATGATTTATATGATGGAATGCATGAAATGTGGATGAGATTCTATGTTTTAATTATGGTATTTAGTCTTGTGTACATGATTTTTGAATTAACCTTTTTACACCCAAGGAATAATTGTAGCACGTAGCAATTGGAAGTTGAACCCATAGCAAAAGGAAGATTGGGACAACAAAACAAGGGAGTTACAGATTAAGCAAAAATGTAATAACTATTGTTAAAGATACCTTATGGAGATTGAATGTGCATCATTATTACAAGTTAATAAGCACTAGAAAAGGACTTCTTTACTGATATTATTTTGATAAGTGTTTGTGTGTTTTACATGCAATCCTGTTTTATAAAGTTTTAGTCCTATTGGGATTCTTCTTTATTTTCAGTTATGGTTTGAACAATTCAGTATTAAGTATACACTCTGATATTTAGGAGTGGAAGTTAATGATTGCAATTAGTTGTTGCTTTGAATAAGATTCCCTCAAGCTTGTATATAGCTATTGGTTGAATCTATAGATAAGTTGGTTTTTTCAGTTCTTCATTATCAATTATTTTCAGTTTCAATACATGATGGATATTAAGAATGATTGAATACAATCTGTGAAGATATTATATAATCTTTCATGATATACAATGAATGAAGTCAATTTCATTGGATGCATAGAATCTATTAGTTAGATTAGGTCTCAATTAAGTGAGAATAGCCACTTGAGCAGGCCACTCAAAGTAATTGTTCTTCACTTCATTTTCCATTTGTTTATCTTTTTTTAAATAGTTGTTTTCTATTTATCATTACTTCATGAACTATATGTAAGTTAAACTAGAATCTCATACTTTTATTATTGGTAATGAATGTTCATGAAAATGCATGTAATGGTTAACTAGTAGTACTCCAGAGGTTTAATTAGTTGAGTTGTTAGTTTTGATCAGTTTTGAGTTGATACAGTAATATTTCATTAGTAGTATTTTAGTTACAGTTTCAGTTGTAGGTACCTGTAGCCATTAGTTCTGGCTTATTCTTTTACTGTTATGCAATTTTATGATTTCTAGCAAGCAGAATTACCTGAATAGGATAGTTTAGGTAGATTTGAGTCTTTGAAGGCATATACAATGTTGCACCATCACAAGTTTACAAACCTTGGGTTGGCATTTTAATGTAGTCTTTGCAATGTTGAGTGAATTGTTCAGTTAGATAAACCTCTAAAGTGTGTAGGTTCTACCAAGTTTACAACACATTAGTTTAGACTCTACATTTTTGGCGTCGTTGTTGGGGATGGTGCTATCTTCATAGACTTGTTTTCTATAGCTTTCATAGTCTACATTTTGTTTCAGCATTAGGACTTTTAGACAATATTTTTCAACATTGAAAGATACACTAACATTTTGTAGGACCATTGCTATATATAGCCATATTTCATCTTTGTGGAGGTAGAGAGACTCTTTCGGTAGATTCCTTCCCTCTTCATGCCAAGAAGCCATAGCAAAAATTGGTGAGCCCAGTACTTACAGTGAGGGTAATAGTGAAGAAAAAACTTCCCTACCACCAACATCTACCACACTTACAAAGGGAACATACCGCACCATGGGGGATACAATGGATGATGATCTTGAACGTGCAACATTTGAGTTCCCAATCACTAACTAGGAAAGGGCTACAATGTTGAGAAAATCCCACCTTTAGCCTTACCAATCTTTTATGGGTTAATGATTGAGGACCTAGATACATTTTTGTTTGAATTTGATGTCCTGTGCAAAATTTATGACTATACTTCTGATGTTGATAGGCTCAAACTCTTCCCTGCAACTCTAAAAGATGCAGCCCTAAGATGGTTCATGGGTTAGGCAAGGATGTTGTTCCTAATTGGGACACTATGAAGACATTATTCTTAGAGAAGTATCAAGAATATTGTAGGGGACCTGATAGGGGGAAAGATGACATTTTTAGAATGTCACAAAAGGATGATGAGCCATTAGAAGATTATGTGGAGAGATTTCTATTTACTTTGAAGAAATATCCTCAAAATAAATTGTCAGAAGAATCCCTCAAGTTGGTTTTCTTGAGGGGAGTCAATGATGATTGTATGGATGCCCTTAACCTCATTGGACAAGGAGATATATCTCAGATACTATTTCAATACATTTGTAAGGTTTGCAAGAATTATTCCAAGACCTTCACTAAAAGACCAAGAGGAGATAGGACATCCACTATTGGAAAATCATTTACAAGGGTTTCAAAGATAGAATTGAGCAACCTATTATCCAACATGAATGAGGACATCATCATCCACTTGGAAACTCAGTTGGATACTCTCCACATCCAGAAAAAGAAAGAGGAAGCTGAGGCCATGCTCACAGAATACTATCCAAGATGTAGGCAAAGGAAAGCAAATTGTAAATGCAAGAAGGTGACTAGTATCCAACAAGATAAAGTTGAGAAGCCTGATTTCCAGCCACTTGAAGGAGAGGATGGATAGCTCTTTTATATAGCTCAAGGAATGCCATGGAAATAAAGAAAAGGTATGCCACAAGACCCTCTTAGCTTCAATTCATCCTTTCCCCTTGGAAATCAAAACTTTTATGCTTGGAATTCTCAACCTTGGCCATCAAACCAAAATCCATGGAAAAATGCTCAACAATTACCACAACCCCAACAAAATTGGAACCAACAACAGAAAAATCCTTGGCCACAAAAAAATATCCAAGGTTCCAATTATAATCCCTAATGGCCAACATAGCAAAATCGATTGCAAAAGGGTTAGTAGTGGTAGCAGCAAAACATGAACTATCAGCAACCTATGCTTCCACCTCCACAATAGCAAGCTATTATGCCTCTATCAAATCCTACATTCTAACCACCTAATCCACCACAAATACCTGCACCTAACCCTAACAACAAGCATGTCCAATAGGCTTATACTAACAAAGTTATGCAATACCCAACTTATGGGGTAGAGGTAAGTGATGTCCACCTCAAATCAGGTAAACAAATTTTTGGACCTTCATCCCCCCAAATTACTAAATTAGAGGATGAAACACCTACAATTGAAGATTTAGAAAAAACACCTTTGGAACCTTAGTCAAATTAGGTACACCAAAATACCCCAAGTCCAAATCCACCTTTTCCTAAATGCTTATCCATTCAAAAGCATCACACACAGGCTGAGACAAACCTCTTGGGTCAATTAAAAAATGTGAGCATCAAGATTCCACTCATCCAAGCTATCAAATACATTCCTATTTATACTAAAACTATAAGTGATCTATATCTTAAGAAACTGAGAAGAAAAAGGAAAGATCCTCAGACAATTCATGTCTTGGGAAACCTTGTGGATATCATGTTATGGAGCATACTATCCCAAAGTATACAAACCTTGGTATTCCCATAGTGGACATTAATATTAATGGGACCCTCATTAAGAACACTTTGATAGACTTAGGGGTAGAAATCAATGTTATACTAAGGAAACAATGTAGTTACTTTAGTTAGCCAACCTTAGACCTACACAAACTATTCTACAGCTAGCTAATAGGTCAGCAATCAAGCCTAAAGGAATCACTGAATACTTAGTTATTGCATTGGATTTCTGGGAATATCTTGTTGATTTTATAGTTTTACAACCAAAGGTTAATCTTGCAGGCTATCCACTCATCCTAGGCAGACCCTAGTTAGCTACAATCGATGCATTTATAGGTTGTAGATTTGGCAATATGATAATATCCAATGGGACTGTTACCAATGAATTAGTACTCTATCCTCCATCCCAACCATATGTTGACCTTGAGAAAACTATTTGGACCACTCTAGATGAGGAAGATAACTATTCTATGCAAACATTGATGACTATAGAATGCAACCCTTTATTGGATGATCAAGATGAAGATGAGATAATTGCTCACATAATCCAAAATGACTACGGTAGGAGCCTGCAGTAATAGGATTGTCTTGCATGCCTACAAGACCCCTTGCAAAGTATTATACCCACAAATTCCTCAAAAGAAATATCTTAGATCTTTCATTCCTTACTACCACAACAATGTGTACCAATCATCTCAAGCCTTGACCTCTCATCCCTTAAAGAATCATCAAAGGAATTGGAAATAATGCCAGGAAATATGTTGAACATAAATAATGCCTTAATTGAAGAACAGCAAAATTCCCTGCAAACAGTGTTGCAGACACACTCAACAGCATATGCATGGGATTACCATGATATGAAAGGCATATATCCTAACTTATGTATGCACAATATTTATATCAATGATTTTCATAGACCCATTCGACAACCCTAGAGATGTATGAACCCTACTTTGAGATACATAGTCAAAGTTGAACTTCAAAAACTCCTTGATGCAGGCTTTATCTATCCCATGTCTGATAGTGAATGGGTCTCACCTTTGGTAATTGTTCCTAAGAAAGGTAGAAAATAGATATTTTGTGTAGATTATAGGGAACTGATTATAGCCACTAGGAAATACCACTTTCCATTTCCCTTCATAGATCAAGTACTTGATTCTTTAGTTGGGAAAAAGTATTTCTCATTCCTAGACAGTTTCAATGGTTATAATCAAATAAAAATTGCTACAAAAGATTAGGAAAAAACTACATTCACATGTCCCTGGGGTACTTATGCTTACTTTTTTATGTCCTTTGGCTTATGTAATGCTCCAGCTACCTTTCAAAGGGTAGTGCTCAACATCTTTTATAATTATGCTCATGATTGTATGGAAATATATATGAATGATTTCACTACATATGGTGAGACTTATGAGGAATCCCTCAACAATTTGGAAAAAGTATTGAAAAGATGTAAAGAACGCAACCTGTCACTTAGCGATGAAAAGTGCTTTATGATGATGACACAAGGAATTGTATTAGGGCACTTTATATCTAGTGTAGGGATTCAGGCTGATCCACACAAAATAGAAATTATATCTAAATTACGTGTTCCACAAAATCAAAGAGATATCAGAAGTTTCCTTGGTCATGCAGCCTACTATAGGAGGTTTATTAAAGATTTTAGTAAGATTGTTGCACCATTATTTTTTTGTTGAGCAAAGATATTGAATTTCAATGGACATTAGAATGCCAACACTCATTTGAAGAGTTGAAGAAATCCTTGACTCAAGCACCTATTTTGAGGAGACCTAATTGGACTTTACCCTTTCATATGCATATAGATGCTTCAAACTCTGCAATTAGAGCAATTTTGGGTCAAAAAGAGGGTTAAAAAGAGTATGCAATTTACTACATTAGCAAATATCTTCAAGGAGCAAAGCTGAACTATATTGTCACAAAAAGGGAGATGCTTGCAGTAGTGTATGCTATCAATAAATTTAGGCATTACATTACTAATTATTCAGTATTTTTCCACATAGATCACACTGCTATTAGATATCTTATGAATAAACTTGTAGTAGGAGGTGGATTGGTCAGATGGCTACTCCAAGAATTTGATATTACCATAGTGGAAAAACCTAGTGAAGCTAATGTAGTGGAAAATATTTTGTCAAGATTACCAACACAATCAGCTGAAGAAGTGGTGGATGATTCATTCCCATATGAAGACTTATTTTCTCTAAATGTATACAATTCATGGTATGTTGATATTGCCAATTATTTAGTAATAGGGCAGATTCCACCACACTTTTCTCCTAGAGAAAAGAGGAAGCTGGTAGACAAATGTTTTTCATACTCTTGGATATTAGGTTTTTTGTTTTATATTGGCTAGAAAACATCATGAGAAGATGCATAAGGGAAGATGAAATATTTGATATTATGAAGGCTTGTCATGATGAGCCATGTGGAGGTCATTTTGCAGCAAAAAGGACAGCATTTAAAATCCTCACAACTGGTTATTATTTGCCAACTTTTCACAAATATTCTATTAAATACACAAGGAGTTGTAATAGGTATCAAAGGATGCGTAAACCAAGTAGGAGTGATGAAATGCCATTGCAACCTCAGTTGACATTAGCTCCTTTTGATAAGTGGGGTCTAGACTTTATTGGACCAATCTCACCTACTTCTAACAAGGAATATATTCTTATTTGCACTGATTACTTGACTAAGTGGGTAGAAGTAAAGGCCTTGTAGTTTTCTAGAGATGGCAATGTGGCTAAATTTTTGTATGAGGATATATTTACTAGGTGTGGAGTACCTAGAGAAATAGCAACTGATCAAGGTCCACAGTTTACTTCTGACCTCATCACCAAATTGGTTGAAGAGTACCAAATTAGAGACAAGAAGTCAACACCTTACCACCCTCAGGCTAATGGTTAGGTGGAAGTCACTAATAGGTAAATTGAAAGTATTCTCACCAATACAATGCAACTACATAGGAAATATTGGGTTGCAAGGTTACCAGAAGCAATATGGGCATATAGAACAACCTGGAAAACAACAATTGGCTTTACAATATGAGTTAGTATATGGTAAGAAAACAGTCCTTCCAATTGAATTTGAATACAAAACATTAAGAACAGCAGTAGAACTAGAAATGGATCTAAAAAAAGCTCAAAAATAAATGTTGCATAATTTAAATGGTTTAGATGAGATCAAAATGGAGGCAATCCATCACACTAAGGTAGTACAACAACAAAGGATGAAATGGCATGATCAGTACACTAAAATAAAGGAGTTCATTGTAGGGGACTGGGGACTATTATATGATTCAAGGTACAAAGACTTCAAAAGGAAACTCCAATATAGGTGATTGGGCCCCTATGAAATCAGTCAAGTTTATCCTAATGGGGTATTCAAGTTGCATACCATAGATGTGGTCAGATTTTCTCTTCTTGTAAACAGCCACATATTGAAGCTATATAAGAAGCCATTACAGAAAGATGATTTCATATTCTCCCTATTTCAACAATATGGTGCTCACAGTGAACCAGATACAAAATCTAACACATAAAGTGATATTTCACAACACATGGTCTACTAGGAACTTCTAGTGACCCAGTGATTGAGCTACACAGCTCAATCCCTAAGATCACTCAGGTTTAATCTCCTACTTTCTCTCACAAGCACACACAACACAGTTTTAATGATGTTTATAATTTCTCCACTAGGCCTTGTTTTTTAACCATATTCAAAGGGGTCCTGATGTCGTAGAGACATGTAGCAATAGTTGACACAATTCAAAAAGAATCTTGTTGCTGACAGTACCTATAGCACCATCTGATAGAAAAAAAATCAAAATTTTTCATGCCACAGTAACTATAGTTCACGCACATTCGTCTCACCACTTTCACATGCAATAGCCATCATTTTAAAATGAGTACCCGTAGCATGAATATTTTATTCCTTGCTACCACTTCTCATTTCAACCATTTGAGCTATCACATCACGAGCTAATAAACATCTCATATATCACATCCATTTTATTTTTCCACCTCACAATCCATTCACATGCAACTAATATTGGTCACATAAGTACAAAATCCAGATACAAGCTTTTTAGTTTACATGCATGGTGATCAGTTATGTTTTCAAGCTAGTACACAAGGTACGCTATCATAATTAGCATAAATTTCAATAAACTTTCATTATATCTTTCATATTAATTCATGCTTGCAAAAAGTCCTTACCATTAATTTCCTTATTAATCATACCACTTCCCAAACATAAGTTCAAGTGTGGTCACTTCCACCATTAAGTTGGGGGGAGGGTACAATTCAACTCACTTTTTCTTTTTAAATTCACCACCTAAATCAAATTCAATAGATATGCACGACATGCAAAACCCTCCTCAATTACATTTTATTTTTTCCTGCCATCTCTAATTGTCAATTTCAAACCCTGAGCACTTGAGCTTAATCTAAACCAGAAGTCAAAACTAGAACCTTTTTATGAGCTCAAATTGAGTTGGTACTGAGAAGAGAAGTTGCAGTTGTGGAATGGTAGTAAAAGTACATAAAGAAACGGTAGAAAGAAGAAGGGTTTTGAGGGTGGTAGAGTGGATTGATCTAAATTATCAAGACTGAATTGGATACATCAAGCAAAGAAAAGAAGGTCATAATGGGAGGATACATTATCAAGCAGGAGTAGGCAGCTCATAAAAAAATTCTGGAAGATGCAATGGTTCTACCCATTTTTACCAGCGTTGGCTAGCTTGATTATTTCCTGAAATTAATAGAATTCAGCAATGATATGACAAGAAGGTTTGCAACTACACTTGAATATGATGAAGCAATGGTGAAGGTATTTTTACTAGATACATCTAAGACCTCCATTGCACAAGTCACTGGGTTATTGAGAACTAGGGTAGAGTTTCCAACATGTGCTGACGTAGTTGCAGCCAAGGAGGAATTATGTGAATGAGAGGAATTAGACTCATCATCACAAGGTACAAAGAGACTCTTTTTCCTAGTTATGGGTGAATTGTGCTTCCTAAATTGTTAGATATATCACCTGTGATGGTAGGAAAAACCTATTATATACAGTTCATTTCAAATTACTTAGTCACCTTCGACATAATAAGTTAATGAATGTACCAAACATTCTTTATAATTTGTTGAAACGAATGGCATCAGAATACCAAAGAAAACAAAGTAACACTTCTCTATCTCATCACTATTTAATTACTTTACTAATAAAAAGAAGTTTGAGGATTTAGTACCCACAAGTGAATTGGGAATATTTTAAGGAGTGTACAGATATTAACAGTGTGTTGGATGCACCTGTAGCACCTAAGAATGTAGAACCTCAAGATGAACCTGTAAGGGAAATCCCTCATGTCTCCCCTATGGCTTCACCTACCTATAGCCAAGGTGAGCAAGAGGAACCTAATGATCCAGAGTCTAGATCACATATAATTGAGGAAATTCCATTTTCTTCAAAATCACAAGGACCAAAGAACAAGAGAGGCAGTACATCCACATCCTCCAAACCCTCTAAAAAAAGAGAGAAGAGGGATACTCAAAAGAAGAAAGAGGGTGTTCCAAAGAAGAAGAAGGATGTTCAAAAGGAAAAGAAGAAATTTGAGAAATAGATACTTACACCTAGACGTTCAGGTAGATTAAGGAGATAAGGTGCCATGACAGGAAATATAGAGAAACCTAAAGAAGAAGAAGAAGAAAAGAACAAAGAATAGCAACAAGAAGATGTCACATTGGTAGAAATAAATTATGAAGGAAAGGGAGATATCCTCGATAATGTGAATATACCAATGAAAAGGAAGAGATATGTACTAACAACTTCTGATTCAAAATTAGAAGATATGTTTACTACTAAAAAAACATAAAAGGAAACCCTGGATAGTCCCATTCATGGAGACTATGAAGGGGAAGGTAATGAGTAGTTTTTGGATACATAGGAGATGTATATAGATGAAAGATATGTTAGGAAGGAGCTCCAAGAAGCCTTAGATAGGATTAAACACTTGGAAGAGATAGTAAAAAGCTATGAATAAAAGGAAAAGGAGAAGGAAACAAAAATACAAGAAATGGAGGAGAAATTGCAAATGTATGGCCACAACACTAAGCTTGATTTACAGGTACAATTGGCCATAACTAAAATTGGGGATGGAGAACTAGTTGTACTAGATCAAAAACCTCCTTCCATCAAGACTCCAACTTACCATACCACCTTGTCACTTGCTCATCAGCTATTGAAAATGATTGAGGAGTTTTCACAGGAAAAGGAAAATGAAAGAAGGAAAAAGAAATTTTTATTGAAGAGCGTACAAAGGAACTTGAAAAGAAAGAGACGAAGTTAAGTAGATCGGCAGTCAGTTTGGAGGAAGTAGTAGACAAAGCTGCACAAATCATCAGATGTAGACCACCAACAAGGACATACACATTGTTTATGTAGGAAAGATTTTTTATGTTTTCAGTTTAGCAAGTTTATTAGTAAATAGTTAGTTGGTATGAGTAGAATCTTTGAGTTTCTTAATACTTTTTCTAATTCTACATCTGAGGATCAAGATCCATTGTGTGAGTATTATTTACACAATTATGTGGTACCAGATGAGCCAAAGTGAAATCCTTTGATTTTTGTAGGGGGTATCCAAGTTAGAGCACTTGCATCCTATTACAGGAATGAACAACCCAGGGGTGAAATAATGGAAGATTATGAGGAGAGAGAGAAATCAATTTCTCTCTGCATAAGGAAAGAAGCTAAAAACCTTGATACAGTCATTGATGAATGGTTGAATCTCATTGATCATAAGGGTGTGGGAAAGAAAATCATGAAACTCAAGAAGGAAGATCATGAAAGAATGCAAAAAATAGTTGTAGGTCTGGGACAACAATGCTATATACATGTACAAAGTAGATGGAACATCCTAACTCTGGAATTATAGAAAAAGGAACCTCATTCAATGTATAATTTCACTACCATTCTCCAAAGGGTACACAAGTACACAGCAACTAGTGTTAACAAAGGGATTTAATAGGTACCACTCACCTTTCACCCACCTATCCTACTCTATCTAGTTCCATATTGGATTGGGGAGAAAGGTGAGCAATGTGAGAGAACTGGAAATATCATAATGAGTCAACTTGCAGAATACAGAGGTTTTTACTTGAAATAGATCCAAGGATTTGATGATTTTATGGACTTGAGGCAGATCACCTTGCATTATAATCAGCACCCCTAGTGTTTGCTTGGGGACAAGCAAAAGTTTAGTTCGTGGGGGTGATGGGTCTAGTTATTAGCTTGTTTTCTATTACTTACATGCCTACTTTCAGATACTTTTAGATATACTTTCCAGACAATACTCCTATATTATACTACCTTTTCATACTTATTATGCAGACTTGGACCTAAATTATAATGATAGAAATATGGTTATGACATAGTAGTTTTGTGTGGTTTATATGATGGAATGCATGAAATGTGGATGGAATTCTATGTTTTAATTATGGTAGTTAATCTTGTGTACATGCTTTATGAATTAACCTTCTTGCATCCAAGGAGGAACTGTAGCAAGCAGTACTTGGAAGTTGAACCCGCAACAAAAGGAAGACTAGGACAACAAAATAGGGGAGTTCCAGATTAAGCTGAAATGTAACAACTATTTTTAAAGACACCTTCTAGAGATCAAACATGTATCATTATGAAAAGTTAATAAGCACTGGAAAATAACTCCTTTACTAATAGGATTTTGATAAATGTTTGTGGGTTTTACATGCAATCCTATTTTACAGAGTTTCAGTCCTATTAAGATTCTTCTTTCTTTTCAGTTATGGTTTGAACAATTTAGTCTTAACTATATGATTTGATATTTAGGAGTGGAAGTTAATGATTGCAATTAGTTGTTTCTTTGAATAAGATTCCCTCAAACTTGTATATAGTTGTTGGTTGAATCTGTAGATAAGCTAGTTAGTTTTTCAATTCTTTATTATCAGTTATTTTTAGTTTCAAGACATGATGGATATTCAAAATGATTGAATACAATCTATGAAGAAGATCTTATGTAATATTTCATGTTGTGCAATGAATGAAGTCAATTTCATTGGATTTGTAGGATCTTTTAGTTAGATTTGGTCTCAGTTAAGTGAGAACAACTACTTGAGTAGGCCACTCAAGGTAATTGTTCTTCACTTCATTTTCTAGTTTTTTATCTTTGTTTAAATAGTTGTTTTATGTTTATCATTACTTCATGAACTAAATGCAAGTTAAACTAGAATATCATACTTTTCTTATTGGTAATGAATGTTCATGAACATGCATGTAATGGTTAACTAGTAATAATCTAGAGGTTTAATTAGTTGAGTTGTTAGTTTTGATCAGTTTTGAGTTGATACAGTAATATTTCATTAGTAGTAGTTCAGTTGCAGTTTTAGCTATAGGTACATGTAGCCATTAGTTCTAGCTTATTCTTTCAATGTTATGTAGTTTTGTGATTTCTAGCAAGTATAATAACTTGAATAGGATATTTTAGGTAGTTTTGAGTCTCTAAAGGCATATACAATGTTGCACCATCACAAGTTTACAAACCTTGGGTTGACATTTTAATGTAGTCTTTGGAATGTTGAGTGACCTATTTAGTCAGATAAACCTTTGAATTGTCTAGGTTATACCAAGTTTACAACACATTAATTTAGACTCTACAATCATCATCAAGAATATTACTCGGTAATTCTTCAATTTTGTTTACCAAAATCACACGGTGCTCTTCAACATCTTCTTGAACTTGTTGCACATCTTTGATTAGGCTCTTGATGACATGTATGTGATTCCTAATTGATTCCTTGGTCTCCACATACTTATCTTTGTTAGGAATAACCCCAACTTCAACTAACTTACCCAATTTTACTTTCTTTAACTGGATCCAAGACTCAAGATTATGTTCCATCTCCCTTTTCTCAATGAAAAGTGTATTGTCTATCTTTTCTAGATCAAGTTTCACCTTTGACATTTGTGCAATCCTTTCCACTGCACTAGTAATGAACTGTGATCCATGCCCAATTATTTTTCCATAAATTCATGCATTACTTTACCCTTTGAATAGTACTTCTCAACCTTCTAGACCAAAGGTTCTTCTATGCTCATCACAATAGGTTCTACAATCTCATAATATTTTGTAATCCTTCTTAACATGAAGGTGAGATTCTTAGCTTTTTCCTTATACATATCCTTGGTCTCCTTTAGCTTGTCAAACTTTTCCATAAATGTAGTCAAAGACGTTTTAGCATCTTCCTTTGCACTTGTGTTTGTAATTTTCCCAAGTTCAACTCTTGTAATGGTATAATCCTCTATGTTAGTTTCCTTGT
Organism: Sequoia sempervirens; assembly: GCA_007258455.2. Lineage (NCBI taxonomy): Eukaryota > Viridiplantae > Streptophyta > Pinopsida > Cupressales > Cupressaceae > Sequoia > Sequoia sempervirens. The sequence continues at coordinate 434,621,513 of VDFB02105785.1, read as the reverse complement.
TATCTTTTCCTTGAGGAGATTCTGCCACCTCTACATACTTGTATCCAGATTTATCAATATGTAATTGGGAGAAAATCTTGGGCTTCTTTTTCCCTTTGGTCTTTGGTGGAGCAAACTCATCAGGAGAAACTACTTAGCTTTTTCCTTTTAGGAGCTTGCGCAGAAAGCCATGGAGGGATAAACAAAACACCACTTTTTGGCCCTATTGCCATTGCATGAGTCATTTTTGTATCTACAGACACAAATTTAGTAGTTACAATAGTAAGTCTCAGTCCTCACGAAACCTGGAATCTACACATTTGATGCATCTAGTAGTGATTCATTCATGCACTGATCAAAATCTGACTATGAAGAAATATCAAAGGAGATGATAAATTGGGAATTGAAGATGGAGACCTAAAAATAACCTCTACATTCTACAATATTGATCTCGAGGAAGGGGATGAAAGAATTGTATGTATAGATAGAGGTATTATTACATTGAGTGTAGGAAAAACTATTACAATTGGAGGTGAATTCAAAAGAGGAGGAGGAGGCGAGGTAGGAATAGGAGGAGTTGAAGGTGTTGCTACAGCAATAGGTGATGATGTTTGAGGAAGATCTTGTGAGATATTATCATGTGGCTCTTGTGCATGTTCTTCCTCTGTAGGTTGCTCTTCTTCTGTAGATGGTGTTGTGCTCTTCCCACAAGTAAATATGATCTTTAGTCCCTTGTGTGTGGAAGAGGGAGGAATACTTTCCTTGTTCTTAGTTCTGATTTCCTATTGCCTACTTTCTTGATCATCAAAATCCTCGCCCTCAGAACTCGTAGTGAAAGGTTTCAACTTAATACCTTTCCTCTGCAACCATACATTGGTATTACTTAAAATAGGTGCAAACCATTGTTGTATCCTCCTTTTGGGACCATTGGATGAGAGGCAAAGGTTTTCTTGCTATTTTTTTTCTGCATAAGCAGCATTCATGATATCACTAGTATCCTTTATATCTTCCTGGGAATATCTGCTAAACCAAGATCAAAGATTTCTCTATAGTGAGCCTAGAGTAATCCATTCTCCTGACATCCTCATCATCTCTATATTCTACCCAAATATCCTCAGCATGGTAGATATGTGTATGAATTTTCATTATCTTTCATTTCATGCCTCTATAGTCAAAATCTATTCTTCATTTGAAGGTTCTCAGAGTTATGATTTGCATTTCTAATTCTACTAATTTAGCCTTGGGCATCATTTGCACTGAATACTTTCTAATGGTGATAGGAAATTTGAACCCTGGCTTACGAATAGCTTGTTGTTGATTATGCACAAAGATAACTTTCCTACACAACTCCATTAATAAAAATTTATCAGTAGGATACCTTAGCAACATGTAAGGATATCCTATAAAGCAACCCACCCTAAGATAGGTGAAAGTAGGGAATTGTAAGAAAATGCACCCATATTTTTTCACCACTTCCCATGCTTCGTCTAAAACTCTTCTCTTTTCTAGTGATGGATCAAACATGCACAATAATGGTGCAAAGAAATCATCATTTTTCCTTCTGAAGTGCTTGATACTTCCTTCAAGGGTTATTTGAGGATAATATTTGTGTACAGGCACATATCTTCTATCTCCTTCTATTTCCATGCCTAGATATTGTCTTATTGTAGTTGCAACATATAATAGGTATGTAGTCATGTAGAACTTCAAAGAAGTGTGCACCTTAGTAAGTTGATCATGAATTGCATCACTAATCTATGCGCCCCAAAAGATGTGTTGCTTCCTCCTCCTGATAACCTTAATGTGTGTATACATTCATTCCTGAAATATTGAAGAAGTTGGAAAACCTTTAATCCTACTCAAGAGAGTAATCAAATCATTCACATCATCCACAAAATCACTGTGGGGAAAGCTTTTGGGCCATCGTTTTAGCTTAGGCCTTGGATTCTTCAACCACTTGGTGTTGATTAGTTGCTTAGCCACATTTTGATTCTTGTCATAAGTCTCCTAAGCATGTTGAATAGTGAAATCTATATAGGTTCTCATATTTGGAACTTGGAAAACCATATCAAAGAAATTTGTGTCAAGTCTCATCATCACATGACCCAAAGAATCTTTAACACTGCTATCTTCTCTGATATAATGGGAAGCTACTTGTAGAAAAAATTTAGGATAGTGAGCTGCCACTAGAAACAAAGAAACCAAATGAATGTTACTATCAATTACTGCTTCCATCTCTTGACTTAGAGGTTGCTTCTCTGTTCTCTTAAAAAATTCATCCATGTCTACATGTCCTATCTCTATATCCTTGATCTCATCAACTTTGGATGAAACCACTATAGGGGATAAACACCTTGGTATTTATACTTCATGACAAATTTCTTGCTTGAAGATGGAGATTCCTTGGTTGTCATTGAATGAATCAGGGAATGGGGATATCTTGCAAAGCAAGCCTTGACAAATGTCTAAAAGAGCACAAAAAGACGTTGCAATGAGACAAAGGGGTTCTCCCCAATATTAGAAAAATATTGAATTGAGTAAGAGTAGGAGTGGGAAGAAACCAAGTGGGTATAATGGAGTTAGTAGGTGGAAGCAATGGAGCAGAAAAAATTGAGCATTTGCAAGCGAAACAGAGCTTTGAAAGCATTTTGGGAAAATTCTAGGTGTTCGTGAAAATTTTAGTATTTTATGCAAGGGTGTTGATTTTTAGTACTCCTGCATGCCTTAGGAAGATCATACACAGAGTTGTTGATTTTCAGTGCTACTACATGACTTGCATGAGTTTGATTTGTAGAGCAGTCGTGCTGAATTTCAGTGCTACTACACTAACTTTGCACATTTGGATGGACATATGTAGCAGCACACTTTTTCAGTGCCAATGCATGTGGGTAGTTTAAATATCATGTAACCACACTAATTTTTAGTGCACATGCATGATTCACTTATTGGAAATTTTCACATGTCATGGCACTAATTTTTAGCGACATAACATACATCAACAAAAATATTTACTCAAGGGATCATCATGTAGTGGCGGAGTTTTTTTGCTCTAGTACATGTATTAGGGAAGATCATCATGTGGTGGCAGAGAAAAACCCTGCCACTACATATATGTTATATGCTTGGAAGGACACATGTAAAACCCTTTTCAGGGTTGAGGAAATTTCCTGCCTATGCAAAGGATTTGGTATATTTTGCATCATCGGTGTTTTTCACCAATGATGCAAAATATAGGTATCATGACAATGAAGAACTTCAATGATTTTAGAAAGATTACACATTCAAATTTTATATGTTGATGCAATGAAAATCACCATTTAAACATGGAAAAACTCAAAGGAAACTCAGAAAAAAAACCATGATGACACATCCCTAAACAAAAAATGAAACCCAATTTCAAAACATAGGATTTTTATGAGCAAACCGACTTCAAAATCTCAAAGATGGAAAGACAAAAAGAAATCTAATCAAACATTATTTCACATAGAATGAGAAAAAAATTAAACAAAAATACAAAGCATTTATAGTACTTTCGAAGGCATATAAATAAATATGGACAAGACAATACATACCTAGAGAAATGCGTTGACAAAAAAGAAGCAAACCCTAGCATGAAAACGCAATTGAATCCTCTCTAAATCCATGCTTAAATGAAATCTGGAGCTTCAACTAAGTTTGCAAGAAGAATATGTGCAAAGTGGAATAAACACAAATGAAACCTTAAATGACTTAAAAAGCTATTAAAACCCATTAAACAAAAATGCATTAATGAACTTGATGTTCATTAATGCCTAAACGTGTGAAGACAGAACTCATGCACTAGCACTAAAAAATAGTGACAGTGCAAATAATTCAAAATTTTACAATCATGTAGAGACACTGAAATTGAGTGTTGATGCATGTCAAAACCATACTCCATGTAGGAGTGCTGAAAAATAGCACCCATGCATGGGCCAAAAAAATTCTAACTTAGGAAAGACCCAAAAGTGAGAAAATACATATTTTGAAGGTTTTCGAAAAATGGAATGAGGTGAGCGCTCAAGAAAACTATTCGAGACTCACAATCACACATAAAGGAAAGTGAAATTATGCCTCGTTTTAGATTCTTAGAATGCATGAGGCTACAAAAAACAAGTTTTGTAGGGGTTATCCCATGAATCAAGCCCAACTAGATTCAAGGATAACATCTAGCTCTAGCTAATGAGCCTCCTTTGATCGTTCTTTAAAACAATCGAAGGGAGAAGAATTCTAGTCTCTAAGTTCCTTCATCCATCCATTGGGCATAGAGTTAGGTGACAAAAACAAAAAGACTCAAAAATAAAAAAGATGCAAATACTATACAATTATTAACAAAGACATTTGTCACTTCATTGAGTAAAGAGTCTCAGATGTTGCCCATTGTGTGGAAGAGCAAATGGTGTGCCATCTTCGTATGCAAGAAGAAAACTATTTTCACCACCGAGTTGATGAATTTTGAATGGACCTTTCCATAGTGAATCAAACTTCCCATGTATACCCTTTGGTTCTCTCCTCTTGTCCCACAAGAGAACTAGATCTCCAACTTGGAAATATCGAAACTGTGCCTTCTTTTCGAAAGGATTCTTCACTTTTTCTTGATGTTTCGTGATATGGTTCACTACTTGAACATGTTTCTCCTCCAATTCAAAGAGATACATAATACTCTTATCAATTGAGTTGTCAAAATTCTCATCCTTAATGGCCTTAGCCAACTTGAGGGCTGGTAATTCTAATGCGATTGGTGTTACCAATTTTTCGCTACAGCTCAATTGGTGGAGCTAGTTTAAATATTGTTATATCTTAAAGTGAAAAGATAGTTATTTCTACATATGATTAAGTGTTGTTTTCACTATACTTATCATTCATCAAGTGGCAGTATTGCAAGTGTTTTAAGGAAGTTGAGTTTCAGAAGTATTGCTCAAATTTTCACAAAATCAAATCAAGTACAGAACTGAGTATACAAATGATAAAGCATAATAGAATGCTTTCATTTATTTCATGAAGTGATTCACATTACATGTTTTCATTTGATTGCAAGAATACAAATGATAATACAACTTTGCAATTCAATGCTTTTCTTTCAGAATGGAAATGAAAGAACGAAATTAAATATCCACACAAACCATGGTTTTAGTCGTTTCCATTCATGACAAGAAAGGAAATATACAATTGAAAGTGAAAAGTAGATAACATGGGACATATATGTCATTGCCTGAGTTGGTCTTTGGTTGATGCCTAGTAGATTGATCCATTCTACTTCCGCTCTTGAATTTACTTGCAAAAGATTGAGAAGGGCGTTAATTAAGAGCTCGAGATATGAACTATACTACATGCCATACTAACAGAGATATATTTCAATCCTTGCAATGCATAGAGTAACTAAAACAAAGGAATAGAAGCATGAACTGAAAAGGGAAACATCATCATCACATATTGTTTTTTTATGCTAACATCATTTGTTTCCTTGTGCAGATATAGGAAAAGTCATGTAGCTGATTATCTTTTGAAGACCAAGCATGTGGAGAAAAACAGGGTCCCACAAGGGTAGAGCTCGACATGCTGCCCCTTATACATTACAGATGGGAGTGAGTGAAGGAATGCAATTATCATGTTCATCTGAACTATACAACTAAAAGAGTAAAGAAAAGTTCATTTATCAAAGCCATCAAGCTGAATGTTCACTCATAACAATCAAGTAGTATGCTTCCTGAAAGCTACAGGTGGACAGTAGACTTAAATGAGCTCAATCAATTCAACTGACTACACTATTTTCATGATTGCTAATCTCAAATATTGTTGTACAGTTTGCATTTTGCTGCCATGAGTGTTGTTTATGTGTCTTGTTTCATGATATTATAGCAATGTTCCATCTTTAAACAATGATAATGAATAGGCATACATAATGCCTCAACAAGGAGCATTGTTTCATATTTTTGATATGGGGAGAGAGCAAGGCATAAGACAGTTTTTATTAAATGGAACATAAAAATGCATGAAGAGAGCTTCATATTTTCAAGCATCAGAATATGCTTTCAAAGAGTACTTAATAAGAATTTGAGTAAGCAAAATACATTCCCAGAATGGACAAAGCTTTAAAGGGTTTAAGCTAAAGCAACATAAGTTAAATAAGGAATTACGGTGAATAAGAAATTTGCATAATGAACAAGGTTCACAATGCATGGAGAAGCTTATATATCATGTCCTGAGAGTTCCAGAAATCACATACATCAAATGCCTTCATGAAATGCAACAAGGGTTTGTTCATAGCCCACTTTTCTATCAGAAGTTCAAAACCCATCTAGGGTTTCTTTTCATTTGCAGCAGAGTTGAGGAGTTGAGCTCATTAGAGATGCCATATATGCAGAGGAACTGGAAATTAAATTGAGCAAAGATCACATATATACCCAGTTTCAGAAATTGGAGATCTCAACTAAAATGCAGAATGTAATCAAAGGTGAATAATTTTGAGCTTTTAGCTCTCAAAATGAATACCCATATGAGGGCTTCAGTTGAATACTCAGTTTTCTTCATATCACGGTGTACCCACGTTGGGTTTTTGCATGAAGTACATAATAGGTGAATTCCTTTCAGGATAAAGTGAACCCACATGGGGGTTTGATTTTAAATTACAGATTTTTCATTTTTCAAAATACCCACATTGAGGTTTTGAATTAAAAAGAAGATAGTGCAATTTTCAAGAATACCCACATGGGAATTTCTACATAGAAGCAAGATAGATGTTTTCTTTCATTTTCAGAGGAACCCATATGGGGTTTTTGAAAGAAGAATAGAGTACAGAATTGTACAATGGTGGGTTGAGCTCCAACAGATAAACATGGTTTTCTTTCAAGTCCCAGTATATTCATATTGGGGATTTGGTTTTAAAATGCATTTTCTTCAAAATAGCAAACACCCACATGAGAATTTATTTCAAAATGCAGAATACACACTATATTCTCTTGGGTCAAACCCAGAAAATTACAAGGAAAACCCATTGTGTACAAGAGTGGCCGCGGCCAAGAGGAGGTGTTTCGGCCCCAAGTTTCATTTGGAAATAGAGGAACTCTTTTGGGTCTGTCGTCTAAGACCAGAATCTGAAGGAAAATGGGTGGAGCCATACAATTTTCTAAGTAAAAATGCATTTGAACATATATGCATAGCAGAGCCCGTATGTGGCCTTGGGTTTATAAATGAAAATGACATTTTTGCAGAATTATAAAGCTTCCCTAGGTTCTGATTTTTTTTTGCAAAGAAATGCTATGAAATGATGCCAAGAGAAAGCAATGGAGCAAGAGTTTACCATGCACACCATGGAAGAGTAGGAAACCACGGCCAAGCTCTCACGAGTTTCAAAATGTAGAAGGTCGAGCCCTTACAATAGTGGCCAAGAACACATAAACAAGAAGCAAGAATACAGAGCCATATATCATCAGAAAATTATATCACTGTCATGGCCTATGAGGCCTTTTTCTCATCAAAAAACCAAGGAATGAAGAGATAACAGTTAGCAATTCTCACCATAACTGGAGGCTGAATATGATCAGAGTTGAAGGCTCGAATGAAGGCTCAAATGGGGGCTCCAAATCGAAACCCTGGCGCATACATGGTGGCGGCTCAGAAGCATTCTTTCCAGAGTCTTCACTTGCAAATGATACGAAATGATAGGGATTCCTTGGTTTTTATATTAGGGTTCTTTCTTTTTCCCTAATTCGAACTTAGGAGTTTTGTGTAAATATTTCAATTTATTATTCCCTAGGTCAATTATCATGTGGCCGGATATATTGCTTTAGGTCGAGCCTTGCTGAAATTTCATTGTGACATTGTTGCTTAAGTATATTAGGGGTAGAGCATTTTGATTTGTTTCAAGTCAAAAGAACCTTATGGTTTTTATTTTTTATCAAATTCCTTGTTTTAATAAACCTTATTTATATGCTTCAGGTTTTATTTTATTGATTTTTAAAGAAAATCAATTAAATGAAATGATAGGTATGGCTTTATTTTTCAATTGATTTTAAAGAAATCAATTAGGGTATGGATGAGAGGATAATATGTATTATTTTTTATGATTTTTTCTAAGAAAAATCAATTTGTAAATGGAGAGATAAGTTTATCATTGTTTTGCAAAAGATTTTCAAAAATCTGTAATTGCAAAAAATAGGTCAAATTGAGATAAAATAAAATCTGCAGATCTTGTAAAGCGAGGATAAAGCAATATTTTATGAATTGTTTTATACCTTTGTTATTTTAGGCAAATTGATGTTGTTTTTCTTCCTTGGTCGGATTTGAACTTCTTGATGGAGAGATAAGGCATTTTTTCGCTTTAAAAGAAGATTTGGCCTATTTTGGGAAGCTTTTCAGTATGTACATGCAAAAAGTGTGTTTTTTTTCGCTTTTGTGTAGACTTTTGGGGCAGTTTTTGATACCTTTCCTGGAGTTTTTCCCTGAGCTCGGATCAAGGTTTTGGTGATATATCTTGAGAAAAACTTAGTGTTTTTCTAGTTAAGATTCTAGTTTCTTGCTCTTACACATTTTGGAGCTTGTAAACTTCCTTTGTACTCAATTTCAGATATTGGCATACTCTTTCAGTTGAATAAAGCAGCACTCCTATTCCTCAATTTTGTGTCTTTTGTAGTTTTAGTTTGATGTTATATTGTGATTTTTGTTTGCAGAATCCTTATTATGTCCTAGAATTGTAATTTTAGTGCAAAAGTTCAAAGATACAGGTTGCATGTTGTATTTAAATTCAAATCTTCATGCAAATTATTTATGTGTTAAGTGTTCATGAGGAATTGTGAAATACTGTTGTTTTTTGAAAGTTGTTTATGGGGAAAAGCCAAAGTCATCGTTAAATTGTTTTTGAATTTTGAAAAAATTCTTAAGTCATAGGTTTTAATTTTAGTTATTCTTTATCCCTTTTCCCAGAAGACCATTTAGAATAGGATCAACATTCGGAGAACCAGCTCACTCTGGAGATTCTCTTTTCACAGAAGATCACCCACATCTGAAAGGAGTTTCCATGTTTCAACAGATAGTCTGATTTTTGCAAATCTGACAAAGGGTTCATATCTAATTGTCAACAATTGGTATCTCTACATTCAACCTATAAAGGAGTTGAAATAGTGACATACCTATTGCCCACTTGGCGGTAATTATGTCATCCCACAAAGAATCATACAACACCTTGTGCCATAATCGTTGATTCTCATCAACCAGCTTGCAGATGACAGTATCCAGGTTCTAGTTATTGGATTCAGCTTTACCATTACCTTGAGGGTAATAATCTAATGAATGTGACAACATGATCCCATGTTCAAAACAAAACTCTCTAATCTCACTTAATGAGAATGCAGTGGCATTATCTGTCACGATTTTGTTGGGCACACCAAACCTATAAATAATATTCTCCTTCAAGAAATTACACACTACCTTTGAAGTAGCATGTTTCACTAGTATTGCCTCCACCCACTTGGTGAAGTAATCAGTTGTTGTGAGAACATAAACATCTCCCACGCTTGAAGGTGGATTTACAACGCTAATGAAAACAATGCCCCATTGTTGAAAGGGCTCTTAATGACAACCAACTTAAGTGGAAGAGCAGCCAACTTAGACTTTCCTACGATCTTCTGACATAGTTTGCATCTACGCACCCAATTGTACACATCTTGAAATAAGGTAGGCCAATAGTACTTAGCTCACAAAACTTTGTGAGTTGTAACTGGTGTAGAAAAATGACCTCCACATGCCAAGTTATGGAAAGATTCTAGTAACTTGCTTTGTTGAGCTTTATCAACACAATGTAAGAAAGTTTCATCCAAGCTCCTTTTGTATAAACCATTGTCCCATAAGACAAAATTTGTTGCCTTAAGCCTGACTGTTCTTTTCCCCTTATGTGCCAAAAGCTCTAGACATTCTCCATATGTAAGAAAGCAAGCAATGTTGGAATACCATTCGTCAGTTGCACTAACGAACAAAATAGTTGGATTAACGAATTAAAAATTGTCTCAAGCTTGCGACTCTTGAATTCTTCATCATTTCCCCTTTCATTCTTCACAATTAAATAATTTTTAATTATTTAATTATTTTCTAAAGTCATATGTCTTCTATTAATTAAATAATTTTAATTATTTAATTAATTCATTTTTTATATTTATCCCTCCTTGATTAATTAAATAAATTTTATTTATTTAATTACGTCACTAATTAAGTCCTCTTCTTTATAAAATTAAATAAATTCTCATTTATTTAATTTTTTTCCACTTTCCATTATAATTAAATAATTATTTTAATTATTTAATTATTCATTAGTCTCTTCTCTCATAAATTAAATAAATTTTATTTATTTAATTTGGTCCACTCTCTTGAATTTTGAATTAAATCATTATTTAATTCAAAATGATTCCTTTTTTCACATTCCTCTATAATTAAATAATTATTTTAATTATTTAATTATTCATTGACCGCCTAAATTAAATATTTATTATTATTTAATTTCTCCTATCACCTCTTTGTCTGTGCCAATCTTATCTTCCACATCAAATCTTATCTCTTGACATCTCATTTAATTTTAACCTTTGATTGAATTATTTTATAATTCAATCTTAGCCATTCATTTCTTGTCATTGCCCAAATTTTGACCTAACCCTAGTCCATACTACAACATTCAATCTTGGCCATTGATTAAGACATCTTATTGACATCCAATTTCAACCATCAATCCAAATCAGGCATTTTCTATAAATAAACTCTCTCAAAAGCCATTTGGGGGGTTGATTCTTCAAGGGTCCTTATGCTATCAAAATCATTCTTGTTTTCATCCATTTATGTCTATTATCATCTATTTATCACCCACACATATTATGCAAGTACATGATGCTAGTGTGAGACAACAATCTTCAATATTTTGCTAGTCACTTGTCATAGGCTTATTATTGCACACTCAAATCTGAGGGCAATTATCATATTCAAGCAAAATGGAGAAGAGCAATGGAGGTGAATCAATGGTAGCATGAAGATTTGGTAATATTGTTTTATGCTTTATGTCTTTATGCTCATTTGTGCTTCATTTTTTATTAGGGTTTGATTTATATGCTTTATTGCATTAACCATAATATTTTTTCCCTAATTACATTGGTGAACCTAACATATTTTGAAAAATTTTGAGAAATTTTGGAGTTGGATTCTTTTTGTTGCAGGTTTTGTTTGCCTTTTGTTGCAGGTTTTGCATCATTTTGGGCCAAAACCCTAGTTGTCAAAGATTAGACCATAACTTTCAAACGGCTACATATTTTTTCATAAAAAAAAATTCTACAGGTTGGGGATAATGTCAAGAGCTTTCATTCCAAAAATCAGATTTTTTAGAGCTGTTTTTTATTTTTTATCATTTTTTTGTTATTTTTCAGGAAAAATCAATTTTGAGAGCAAATTGTCGAATTGTTTGGATTTCTTTACATTTCTGGAAAGATGTTTGAATTTCAAAATGGGTCAGTTCTTTATGTTTTAAATTTGGATGAAAATTTATTAGTCAAAAAATAGATCTTTTAAAATTAGTGCTTTATAAATATTTACTTATATCTCACAAGAGGTTACAGATATCTTCACAAAAAAATTATGCAGATTTTGGATGATATCATGCGTTTTTAGTTCAAAAATCAGAATTTTTGGAGCTGTTTTGAATTTTTTATAATTTTTTTATGGTTTTTCATAAAAAAAATTAATTTCAGGTGCAAAACAGCAAAAAATTTGGATTTCTTTACATTTTTGGAAAGATATTGAAATTTCAGTAATGGTTTGTTCTCTGTATTTTTATTTTTACTATCAAAAAAATTTCCAAAAATTAGTTTTATCTTGACTAGCTAACCCTCTAATATTAGTGATCAATTATCTTATTAGGGTTTTGGCTTTGTGAATGTTCAGAACAAATAAACACTTCAAAGCACACATTGGATCAATTGGACAAAGAGTTTGGAGCTAAAGAAATTCTAGGTGCACACATTCCATCTTTCATCTATAATCATTGCTTGTCAACACACTTCAATTTGGGCTTAAAAAGAACATCTTGTTTGTCACACATTTGGATTTGGGGCTTAAAATGAACGTCTTGTTTGCAATCACACTTTGAAATTGGGCTTAAAAAGAACCATTGTCTTCCATCACACATTTTGACTTTGGGTTAAAATGAACAAGTGCTTAAATTTTTTTACACACATTTCATTTCTAAAGGGAAATTAACAACTGTGAGTGTGAATCAAGTGTGTGTATCCTCCAAAACACCCCACTTGGTTTGTTTTTTCCATACCCTTCTTAGGATGCCTTCTTGGAGCACACACCCCTCCAAGGGACGACCTCAATCGAGTGTGAATCCAAAGACATGCTCCTTTGGGAGTTGAAATCTTGTCACTTTGGGCTAAGCCCCAAAGAACTTTATACCTTTGGGAAGTGAAGGTGAAGGGTGGGTTACCCCTTTCTCCTGGCTTATTGGCAAGATTTTGCTTTCAAATTATACCTAGTCAACCTTGTGCAAACTATCTTGAGACCTAATTGGCCATACCACACTTGACTAGTCACTGGGCTTGTTATTGTGTATTCAAGTGTATGCTTAATCATAACATTTAATCTTGAAAGACAAGTTTATCATTGTGCTTGGTGTGTGTGTTAATGCATTTACATGTGAGATCTTATGCTTGATATTTCTAAAGTCAAACTTCCAATAAACACTTGCCACATCATCCAAATCATACAATCTCGTCATTCCACATCATCATCTCTTTAATCCAATCAACATAATTTTACACCATGTGAACATTGGAAGACATAGCAGAAGAGCTTGTTCACATGCTTCACGTAGCTCAAACAAGTCAAGCACCTTTAACCCAAAAAATCATTCAAAGTGCCCATAACATTATCCAACAACTTCAAACAAACCAATCACCTCAAATGCAACAACTCATAGCACAAACCCAATACCTCATGGCCAATTGTCAAGTCCAACAAGCACATTATCAAGTCCAATCACCACATCAACACATTTCACATCAACCCTAAGTGTCACCTACATCATCATATCAAACTCATCCATCCACATATCATGTTTCCCCTTCATCAACCTATCACACCTCTTCCAATGTCAACTCTTATCCACATCAATCAACATTTCCACAGTCATTATCCTATGCAACCCCTCTGTCATTATCACAAGAAAAAATTATACCACAACAAGTCCAAACACCATTCCAACCTCAACACATTCAACCATAATCCTATGTGTCACCTTCATCATCATGCCAACTAAACCCATTTACCTATCATGGAAATGCCACATCAACATGTCCACCCATATCACAACAAGAACATAGCTTCCCAAGTCCATCTTGGCAACAAAATCAAGAGCCTTTAAGTCTTAATGCCACCTTTGACAAGGGGAACACCAACCTAGTTCATGCACCATCCAATCAAATGCATCTCCCTAAGCCTCCATGTCCTAGTCCTAATTCATTGGCCTCTTTACCTTGTAACCAATCAAACTCTTCATTACTCCCACCATCATCTAATCCTCCATAAAATCAGTGCCCTACATTTAGATATTTAAAAAATAAATTGATGGCACTACCTAAATCCACCAATCCACCTACAAAGGATGTAATCCAAGGGCTACAAGCAAGGAATCAATTTTTTCCATGTCATTCAACACATATACTTGAACATACAAAAGATTCTACAAACATCATGCCAAGTCCTTCAAGTCAACCATGTCATCCACAAACCCTTGAGCCAATTCAAGAGTCTCCTGTCATAAGTCCAAGTCACCCTCTTTCATGCTCCTATGTCATTGACCATCAAGAACATGTCGAGCCTATTCAAGATTCATCCCCTTGCACTTCCATTCAAGCAACCCAATAGGTATGTCAAGAGCCTACTCCCAAGCATGTGGAAACATCAATCCCTAGTCCTAGTCAAGGTCAAATCATTTTCATCCAACCTATCCATAATCTATATCTTTTCTATGATCAATATGATATTCATAATGATGAAGAGCCTATCGATGAGCAACTCGATCCTATACCCATCCATGAGCAAGATATTCCAAATGCACCTTCACCTAGTCTTATCCGTGATCCATCAACATCCACTTCCCTTGATGAGACATATGCCTCCCAAGCACACATAGAAGATCAAACAAATACCTTGGATCTAAGTGAACATAATGCTAATCAAGATCCTAATGATCCTCCATTACTCACTATCGACCCCATTTCAAGTCCTCCATCATATCCTATTGGTCTTTCCACCCTCATTCATGAATGTTCCTCCTTAGAACAACAACCATTATCTTCCCTTGCGTCATTTTCTCCATCTAATAAGGAAGTCATGTCTAGTGTTCCACCTACACCTAGTCCCATTGTCCATTGCATACCTCAAGGACACCAATCTCAAGATGTTGGTACTTCCTCCATATATTCTAAGTCCGCCTCCTTCCATCATAAATCCTACCATACGCCTAAAACATATGTTTCCATCCTTCCTCCATCATCCTACAAATGTCAAAAGCATGTGACCATACACCTTCCACCATCCAATTTTCCACCATTGCTTCCAACTCCTACTATCCCTCCATCCACTTTACCACCATTACTCCCAACACCTAATATCCCTACCATTCAATCCTCTTATCCATTTATCCATAAATACCCTAACATTCCTAATCATGAACAAAAAATGCACACATTGTATAAACATGAAGCTTCCACTCATTCCACCATACCCATGGGATTTAAAAGAAAAAATTTCAATGCCTCTATCTATAAAGCCAAAAATCCTAAGGACCCTCATGCCTTAGCACATCGATATAAAAATTCAAAGAAAAATAAATCTAAAAAGCTATATAAGCCCATACCTCCAAAAGAAAAGTCTAAAAAAAAAATGGTTTGGGTACCTAAGCAAAAATAAATCAAGTCAAACGAGGCATCTACATCAAAAAAATCCCAACCATCCCCTCGCATCCAATATGCACATTCCATTAAAAAATATCAAATTCCTAAAGCCCACAAGCAAAATAAAAATAATAAAAATACTAAGTCTATGTGGGTACCTAAAGCACTTCGTCCACCATCTCCTAAGCAAACATCTCCATTGCTTCCTACACCCCGTCCACATGAAAAGCTTCAACGTTTATCACAATGTGTGCAACCATTGGTCATGGTTCCCTTCCATTTCACACCAATTCCACATACCTCCATCCCCTCACCCTTCACTCATTATCCTACATATCTCCCCCATCACATCCATATGGTCCATGCTTTTGGTTAAGCCTCCCCATTCATATTTTGCATAAGTCCTATATAATCCCTATCATAATTTGCATCATAATCCACCATTTTCCTCCATAATCCACATCATAATCCATCATCTACCTACTCCATCTCCCTTTCATGTCATCCCTTACCAACATCTATGAGCACATTTGACATGGTCCAGGCGATGACATCCATCTCTAGTGGGACTATCACCTTTCAGGGAACTAGACACTTGAGTCCCTCCCATCCATATTCCCTTTCTCCTATCCAAAAATTCAAAAAAGTCAAAGAAAAAGAGTCAAAAAAACAAGAGAAAAAAAAGAGATTTTTTTTTTTTTTTTTAAAGTTGTAGACATCAAAAAATTGTCCTCTTACGATACCTTGTCACAACATCACATCAGTTAGACACCTTGTAGCATGCTTTGCCCTAGGTACCCATGTCATCATCTATTTAATTAAATAAATTTTATTTATTTAATTAAATTCATATTTGTAATCCATCCATTTCTCTAATATTAATTAAATTATTTAAATTATTTAATTAATTAATTCATAATCTATCCGTTCCTCTAATGTTAATTAAATAATTTATATTATTTAATTAATGAAATCATAAATTCAACGTTAATTAAATAAATCCAAGATTTATTTAATTAATAAAATCCTAAAAAGATCTTCTCGCTTTCTTTCCAAAACTGAACTCATGTGTATCTAATTAATTTATTTAATTAGATAATTCATCAATTATCCTTCTCATCTTTTTCAAGATTTATTTCCTTTAAAACAAGAAATGAAGTATTTCTATCTTTTTTGAAATCTTATCTCATCTCGTTGTATTTCCTCTTTTGTCAAAAATCAAATCCTTATTGAATCTTGTCAAATCTTATCTTCGTCAACATCACAACTCTATAAATACGGCCTCTCACAATACATTTGGGGATCTTCTTCAGACATCCTCGTTCTGCCAAAATCATTCCTCAATCTTTCATTTGTTCCTATCATTCTCCATTTGTCATCATATCAAGTCATTACGCTGCAATAGTGAGCACTCAACACTCCTCTATTATCAACCTTCAGAATCTTGCAACCTTGTGCAGGTGGAGAAGAGCAATGGAGATAAATTGGGTTAGCGTGGAGATCGGTTTGCAGTTGTGCTTCTCATTTTGATTTTCGTGTTGTTTCGTACTCTATTGTGCTTGATAGGAATTAGTTAATTTATTGTTTCAACATTAAATATGATTGATTATTTCCCTATCTACAATTTTTTCCCCTCTTTGAGATGATGTTCGAGATGATGAGATTTGTGTCGAGTAACATAATTTCAAAGAAGTTAAGATATGGATAGAGGAAAATGGATAATGATATAAAGATAGGATGATGATGGAATGATGATGCCCCCTTGAGAGGATAGGCGGGTTGAACAAACACGAGTAGGCTCTCGAAATGAAATGATAAGGAGAGACAAGATGATGCAAGATAGAAAGTGGATGAAGGAGAGGAATGATACGTTATGCTGCAATGAAGGTGAGCAACCATGATGTTTGATGTAGCACTAGACGTTATGCACCAAGATATAAGGACCAAGGTGAAAATGTGTCTCGTGCCCCAATGTAATAGAACCTTGTCTAGACGTATGAGGAAGTACACTTAGAGCATTAAAGTCCTAATGCATAAAAGGTATTATGTGACCTGAGATGCAAATGATAATGCAAAAAGATATTCCAACATACACAAGATATGAATATTAGCTAGAATGATACTGATTTCATACAAATGCAAGATAAAATGATAACACACACAAGCAAGCAAGCAAGCATGCACAAATGATACAAAAAAAAAACAAGGTATTGCCCCTGTCAAGCTGTAAACCGTTGATTGATTGATTGGTCGATGATGATGATAGTGTTGTCATTGTGGGGAGCGACATGTCCCTAGAGCAACACAAGGATGATAATAATTGATTGATTGATTGGTTGATTTGGTTTACGACAAGATTAGGATCAAGGCCAAAGGATGTGATTGGATAATTTGACAAGATTGATTGACTTGATTGGTATGGATTAAGGACTAACTTGCATTTGGATTATTACTTGGATTTTTTATTCTTTTTGATTGGATGAAATGGTTTTGATGAAGATGATGATTGATTGGATTAAATGGTTGAATGATTGGATTGAGGTGAGGGATTGAATTGATGAAATTGGATGAAGTAATTGGATGGATTGATTTTATTGCTTGGATATTTGATCCTTTTTGTATTTTTGGGGATATTTTGATTTTTTTGGAATTTTGAAATGTTTTGATTTTTTGTATTTTTGAAATGTTTGGATTTTTTTGTATTTTTGAAATATTTTGAGTTTTTTGGATTATTGAAATGTTTTGATTTTTTTGTATTTTTGAAATGTTTTGATTTTTTTGTATTTTTTAAATGTTTTGAGTTTTTTTTTTTTTGTATTTTTTAAATGTTTGGAGGTGTCAAAGGATGAAAATTTGAGTAGCCTTTGTGCTAGATACCAATGACAAGGGGAAAACCAAGTCTAGGTGCAAGGAGATAGATGGGATTGATGGATGAAAGGGTGGGTGATGGGATAAGGGATAAAAGGCTCATGATATATGGATGGATGGAAAGGATAAGTCATAGTGAATGGAATTGATGTATGCATCATAGGAGAGCAAGGATGTGATTTCCAAAGACCATGTCGCATAGGAATAACATGCCCCATTCTAGGTACAATACTTAGGATTTTTCATGACAAAACTTATGACAATAGGATAATGATAGGCTTCTTTGGAAGGATGAGGTATGTCAAGAGATACCCAAAAAGCATGTTTCAACATTTTGCCCCTATATCTTCATCAAGATCAAAAGAAGAAGGGTGGATGAATGGACTCAATATAATAGGTATGTATGAATAGACTCAATATGATGGCTAAAGATGGCAGGTAAGATGGAAATGATATGACATGAAAATGATAGGTTGGATAGATAAGACATTGTGCCCCCAAGTGTAAGTGGCATAGAAGATCAACCTACACATGACACCTATTTGCTAGGTTTTCATCATGGTACTTATCCAAGGTGCCTGTTTACTAGGTTTTCACCATTGGATAAAGGCATTTCTCTTTCTCTTTTTCTTTTTTTTCTTTTTGTCTTTTTGGATAGGAGAAGGGGAATATGGATGGGAGGGACTCAAGTGTCTAGTTCCATGAAAGGTGATACTTTCACTAGAGATGACTGTCATTGCATGGACCATGTCAAATGTCATTATGCTCATAGATGTTGGTAAGGGATGACATGAAAGAGATGGATTAGGTAGATGGTAGATTATGAAAGGCGTATGCAAGAATGGATGGGGAATAGTGGATGATGATGTGGATTGAATAGGACTTGTGCAAAAGGATGGATGAAAGGTTTATGCAAAAGCGTGGACCATAGGAAGATGGTGGGGGAGATATGTAGGATAATGCGTGAAGGATGAGGAGATGGAGGTATGTGGAATTGTTGTGAAATGGAAGGGAACCATGACCAATGGTTGCACACACTGTGATAAACATTAAATATTTTGATGTGGATGGGGTGTAGGAAGCAATGAATATGTTTGCTTAGGAGATGGTGGACAAAGTGCTTTTGGTACCCACATAGACTTAGTATTTTTATGAATTTTATTTGGCTTGTGGGTTTTAGGAATTTGAGACTTTTGAATGTAATGAGAATGTGGGATGGAAGTGGATGGTTGGGATTTTTGTGATGTGGATGCCTCGTTTGACTTGATTTCTTTTTTCTTAGGTACCCAAACCATTTTAGTTTTGGCCTTTACTTTTGGAGGTATGGGCTTATATAACTTTCTGGATGTATTTTGCTTTGACTTTTTGTATTGATGTCCTAAGTCATGAGAACCCTTAGGATTTTTTACTTTATAGGTAGAGGCATTGAAATTCTCGCTTTTGAATCCCATGGGTATGGTGGAATGGGTGGAAGCTTTATGTTTATACAATGTGTGCATTTGTTGGTCATGATTAGGAATGTTAGGGTATTTATGGATGGAGGGATAAGGGGATTGGATAATGGGGATATTAGGTGTTGGGAGAAGTGGAGGTAGATTAGATGGAGGGATATTAGGAGTTGGAAGCAATGGTGGCAGATTTGATGGAGGAAGGTGTTTGGTCACATGCTTTTGAAATTTGTAGGATGATGGAGGGGGGATGGCAACATATGTTTTAGGGATACGATAGGCTTTATGATGAAAGGAGGTCGACTTGGGATGCATGGAGGAAGTACCAACATCTTTAGGTTGTTGTCCTTGGGGTGAATGTCCAAAGCCATAAGAGCGTGGAGGGACTTTGACATGGATGGGCTCCAAAATACCTTGTTCATGAAGATCTAGACCTTTACCTTGGTGGTTCATATTTTGGAGTGTGCAATGGATAATGGGACTAGGTGTAGGTGAAACACTAGACATGAGTTCCTTATTGGATGGAGAAAATAATGGTTGTTGTTGTCCTAAGGAAGAACATTCATGAATGAGGGTGGAGAGACCAATAGGAGAGGATGGAGGACTTGCAATGGGGTCCATAGTGGGTGATGGAGGATCATTAGGATCTTGATTAGCATTGTGTTCACTTAGATCCAAAGTATTTGTTTGATCTTCTATGTGTGTTGGGGAGGCATATGTCTCATCATGGGAAGTGGATGTTTGTGCATCATGGATGGGTGAGGTGGAAAGCTCTTGACCATGGAATGCATAAAGTTGGCTAAGAGGATCATCATGGTCTTCTTGATCATAAAAGGGGTCTTGATCAAAGATGAAAGATTGATCATGAATAGTATTAGGTGTGTTATGAATGGAATCATTGGGAAGGTGTTGATCCTTATGTGGATGAGGGAGTAATCTTTCCTCATGTTTAGGATTGTTCTCTTGACATACCTCATGACTTATTTGAATGGAGGTGGAAGGGAATTTCTCATGGAGAGACTTATCATGTTCTTGATGGTCAACAACATAGGAGCATGATAGAGGGTGACTTGGACTTATGAGGGGAGACTCTTGAATTGGCTCAAGGGGTTGTGGATGACATGGTTGGCTTGAAGGACTTGGCATGATGTTTGAGGATTCTTTTGTATGTTCAGGTATATGTGTTGAATGACATGGCAATAGTTGATTCCTTGCTCGTAGCCCTTGGGTCACATCCTTTGGAGGTGTAGGGGTGGAAGGTGTTGGCTTAGGTATGGATAGAGGAAAATGGTTAATGATATAAAGATAGGATGATGGAATGATGATTCCCCCTCGAGAGGATAGGCGGGTTGAACAAACACGAGTAGGCTCTTGAAATGATACCTTGTCCTCTTATAGGGAAAAATGTAGACATCAAAAAATTGTCCTCTTATGATACCTTGTCACAACATTGCATCATTTAGACACCTTGTATCATGTTTTGCCCTAGGTACCCATGTCATCATCTAATTAGTTAAATAAATCTTATTTATTTGACTAATTTCATTTATTCCCTTCCTATGCATAATTCATCCATTCCTCTAATGTTAATTAAATAATTTATATTATTTAATTAATTAAATCATTTATATTATTTAATTAATTAAATCATTTATATTCATTCCTCTAATGTTAATTAAATGATTTATATTATTTAATTAATTAAATCATTTCTATTCATTCCTCTAATGTTAATTAAATAATTTATATTATTTAATTAATTCTATTAATTCTTCTAATGTTAATTAAATAATTTATATTATTTAATTAATGAAATCATAAATCTAGCATTAATTAAATAAATCAAATATTTATTTAATTAATAAAATCCTAAAAATATCTTCTTGCTTTCTTTCCAAAATCTAAACTCATGTGTATCTAATTAATTTATTTAATTAGATAATTCATCAATTATCCTTCTCATCTTTTTCAGGATTCATTTCCTTTAAAAGAGAATCAAAATCTTTCTATTTTTTTTCACATCTTATCTTATCTTGTTTTAATTCCTTTAAAACAATGAATCAAAATCTTTCTATCTTTTTGAAATCTTATCTCATCTCATCATATTTCCTCTTTTGACAAAAATCAAATTAATCTTATCTCTGTCCACATCGAAAATCTATAAATCAAACCTTTCACAAGCCATTTGGATCGAATCTTCTTCTAGTATCTTCACTCTATCAAAATCAGTCTTCAATCACCATCTATCATCTTCATCAGGTTGTTATGCTGCAGAATTGAGCAACCAACATTCCTCTATTATCAACCTTCGAAATCTTGCATCCTTGTGCAGGTGGAGAAGAGCAATGGAGATAAATTGAGTTTAGCATGGAGATCAGTTTGCATTTGTGCTTCGTATTGTGATTTCCTTGTTTTTTTCGTACTCTATTATGCTTGATAGGATTTAGTCATTTTATTGTTTTCATTACACTAAATCTAGTTGATTATTTCCCTATCTACAAAAGTAAATAGAAATCCCTTCGTCCAATGGTGAAAACCTGGTAAACAGGCGCCTTGGATAAGTACCATGATGAAAACCTAGTAAACAAGCATCATGTGTAGGCTGATCTTCTATGTCACTTACACTTGGGGGCACAATGTCTTATCTATCCAACATATCATTTTCATGTCATATCATTTTATCTTACCATCCTACCATCTTTAGCCATCATACATACCTACCATATTGAGTCCACTTATCTACCCTTCTCCTTTTGATCTTGATGAATACATAGGGGAAAAATGTTGCAACATGTTTTTTGGGTATCTTTTGACATACCTCATTCTTTCCAAACAAGCCTATCATTATCATATTGTCATAAGATTTGTCATGAAAAATCCTAAGTCTTGTACCTAGAATGGGGCATGTTATTCCTATGCGACATAGTCTTTGGAGATCATATCCTTGCTCTCTTATGATGCATACATCCTTTCCATCCATCCATCTATCATGAGCCTTGTATCCCTTATCCTATCACCCACCCTTGCACCTAGACTTGGTTTTCCCTTGTCATCGGTATCTAGCACAAAGGCTACCTAAATTGTCATCCATTGACACCTCAAAACATTTCTAAAATCCACAAAAAATCAAATATTCCCAAAAATAAAAAAAAATCATAACATGTCAAAAATCCAAAAAAATCAAAACATTTCAAAAATCAAAAAATCAAAAACAAAAAGAAAAATCAAAACATGTCAAAAATCCAAAAAAATCATAAACATCAAAAATCCAAAAAAAATCAAAATACCCGAAAAACACAAAAAAAATCCAAATAACTCTCAAAAATCTCAAAATCATGAGTCAGCATTCATCACATTAGTCAAATAAGGTAAACATAGTTGCATCAGTCCAATAAGTCAGACAATGTCCATCTCGTCAAACATTAGGTCACATTGGTAAAATAAGTCAAACAATGTCAATCTCCTCACACAAAGTCAACTTTTGTCAGACATAGTCACACTCGAACACAAGGCAGTCATCAAAACGTCTACATTTAAATCGTGATCCAATAGACATTATAGTCCAATCAATCATTAAGTTAAACTTAGACAACATAGTCCAGTCAAACATCTAGTCACATTAGTCAAATTTCCAAAACAATGTCAATCTCATCACTCTTTGGTCCTCTCCAAGATGTGTCCTTCTTAGACTTGGACCTCGTCAAAATGTCATTTGTTTTTTCAGGATGTGTCCTTCCTGACCTAAGGCACCGTCAAACTATCAAACTGTCAAACAATCAAACTATCAAACCGTCATGCAAACAATCTTCGGCAAGCAAATATTGGCAAACACATTGAATGGCTATTGATTTTTCTGGTCTATTTTGTCTTATCTTTGTCTATTTTTTCTATTTTTGTTGGTTTGTTTTGTCTCTTAGTCATGTTACTAGCTACCTCGAGGATGTCCCATGAAGGATTTAGAGGTGCAATGGTGTCCCATGATCTATTTTGTTTTTCTTTGATTGTTGTTTGTGGATTGTCTTAGCAAAAAGACTGGGGCAACTTGGCCCTTAGTATGAGTTAGGACATTCCTTGTCTGCGACTATCTGTTTTGCAAGTGGATGACCTTGCACACCTTGGTCTATGTCATACCATGGTGTTTGTTGTCCATTTGTGTCATTTTACCGCCCAATGATGATTAGTACAAAGTCTTTTCTGGAAAAATATGCATCTTTAAGGTTGTCTCCACTAACATCCATATCCTCCACACTAGCATTTCTTCTATGCCACTTATCTATTTTCCTCTTATCCATTTTGAGAGAATACCCATGTTCTTTCAACCTGCCTATCCTCTCGAGGGGGCATCATCATCACACTCTTATTTCATCATCATCCTATCTTTTTATCATCATCCATTTTCCTCTATCCACACCTTAGCTCCTTTGAAATGATGTTACTCAACACAAATCTCATCATCTCAAACATCATCTCAAAGAGGGGAAAAATGTAGACACTAAAAATTGTCTCAGGCTTGCGACTCTTTAATTCTTCATCATTTCCCCTTTCATTCTTCATAATTAAATAATTTTTAATTATTTAATTATTTTCTAAAGTCATATGTCTTCTATTAATTAAATAATTTTAATTATTTAATTAATTCATTTTTTATCTTTATCCCTCCTTGATTAATTAAATAAATTTTACATCACTAATTTAGTCCTCTTCTTTCTAAAATTAAATAAATTCTCATTTATTTAATTTTTGTCCACTTTCCATTATAATTAAATAATTATTTTAATTATTTAATTATTCATTAGTCTCTTCTCTCATAAATTAAATAAATTTTATTTATTTAATTTGGTCCACTCTCTTGAATTTTGAATTAAATCATTATTTAATTCAAAATGATTCC
This sequence comes from Sequoia sempervirens, assembly GCA_007258455.2. NCBI lineage: Eukaryota > Viridiplantae > Streptophyta > Pinopsida > Cupressales > Cupressaceae > Sequoia > Sequoia sempervirens. The sequence goes on along the minus strand of VDFB02105785.1, from coordinate 434,597,382 downwards.
TTTTGTCACATTCCTCTATAATTAAACAATTATTTTAATTATTTAATTATTCATTGACCACCTAAATTAAATAATTTTTATTATTTAATTTCTCCTATCACCTCTTTGTCTATGCCAATCTTATCTTCCACATCAAATCTTATCTCTTGACATCTCATTTAATTTCAGCCCTTGATTGAATTATTTTATAATTCAATCTTAGTCATTCATTTATTGTCATTGCCCTAATTTTGACCTAACCCTAGTCCATACTACAACATTCAATCTTGGCCATTGATTAAGACATCTTATTGACATCCAATCTCAACCATCAATCCAAATTAGGCATTGTCTATAAATAAACTCTCTCAAAAGCCATTTGGGGGGTTGATTCTTCAAGGGTCCTTATGCTGTCAAAATCATTCTTATTTTCATCCATTTCTATCTATCACCCACACATATTATGCAAGTACATGATGCTAGTGTGAGACAACAATCTTCAATATTTTGCTAGTCACTTGTCATAGGCTTATTATTGCACACTCAAATTTGTGGTCAATTATCATATTCAAGAAAAATGGAGAAGAGCAATGGAGGTGAATCAATGGTAGCATCAAGATTTGGTAATATTGTTTTATGCTTTATGTCTTTATGCTCATTTGTGCTTCATTGTTTATTAGGGTTTGATTTATATACTTTATTGCATTAACCATAATATTTTTTCCATAACGAATAAAATAGTTGGAATATATTTAGAACTTACCTCCTGAGAATCAAAAAATTGATTAGGATTGTTGTCAGCAATAAGCTAGCACAAACCTCTACCATTCACCAACTTGGTAGTTTTTATGTCCATGTCATACTCTTGAATCTCGGAAATTCATTTGCCCCTCTTTGTACCAAACTCTTGTTGTGTCAAGATTGACTTGACAGTAGAATCAGGCACTAGTGCAGTGATATGATTGTTAAGTATGTAGAACCAAAAATTCTCCATTGCCTTAACTACAGTGAGTGCATGATTTTCCATTTAAGAATATTTTAATTCATGAGATTTCAATGGAAAAATCATGAACACAACAAGGGACTCAAACCCCTCACTGTTCTCTTGCACCAAAATTGTTGAAAGTGTATGCTCAGAAGCATAACTATACATAATAAAATCCTTAGTATAGTCTGGGAAGACTAAAAATGGTGCATGTGTAATAGCTTCTTTAATATCATTGAATGCATCTTTACCTTCTGCAGTCCAATGAAATGTGGAAGTTCCTTTCATCATATTTACAATATGATAAGTATTCTCTGTTAAATTAGGTACAAAAATTCACAGAAAATTCACCTTTCTGAAGAAAGAATGAACTGCTTTCTTACTCAAAGGAAAATTCAGAGCTTGAATAGCCTTGACCTTTTCAAGATCAATTTTGATACCCTCCTTGGACACAATGTGACCAAGTAGTTTACCCTCTATAACCCCAAAAATTGACTTCTTAGGATTCAAAGAAATTCCATGTTGTCAACATCTCTCCAAGATTTGTCTCAAATTACTAAAATGCTCTTGACTTTTTTTAGAAAAGATCGTAAGATCACCAAGATAAACAAAAATGAACTTACCCATGACATCACAAAAAGCTAAGTCCATTACATGTTGGAATGTTGCATCAACATTGATTAATCTAAAAGGCATTATGTGATACACAAAATTACCCCACTGTGTTGTAGAGGCAATATTATGTTGATCATCTAGACTAACCTCCACCTAGTTGTAACCAGAGAAACCATCTAACATAGAAAGCATCTCAGATCCAGTTACCATTTGTAATACTTGATCCATCACTGGTAGAGGATAATTTTCCTTCAATGATAATTGATTCAAATTCCTAAAATCCACACATATGTGAATTTCTCCATTCTTTTTATGAACTAGAATGATATTGGCTATCCACACTAAATGGTGGATAGGAAATATGATCCTTGCATTCAGCATTTTCTAGATTTTTAAAAGAATGGTTCCAAAAATCTTGGGATTGTGTTGCCTTTGTTTTTGTTTATAGGGAAAAGAACCTGCTTTTAGTGGAATCTCGTGTTGCACCTCCTTTGGACAAAAGGACTTTAAATCTTCATATGAATATGCCAACACATCCATGTATTGTTGTAGTAATTCAACAAACTGATCTTTTTCTTCAAAAGTTTAACACTTTCTGATATTCAGCATTTTAGGATCTACTTTTATTCCCAAGTTGATTTTCTCAATTTCAGTAGATGATTCAGAATTGGATTGTTGTTACTTTTTGAAATAACAGTCATGTTTATCAAAAGTCTTTCTAGGGATACCAACCCCTTGGGAATCTTATTCCCTTTGAGTTGCAGAAACTCTTCACCAATAATTGGATCAATTTCAAAGATAGATTCTTAGAGTAGAGAATCGCTACCTTCAAAGTATAATTCATCAAAAAAAATTGCCTTCTTCAAAAAGGTTACGGTTTAGTGATCATTGTTGAAAATATGCCAATTGTTTGAATTATCTAGAACACTTGGATCAAAAACTAGCTCAATGGTGTAGGTAGAACCATGGAAATCTTTGTGTGGGATCAAGAGCGTAGTTGAAACTGCCAAAGAATCAGCTTTGTCATTATATTCTCTTGGGACAATAGAAATATTAAAAGCTTGAAACTCCTCAATACCATCCCAAACCAAGTTCTGGTAATGCCTTAGTTGTTCATTCATTATTTGATACAAGTTTCTTACTTGACAAATGACTAATTCAGCATCACCTTAAACATGTAAATTCTTTATTCCTTTCCTTCATGCAACTTCCATTCCCAACAATAACACTTCATACTCTGCAGTACTGTTAGTGTTGTCAAACTAAAGTTTGAAAGAAAAAGGAAAGAACTTTCCTTGAGGAGAAATAAAAACAATTCTTGCTCGTAGACTGGTGGAAGAAAAACTGCCATCAAACTTGATAGTCCAAATATCATTTGAATCACTAAGGCTAGCAATTTCAAAATTAGCAACTTCATCATCTGATGAAGTTTCACAATCTAAAAGAGACAAATCATCTGAAGATAATTCATTTTCTGGTGAAGATGAACTGTTACTTTCAAATTATTTCTTTGAATTTTTAGATGAAGACTCAGCATCTTAATTAGTTTGAAAATAATAAGTTCCCATACCTGAAGACTCAAACAAAATATGAGCTCTCAGATCATCTTAGTCACTGAAAATTTGGATTCCCTTTTAGGAATCAAATTTTGCATCACACTCTTTATGGGTATCCTAGCCTCTGACATATCCATGTTGATTTCTCCTTCTACATCTTTAAAAAAATTGCATCCAAGTAAAATACAATAGGACGTTGGAAAATCTGCTATTAAGACTATCATCTTAATCTTCTTCTATGGATATGCAGTGAATGCAAACTACACATCCTTAATATGCCCAATCAAAGGCACTTGTTTGTTCTCCATAGAGAAACAACAATCGAAATTCTTTGTGAGATTCAAACCCAAGGTAGTAGCAACCTTGGTGGGCATTACATTATCATATGCACCAAATTCTATAACACAATTACTCAACTTAAAGCCACTGATGAGCAAAGAAATATAGAACGGGTCAATCCTTCTAGAGGCAGATGGAGGAGTAGAAACTAAGTTATTTTGAGGAGGCTTAGGCTTTGGAATAGCAGGAATATCTGAAGATGAGTCTCTACTAGGGGTAATTCCCTTGTCTTTAAGAAACTTGAAAATTCTATCGAATTGATCAGGATTATCCTTGAGGTATTCAACTTCAAACATTTCTATTTTTGTTCTCTTCGCATGATCAATAATATCAAAGGCTTGAAAATAAATTTGCAAAGAGGATAGGGTAACTTCATTAATAGGTTTAACAAAGGGGACATTGGTCTTTGGAACCTGGATATTGGCTATTGGTGCTAAAGGAATCACAAGAGGACACGGAGCACTTACTTTTTTATTCGTTGTATCTTTGGGTTGCCAAGGCAAAGGAGATCCCCTTTTTGCAATAGTTATTGGTGGTTTTTCCTTTGATTTTGGAGTATCATCTTGATCTTCATCAATTTGATTCTATTGTTACCGTGTGAAAATAACATATGCATCAATTATAAGGTCCTCATCATCGGATTCATTCTCATCATGCAAGTAACCAATGTTTGAGTCGCCAACTGGATCTACTTCCTCTTCTTGAAAGAGATTAGAATTTTCCTCGATAGGATATTCCAGTTGTGCATAGTCATCTTGCTCTGCTTCATAATATCCCACAATTGTGTTGGTAGGTGGAGCTTCTAGAGCAAGTCTTCCTTGAGGGGTAGGAAGATGGTTCTTATTTCTATTACCGAAATAGTTAGAAGAATTTGGGAAAGTCCTCCTAGGAACATCCTTGTAGGAGGTGTTGGCCTCCTCTAATGGTTTAATAACTAAGCCCTTAGAGTTGTGACTTAGAGATTGGACATATGCACTAAGTAGCTATCTTACTCATCATGAAGGTGCATTTCATTGTCAACCCAATGACATAAACTTGAAATGGGTCAGCACTGTATGTGCACTAGGACTCCATTGTAGTCATCCATAAACTAGGAAAGAAGCAATACTGGAAATGAGATGATGTAAAGAAATCAACTTAAACACTGAGTATACATCAACAACTATACTAAGCATCAACAATTGGACTGGAAATAAAAGGTAGAAATGGAAATCTCAACAAACAGACAGGAAACTACTCTATTTGCCTTGGTTGTAGGAACAATCATGTTATGCCTTGCATAACCACCCCATTTTATTTTGGAACAAAATAGGTCCCCCTTGTTCTATTTTGTTTCCTTTGGCCTTTGGTTTTCTGCCTTGGGCATTTTTCTTTTGTTCTATCGGATGCGGAACCGGGACCAAAATCGAGCTTGGAATTTCATCCAAGTTCTGGTTTTGTTCCGTTCCTGGTTCTGGTTCCGCCAGTTCCTTTGTTTTGTTTGTTTGTTTGGTCTCTTTTGCGGGGCCAGGTTCGGGAAGGATTCGGGATATGGATTTTTTATCAATTTCACTTTTCTCATTTGGTTCTGACTCCGCCCCTGCCCTGCTGTGGTCCCAGTTACTTTGCTTTTTGTGGACGCAGAGCTGAAATGTGGGTTGAACTTGGGAATGTTGGTTATTTCCCTATTTTGTTCCCGTTCTGACTCTAGTCCTAGTTCTGTTTTCTTTTTGGTTCCCGTCCTGCCTGTTTTAAATGATGGGTATGTTTTTGGTTCGGATTTGGTTCCGCCTCCGCCAGAGTTGGGTTTCTTTTGCTAAAAGTTGAAGGCATAGTGAAATAATCAAAATAATGTATTTTATATGCTTTGAGAACTAATGGAGGTATTGTTTTGCAGGATTAAATCACACAGTCTAATGCTTTTTCTCAAAGGAATTCTATTAGAAAGCATACCTCAATCAGCTTTGGCATAAAATTCCTCAAAGAAGAAAGTAGGTGAGACCTTCCTGTTGTCTTGCCGACTAGCAGTGGTTCTATTCATTTGAAATAACCCAGTCGGCCAGACATTGTAATCGCCATGAGTTTTTATATATCTCTCTGCTTGGGAGGAAGTCACGCCGACCCTGGTGCACAAGGCTAGCATCGCCGAAAGAATTTGGGCTCGGGGAGAAGTCTGGCCGACAAACGGGAGTCTCGACGAAAGGAGTTAGCATCGGCATGAGGTTTTTCTGACCCAAGGAAGTCTCGCCAAGAGATGGGGGCTTCGGCGTAGTGTCTCACCCGGGGTGAGGTCTCACCGAAAGAGGCTGACGTCGGGGAAAGGAAGGAGTTTGGTGTGATGTCTCACCGACAGGGTGAGGTCTCACCGAAAGAGGCCGGCGTCGGGGAAAGGAAGGAGTTCGGTGTGATGTCTCACCGACAGGGTGAGGTCTCGCCAAAAGAAGTTGCACTTGCTAAAGGAAGGCTCAGTCAATGTAATGTCCCACTGACCGAAGGTGGTCTTGCAGAAAGGATTGAGTTCGTTGTAATGTCTTCCTGATAGCGATAGTCTGGCCAACAACTTTATGTTGCGGTATAACTCTTGCGCACTCGCTATGACCTTTGGCCGATAATGATTGTCTTGCCGATGGTTTTTGTGATATCGATATAACTTTTGCATTCGATATAAGGTCTCACCGATAGTTGTATGTTATGTCGATGCTGCTGTAGAGTATAATCGCATCGGTGAGACACAGCTAGTGTCTCACCGACATGTGATTTTGTTTGAGTAGCCTTTGACCACCTGGAAAGCCTAAGTGGCATGTGTTCAGCCAATCAGAGAAAGCCGAGGGTGAACCATTGACTGTTTGACTATTGTGATTACCCCTGTGAAGAAGATCAATAGAATGTGAATGACATGGATCTGCTCTGTGATCAAAGATGATGGATTGGTCCAGTGAGCAGTGGTGTCATCTGTATGAAGGTCTAATAGGAAGATCAGATGTTGTTTCTTAAAGGGATCAACTTGTAGAAAGATCTTGAGCAGGAGAAATCCAAAAGGAAGAAAAGGCCACGAGTCTCAATGACAGCTGGGATCTTTACTGGCAAAGGTAGATCGATATTTATGATAATGTTGCAGAACATTCAAAGTAGCTCCGATGAATCTCTTGAGGGTGGACATGGAGGCATGAAGTTAATGATGTGGTTGTAAAAGATCTAAAGGCTTCTCCTGAGGGCGATCCTTCATAGACATGGACACTGGGGATGCACATTGAATGTAGCATTAACTTCATTCCAAAAAGATCTGAGGGCTGACCCTTCTGAAGTGGGATATTTTTGTAAACCCTAAAACAAGGGCCATCACATTCTTTTTGGGCACATTTTATATATGGGACTTTGGGGACCCTTTTGTAGAGGGAGAGAGTTTGAAAAATAGAGGAGACAGATAGATTTTCAATTAGTAGGAATTTTCTGAAAGATAGAGGAGACAAAATTGCATCCTGTTTCTTTGTAATGGGATCTTTTTGTCTTCTAGGTTAAGGTTAGAGGGTAGAGAAACTTAAGAGTAGCAATAGAGTAGGAATTAAGTTCAGTAGAAAGCAATGATGTATCTTTCAAGTTTTCTTAATGTAGACAAAAATGATCTGAAGACATAGATTTTCTGTACACTGGTGATTGTGCCAGAATTGTAAATGTTGCTTATCTGTTTCACCAACAGTAGAAGTAACCAGATTTGAATCTACTTCATATTGTGTTCCAAAATGGTATTTATCTTGAGTTAATCATTTGATTTTAAAAGCTTTCAAGGAATGAAATTTATTTTATGTTTTGTTTAAATGGTGATTTGCAATCTGTTGTTGAAATTAGCACTGTGAATGAATGAAACTATGTGTTAATCACAAATTAATTTTGTTCTGCAGTTTAGTAGCAATTCCTTGGAAGATAACAAGTCTAGTTAAGTTGGATGAATTAACATTCTCTTCAGTTCCAAAACTTTGATCTATGTTTTTATGTTTCTTTAAAACCCCGGTTAAAGTAGGTTTAAGTTTATGTTTGATCTTAGAACAATCCAAAAGCTCAACACCAGCAGGCCCCTTGAACATTATAGTTCACATCAACCATTGAGTGAAATCAGCACAGTCAAGAACCGATTACCAAGACCTTGCAAGTTAGATATCCATGCGTTATTCTTTCTCTTTCAGGAGAGAAGAATAGTAATATTATGTTTAACTATTGTTGTGCTCATCTGACCCATCAACAAGTCACAGAACAAAATTCCAGTGATTGCAAGAACAGGAAACTATTGAAACTGAAACGAACTGTTGAACGGAAAATAACTTTTAAGCTAAATGAGTGGAATTCTCACCAAGTGGGCCCCTTTGAGTGAGTCTCCCTTAAGTTAACTTAGATGCAACAACTCATAATATCATTTTATTCCTTGAAAGCATGATTACAACATATCATCAATATGACTGTATTACTAAAATTGAAAAATGCAAGTACAATCTCAAAACATCCAACCTTATGAAAAGGGGCATTTGACCATTATTTATAGAGAGAAAAACTACTAATCAACCCTAACTACCTAGGCAGTCAACTCCATCAAAATAGGAGGATGCCACTTATTGAAAGCATAGAAAAAGAGGGAGGAAGTTATGCATGCACCAAATTTGGTCAAGAAAACTTACCCCAACAAGAATCTAGCACAGCACACTCCCTAGATTTGCTCAACAAACAAATATGACCATTAAAAGGTACTTACAATCTTTTATAAAAACTAGGAATTTCCCTCCATTATAGGTTTCCCTCCTTTGACCTCTTAATGACCATCTTCTTGACTTTCTTGGCAACTAACCAGCTAGCAGGAGTTTCTTCCACTTTGCAAGCTTTGTTGATATTAGCATCTTAGCATAAACCTGCATAATGACATTAGCACACACAAAAAATTGCATATCTATAATTACCTTAAAGTAACATCCATTCAACCACATGTAAAATTAACATAGATAATTCACATAGCATGTTGATGTCATTAAAAGTCACAAGGATAAAGTTATGCCCAAGTTTTATGGTTTAAGGAAATAACATGGAAAATGTCAACAACCAAGTGTCAAATTCTATGGTAACAAAAGCAAATATATAATAAACCCTATCAAAATTGAGCCATTAATTGGACTCGTGATTCCCCCCAACCTAATGTTTTGTTGGTCCTCTAGTAGAGGGAGCACTATTCTTTTGCCTAGTCAATTTTCTGAAGTCACCAACTGCCAATTGTCCCACATTGGTCTCTGCAGTGTCTGAATTGGAATCCTAGTAGAATCCTTGTGTGTTCTCTAATTTGTTCCATCTTTTCCTTTCTACAACTATGTGATACCGATAAAACTTGTAATCTAGCACAGGCCACAATAGAGTAGGTGGCTAAAATGTTAATGGAAACCAATATTGATGCCTCATCCTTCCAATTTGCATGTATCTATCAACTCATTTGCATGTTGCATCATAATTTTGCAAAGAGTGGGGTTCATCTTGTTTCAACTCATTTGTCAAACTGTTCCACCTCTATGATAAGTACCCCATTACTAATTTCCCTATAGTTTCAACTACCTTCTCATATTCCTTGTATGATTCTTCTCTAACAGGCATGATCCTATTCTTGTAGCTTGGGCAATAAAGAATCATGTGCCATGTTTGGTAAATTTTTATAGGGTTACTAGATTCAGCCCTGAAAGGCAAGGGAGTATGAAATTCTCTTTCCTTGTAAGTTCTAAATTGTTTCCCCCAACTAATTTCATTCTAAATCTAGGACATAAATTCCCTTAAATGGAGATCTCCAATGTATAGTAACGGGTTCCAATCATGATCATTAGACACAACATAATTAACATAATTATGCAGGTATAGTTCACACAACATATTTTTAACTTCAGGAGGGGAAAACTGGTAGGCCTGGAAAAACTCATGTGGAGTGTCAATAGAGGGGCTTAAACCTAAAATAATCCTTGAAATTTTAAAGGAAAGATTCTGCTCCTTCAAATGCAGGGCATATACTCTAGGAGGAGTTTTGCATGCCATCATTTTGGGTACTAAAGCTACCACATTGTCTACCTTATCCTTCAAGGCAACAATCTCTACATTATTTTCCTAATTTTTTGTATTTTTCTTTTTAATCTCTTCCTGTAGCTTGCGTTTTTCCTTTTTCCATTCCTCCTCTTTTCTTTCCATCTCACTCCATAGGTTTAGAGCTACAAGATTCCATGAAAAAGCAAGAGGTTTATGTGTTCCTACCAAAATATTTCCTCTCACCAATTCTTGTTGTTCAAACAACACCAGTTGCAATGATTATGGTTGTTCATCCTACTCAGGTTGTAGGGGTTCTTGATTCTCATCTTGCTCTTGGTTCTCAACCTATTCTATAATAGCAACAAGCTCTTCTAACCTTATATTTTCTTGTTCTTCAAAATATCTTTTTCTTTAGCATTTACCTACCCCATTAGGGCTTATGTCTCTTCCCTACATGTTTTTCTAAGCCTAGGGCTTCTCTTTGGAGGCATATCAGTAGCTGGCTCAGCTGGCTTTGATTTCTTAGGAGGGATTTTATCTTTTTCTTCGGTTGTAGGAAGAACAGTGTCATCATCCTTCTATTTCCTAGGGCTTGGTGTTGCTTTTTCTGCCATTTGCTTCTTGGCCTTCCCCTTTCTTATCTTTGCCTCTCATTTGTGCCTCCTCTTATAATGGCAGCCCTAGTTTGAATTGGGGTTTTGGAAAGAGCATTAACATAAGGGTTTGAGGATGAACTTTCCTCATCTAAATATTCTGACTTAGAAGAACCAATTTCTATAGCTTGCTCGGTTGCAGGAGGGTTTGAGCTAGGGTTTGCACTAGAGGTTGAAGCTCCAAGAGTGGTTTCAACAAACCTCTCTCCCCTACTAACCCTATGAGGTTGAGGTTGACCTCTAAGACGTACATTTTCTTGTCTAAACTGATTAATGTTTACAAATTCCTCCAATGTCATATCAGACACCTCTTGCAAATATTTCTCTACTAACAATTTTATTAAACAATGGTGAGAGACAAAATTATCCCTACCTTTTTGCGTTTCAGCCACCATGATAGCAAAGAGGTGATACAGCACATTGGGCACTTTCATTATTCTTCCATGCCTCATATGGTTCAGAAGGTTAAAATACACAGAGTGGAGGCATGACTGGCGACCCTCACAAGTAATATACTTGACAATGTGGATGGATACTTGTTTCCACTTCTTTGGTAGAGAAGTTCTCTACGTTCCTTGCTTATCCACAACCAGTGGAGGGTTGCTAGGTTCAGTGAATTCTTCCCTAGCTAACCTTCCATCTCTAGTAGCAAGGTATGGCTCTCCATCGACAGGTAAACCCATTACCTCTACAATTCTCTCCTTAGTAGCGATCACCTCTAACCCTTTTACCATTACCTTCCCCTCAGAGAGTGTTTATGAAAATTCTAGCATAATGTCCTCATTGTAGCTATCAAATTTCAGGAAATAATCCAGCCATCCAAAATTCTTGAACTCGGCCAGAGAAAGTGCATCTTGCAGTATCACATCATGAACCGTAGGTTCATTCCTAATCAACTAACCTCCCATTATTTCAACTACCCACAATCAAACAAGCACTTCTACGAAATTTCCTTTCCTGCAATCTTTCTCTGAAGACCCAATTCCTTCTTCCTGCAACTCTTCTATAATGCTAACGCCAATGTCATGTAGCTCTCCAATTTACATTTTTGGTGATATTTAAAATTATGACTAAGGCAATAAAGAAACATAAATGAAGGGTATCGTCAAGAAAAAATGGCAGCGGTTCAATGTCCTTTCACACATACAAGTCGTCATTTCACTCTATCATTCAAATTTGCTGACATGGATGGCATATGGACTTGTGAGTTGAAACTCCCCCAACCTAAATTAGAGCATGTGTCCGCACAGGCTGGGTGGTAATTATGATTTGACAGGGCGAAGTACAATTATATGCTATGTGAAATATCCACATTAATTTACAATGATTAAATAAATGCACTAAAGATAATTAAGATAAGAGATTGTCACGCGTGTGCCTAAAAACTTAGAGTATCTTTGCAAGGAATGTGGACAAAGTACTGGTTACCTTTAAAAGTATAGTTGAGCAATTAATGCAGTGGTGATGGAATGAAGTGATGGTGGAGTTATGGAAGAAAGAGAAGATGGAGATGGATGGGAGGATGAATTTATTGGTGAAGTGGATTCCCACAAAAGTGGAAATGTTTATTATGAAGTGATTGCATGTGTACCTAGATTAGTTAGAAGGAGGGACACTAGGTCCGCTTCCTTCAGCTGCAAGAAGTTTGGAGGTTTGGTGTTGAATAAATTGTTGCAAGGATTCTTGCCTGGAAGCTAGTTTATGATACAACCTGAGACGGTGACCGTTGACCAAGAGTTTGAATCTAACAGGGTCAATGGTTGTGAGTTGTAAAGCACCATTGGGGAAGACTTTTGCAACTTCATATGGTCCCAACCACCTTGTCTGCAGTTTTCCTGTGTTATCTTGATACCTGGAGTCATAAAGAAGTGCCCAGTCACCTGGCTGGAACTTCTTTTCCTTTATGTATCTATCATGCCATTTGACCCTCTGATTTTCTACTATCTCAATATGATGAAGGGTTGACTTTCTCATCTCATCCAAAGCATTCAGTTGCATGATTCTATCCTTTTGTTCCTCGGATATGTCTATCCCAAGATTCAGTGTAGTCCTAAGAGTTTTATGCTCAAACTCAATAGGCATCATGGTTGTCTTCCCATACAATAATTCAAAAGGATTGAAACTTGTGGTTGTCTTCCAAGTGGTCCTATAGGCCTAGACAGCTTCTAGCAGCCTATTTTCCCAGTCTTTCCTATGAATAGACACAGTTTTTATCAGAATTGCCTCAATTTCCCTATTGGTCACCTCAAACTTTCCATTAGCCTGAGGGTGATAGGGGTAAATTTCCTATGCCTCACATTATATTCATTGACCAATGTTGTGACAATAGTTTATGTAAACTAAGCCCCTTGATCTATCACTATCTCCCTTGGAACCCTATAATGTGTGAAGATTTCCCATAGAGGAATTTTGCAACCTTATTATCTCTGGCATGTTTCATAGCTTTAACCTCAACCCACTTGGTCACATAGTCAGTGCAAACCAAGATGTAGGATTTTCCATTTGATGAAGGATCAATGGGACCTACAAAATCAAGTCCCCATTTATCAAATGGAGTGATGACTACCTGGGGGTAAAGAGGCATCTCATCAAATTTAGTTGGTCGACCCATCCTCTGACATCTATCACACTTCCTAGTATACTTTCATGCATCCTTATGAAGTGTGGGCCAATAATATCCTATATTAAGAATCTTCATTATTGTCCTCTTAGTTGCAAAATTTACTCCACAAGGTTCATTCTAACATGCATGTAGTATATCATATGTCTCATCTTCCTTTACACATCTCCTCATTACATGATCTGGTCTAGTGTAGAATAAACATACTGCAATCCATGAGAAAGGAAAAGTTTTCTCAATGAGCACCCTTCTCTCTTTCGGAGAGAAATTAGGAGGAACTCTCCCTGTAACCAAATAATTGGCTATATCAACATACCAAGGTGTGTGCACACTGATGGAAAATAAATTTTCATCAGGGAAAGAGTCATCAATGACTTGAGTGTCTTCTGATGTAGTCAATCTGGAGAGGAAATATACTACAACATTTTCCTTTCCCGACTTATCAACAATGGTGATGTCAAATTCCTGCATCAACAACAACCACCTTGCTAGCCTCCCTGAAATCAAGGGCTTATTCGTGAGGTATCTTATGGATGCATGGTCTATATGAATAAAGATCTGATATCCTACTATGTAATGCCTAAACTTGTTAAGGGAATAGATGACCACCAACATTTCCTTCTCTATCACTATGTAATTAAACTCAGCTCCTTGTAGGTTTTTCCTAATAAAGTAGATTGCATTCTCAATTGCTCCTTATTTCTATCCCAATACAGGTCCTATAACATAATCAGATGCATTTGTATGAATATGGAAAGGGAGTTACCAATTAGGACCTTTGAGTACAAGAGCATGGGTTAAAGTTGCTTTCAAATCAAAGAATGCTTTGTCACAATCCTCTCTCCACTAGAACTCAGCATCTTTGGTTAGGAGATTGTACACTGCTACTGCCAGTTTATTGAAATCTTTGATGAAACATCTATAGTATCTTGCATGTCCCAAGAAACTTCTAACATCTTTTTTCTTTGTAGGAATAGGCAGAATGATAATCACCTCAATCTTGGTTGGGTCCACTTGAATTCCTTTTTGAGAGATGTAATGGCCAAGAACTACTCCTCCGTGCACCATCATGAAGGATTTCTCACTATTCAAGGATAGATTATGGTCTTCATATCTTTGTAAAACCCTCCTTATATTTTCTAATGCTTCTGCAAAGTTAGCACCATAGGTAGTAAAATCATTCATATAGATCTCCATACAATCATGTGAGATATCTGAAAATATCCTAATGACTACTCTTTGAAAAGTTGTAGGTGCATTACACAAACCAAATAGAAGTACTAAATAGGCATAAGTCCCCCATGGATAGGTAAAGGTTTTCTTTTCTTGATCCTTAGGTGCAATTTGTATCTAATTATAACCACTGAATCCATCTAGAAAAGAAAAATATTGCTTACCTACAAGTGAATCCAGTACTTGGTCTATGAAAGGAAGGGGAAAATGATCCTTTTTGGTGGCAGAGTTTAGGTCTCTGTAGTCAACACAAACTCTCCATTTACCTCCCTATTTAGGCACAATTACCAATGGGGACACCTACTAGCTGTCTGAGATAGGGTAGATAAATCATGCATCCAATAATTTATGCAATTCCCCTTTTACAATCTCCCTCAATGAAGGGTTGATTCTCCTTTGTGGTTGCCTTACTAGTGTGCAATCATCTCTAATATATATCTTATGAGTACAAAGCTTGGGATCCAATCCTTTCATGTCATGGTAGTCCCATGCAAATGCATGTTGATGGATCTTCAACAAGTTTGTCAGGGACAAATGTTGCTCTTGACTCAACTTCTTGTTAATATTCAAATGTTTCCCTTCTAACACTTGCACTTGTGTGGTTAACTCAATAATAGTTGTTTCACTACTACTTGGCATTTTTAGTTCATGTGGCAACAATGTATGAAGCATATTAGTTGTTGCAGGAAGAGTGGGCATAAGTGTCTTCATTGGACCTACAGAACCAGATTCATGAGTGGATGACTCTTCATGCACCTCACAATGGTTCTGAATTATGTGGACAACACTTCATCTTCTTCCTGAAGCTACATGAATGGACTTTTGCCTATCATCATGAGTTGTGCCACTGAATTGACTTCCTCGGCCTCTTCTCCAACATGTGGCCATATGGGATTATCCATATCATTGGATGGTTGAGAAAGAGGGTAGAGAACAAGATTTTTGGTGCTTTTCCCATCAGAAATAGTCATGTCCCCTTACCAGCATCCAATGTAAGCATTTGTTGTGGCTAGCCATGGCCTTCCTAGAATAATCCAGGATACCCTCCTAGTGTAGCTTTAGGAGAAAGAATCATGAAATATGTTGGGTACTCCCAAGAGTCTAGAGTTACCACAAGTTCTTCTACTATACCATCTGGTTTGACAGTGGAACTATTAGCAAATTGTAGGTTAGTAGGAATAGGTAGGATATCCTTCAGTTACTGCAGGATATCCTTAGTCATCACATTTATTGCTACTCCCAAGTCAATAAGAGCATTCTTTATTTGGATTCCATTTATAATAACTCCTACTATAGGACTACTTAAGTAAGTGTACTTAGGAATAGTAGCTTTCCCAAGCATGATATCTGCCAACTGTCCCACCACATGAAATGTAGTGAGGTCTTTCTTTTTCCTCCATAGCTTTTTGAGGCATGCTTCCTTGATTACTTTGCCATATATGGGGACATCTTTTATGGCCTAAAAAAAAGGTATCTTGACACATATGTGTTTCAACTAATCCAAAATGCCAAATGTTGTTTCCTCCTTCCCTTCCTTTTGTTTAAAAACTTCTAATCTTTGAGGAAATGGTTGATCTTGATCAATCTGTTGAACTAGTTCAGGATTTTTAGGCACACTTGGTTGAATGGGGACATTCAGATGCTCCTCTTCTTCCACGGGAAGCTCGATGATAATAGGAGTGGAAGGAGCTGGAAAAGTGGTTCCTGAATGTATATGGATGTCACTCACACTCACAGCATATGCAAGGAATTTATTAGGATCTGTAGAGTAGACTGGTTGCTACTGTGGTTTGTTATTTGGGTTAGGTGTGGGGTGAGCTGGTAACTGAGTAGGTCTAGGTGTGCTTGAACTTGAGCTAGTAGGAGGAGGCATTATGGAAGGCTGCTGAGGCTGTGGAGGTGGCTACATGTAACTAGTTGTCCGGTTTGACCATTGTTGTCCTCCCCTCCATTGGGATGTCTGCTACCAGTTTCTTGGAGGCGGCTTCCAATTCCCTTGGAACTGCTGCCAATTCCCCTGAGATTTTTCCCACTGGGGTGGAGAGTTTTGGTGATTGGGCTAGGTATTTGGAGGGTTGTTCCAAGGCTGAGGTGGATATCCTCCATAGTTGGATGGGTATGGGGGTTGCCATTGATTACTAGATGCATAAGAATTGAAATAAGGCCCAACAAAAAATAACGGATATGGTGGCATACCTTGTCTTAGGGCCCATGGTCTCCTTTGTGCAATGTATTAGACTTGATCATCATCACCTTGGATTGGCTTGAACTCAAGTGGAATCTGCTTGCTGTTAATGTTGGCCACCATTTTGCATCTGCAATCCTTTTGTCTACAATGAGGGCAATATTCTGCCAACATTATCTCTACCTCCTCATGTTTCTTCTTTGCTTGCAGTGTATCCAACTAAGTAGCTAGATTGTTTATGATATCTTGCTTGAAATCTGCCAACAAGTGAGTAATCTCCATCCTTGAAACTCCATTGGTGGATGATTTACCCATAGAGGATTAGTAACCTCTTCCTTTCTTTGAAGCTGCCCTGGAATAGTTCAGACATATCTTCTTAATATCATCCCAAGGAACTTGGATGATATCTCCTCCTCCCATTAGGTCCAGAGCATCAATGTAGCTTTCATTGATCCCTCTAAGGAATAGCAGCTTTTGAGACTCTTCATTGAGTGTATGATGTGGATATTTTTGTAGTAAAAATAGAAACCTTGAAATGTAGTCCTCCAAACTCTCATCTTCCTTCTATTGCATCCTAAAGATATCATCTCCTCTCATATCACTACCCCTACAATATTCATTGTACTTCTTAAGAAACTTTGTTTTCATATCATCCCAAGTCTCTATAGCATTCCTACCTAATCTCATAAACCATCTTAATGTAGCTTCTTTCAAGGTGGTAGAAAACAACTTAAGCCTATGAGCATCAGTGGTACAGTCATAGCTTGTGCTAAGGATGTCAAACTCAAATAGGAAAGTGTCAGGGTCTTTTATGACAATCATAGAACTTAGGAAGGACTGAAGCAGGGATGTTTTTGAGGTTATCAACTTCATTCTAATGAGTGATAGGGAATGGAAAAGATGGTTGGTTGGGTCTGTTTCTATTTGCATTAGTCATGCCTACTTGATGGAGTTCCAAAGAAAATGGATTTTCAATCAGATTTTGGTCTTTAGAGGAAATTTTAGAACTTGTCAAATTGGGAAATGCATCAGCAAAAAGGTGTGCCTCCTCTTCTTCATCATCTCTTGGCAGATTTTGAAGCTCAACTTGCTGGAAGGGGTTAGGGTTATTAGGAAAAAATCTCCCATAAGCATCTCTTCTCCTTCCCCTATGCATGTGGTATCAACTCAGTATCAACCAACTCACACAAAGAATTGGTGAAAGAATAGCAGGTAATTACTTTTCTAAATGAAGGGTATGCTAAGAACGGGTCAATCCTTCCAGAGGAAAATGGAGGAGTAGAAACTAAGTTATTCTAAGGAGGCTTAGGCTTTGGAATAGCAAGAATATCTGAAGATGAGTCTCTACTAGGGGTAATTCCCTTGTCTTTAACAAACTTGACAAGTCTATTGAATTGATTGAGATTATCCTTGAGGTATTCGACTTTAGACATTTGTATTTTTTTTCTCTTCGCATGATCAATAATATCAAAGGCTTGAAAAGAAATTTGAAAAGAAGATAGGGTAACTTCATTGATAGGTTTAACAAAGAGGACACTAGTCTTTGGAACCTGGATATTGGTTTTTGGTGTTGAAGGAATCACAAGAGGACGAGGAGCACTTGTTTATTCGTTGTATCTTTGGGTTACCAAGGCAAAGGAGATCCCCTTTTTACAATAGTTATTGGTGTTTTGTCCTTTGATTTTGGAGTATCATCTTGATCTTCATCAATTTGATCCTATTGTGACCATGTGAAAACAACATATGCATCAGTTATAAGATCCTCATCATCGATTTCATTCTCAACATGCAAGTAACCAATGTTTGAGTCGCTTGTTGGATCTACTTCCTCTTCCTGAAATATATCAGCATTTCCCTCCATAGGATATTCTAGTTATGCATAGTCATCTTGGTCTGCTTCATAATATCCCATAGTTGCGTTGGTGGGTGGAGCTTCTAGATCAAGTCTTCCTTGAGGGGTAGGAAGATGGTTCTAATTTCTATTACCGGAATAGTTAGAAGAATTTGGGAAAGTCCTCCTAGGAATATCCTTGTAGGAAGTGTTGGTCTCATCTAATGGTTTAATAACTAATCCCTTAGAGTTGTGAGTTATAGATTGGACATCTGCACTAAGTAGCTATCTTACTCATCATGAAGGTACATTTCATTGTCAACCCAGAGACATAAACTTGAAATGGGTCAGCATTGTATGTGCACTAGGACTCCATTGTAGTCATCCATAAACTAGGAAAGAAACAATATTGGAAATGAGATGTTGTAAATAAATCAACTTAAGCACTGAGCATACATCAACAACTATACTAAGCATCAACAACTAGACTGGAAATGAAAGATAGAAATTGAAATCTCAACAAACAGATAGGAAACTACTATGTCTGCCTTGGCTATAAGAGCAGTCACAGAATAAAATTCTGGTGGCTATAGGAATAGACAACTACTGAAACTAAAACTAATTGTTGAACAGAAAATAACTTTTAAACTAAATGAGTGGAATTCTAACCAAGTGGGCCCCATTGAGTGAGTCTCCCTTAAGCTAACTTAGATGCAACAACTCAGAATATCATTTTATTCCTTGAAATCATAATTACAACATATTAGCAATATGATTGTATTACTAAAACTAGAAAATGCAAGTACAATCTCAGAACATCCAACCTTATGAAAAGGGCCATCTGACCATTATTTATAGAGAGAAAACTACTAATCAACCCTAACTACCTAGGCAATCAACTCCATCAAAATAGGAAGATGCCACTTATTGAAAGCATATAAAAAGAGGGAGGAAGTTATGCATGCACCAAATTTGGTCAAAGCAGACTTGCCCCAACAAGAATCTAGCACAACACACTCCATAGATTTGCTCAAAAAACAAATATGACCATTAAAAGGTAGTTACAATCTTTTATTTGAACTAGGAATTTCCCTCCATTGGAAGTTTCCCTCCTTTGACCTCTTAATGACCATCTTCTTGAATTTCTTGGCAACCAACCAGCTGGTAGGAGTTTCTTCCACTTTGCAAGCTTTGTTGATATCAGCATCTTAGTGTAAACTTGCATAATGACATTAGCATGAACAAACAATTGCATATCTATAATTACCTTAAAGTAACATCCATTCAACCACATGTAAAATTAACATAGATAATTCACATAGCATGTTGATGTTATTAAAAGTCACAAGGATAAACTTATGCCCTAGGTTTATGGTTTTAAGGAAATAACATGGAAAATGTCAACAACCAAGTGCCAAAGTCTATGGTAACAATAGCAAATATATAATAAACCCTATCCAAATTGAGCCATTAATTGGACTCATCAGGAAGTATTAGATGATCCTTGGGAAACTTGCTTCTTCAATGCTAACAACTCATTTTCTAGCCTTTGTACTAGAGGATCCGTAGAATTGGAGTTGTTATTAGAAGATGAAGAATTAGATGCTTTCCCTCTATTTCTATTTGTATTCGTCCTTATTTTTCTAGCAAGTATCAAATCATCTTCGAAGCTAGTAGCTTTCTATTGAGCAAATTCAAGATTAGGTAGCACAGCCCTACGTGACAAGAAGCTTACCTCTAGAAGTTGCATGTTGATGAAAAAGCACTTAAGATTATGGGTTGTTGGTTTAGCCTCAACAGGAATCATTGTTACCAACTTGTTGAATTTGACCACAAACTCACGCATGGGTTCATGTCCCTCTTTCCTCATAGTTGTGAGTTGTGCTAACAAGGCATGTGCATCTTCAACAGGCTTAAAGTGTTCTTCAAACTTAGTACAGATAGTAGTCTAATTGGTAACACCGAGAGCAAGAGTGTAAAACCATTCTGTAGCTACTCCTTGTAAGGTCTCAACAAACAACCTTATAGAAACATCTTCGTGCTCAATGCCAAGAACACCGCATACAATATAGAAAGCAACAATATGTTCATCAAGATGCTACTTACCATCACCATAGAGCTTGGGGATATTCTTGCGAGAAACATGAGGAAGTTCGTGCAAAGGAGCTGCCAAATTTAAAGGGAAAAAAGCATTACCCCAAGGTCCAGGAGGTGGAGGTTGAGCCATAGTGCCTTGAAAAATAGTTACTTAAAGTGGTGTGATAGGAAAAATTCCCATAAAATTAGAAGATTTTCTTGGAAGCGGTGATTGGATTCTTCAAGGTGGATAACTTCTAGTACGTTGTAATGGTGACCTTGCTTGTGGAGGAGAAGGGATAATATTATGGCACTCCAACAACTCAAAAAATGGATCAACTCGAGACCTTCTGCCCTTTCACCGCAAGTGTATCTTATGTGTTGCCAAAAAATGTAGAGTTGGACATTTTTTACGCTCACTTGAGTCTTTCTCATTGACTTTGGCTTGATTTTTCCTATATTTAATGTTGTAATGTGGTAAACACGTTCACATTAGGTCTTTCACCCTTGAGAATCATTAAGAATTCTAGGATGTCTTGTAAAAGTGTTGTGAAGTGTTGTAACCCACTCACACTTTTCTAGGACCCTTTCATAATAATTCACTTAAATAACCCCTTTTTATCACTTACCAAGTCTTATTTCAAAGTGTTGTAAAGAGTTGTAACAAACTCTCACACTTTTCTAGACTTGTCATCACTAAATTGACCCTTTCTTATGTTTAAATGACCCCTTAATGCACTTTTTGACCATACTTAAGTGTATTTTTTAGAATATTCCCGTTAAACCTTATTAAATACACTTCAATCCCTGACACCCAGTAAAATTTCCCTAGTGGGACCAAGTTGCCACCTAGGGCAACTTAGTCCCACTGGGTGCAAAAATCAAAATACTTTTAATTTTCTGGCGAGATTTTATTCTCTTATCCTTAAGGTCAGCCTGTGATGTGTTATTTTCAGAAAATATTAGAAAATAAAGTTTAAATAAAGGGTTTTTCCTCTCATTTTACACCTAGTTCATCATTCAAGCAATTCATCCATTTACTTAATCATTCTCAAGCATTCTAAGCACTCTAAGCACTTTCAAGCATCCATTGGAGCATCTTGTTGCATATCTTCAAATTTCTACATCAAGGGTTTGGTGAGTTTGTGACATTGCATGTTGTTTATTCATCATTCTCTTTCTATTTCATTTCATTATCTAGGGTTTTATTACCAAATTAGGGTTTGACCAAGGCAAACCCCTATTCTCTAACCCTTAACCCTTTTTCCCCTCTTTACATGTGTGTTTGCAAGTCTTGTATGCAGATTTGTCAAAGATTTTGGTATTAAAAAGTGGTCAACAATCTGTAAAATTCATTCAAGTCAACAAATCCCTAATTGAAGCTTGGAGACCTCTTTCAACCCATTTTCTGCAGAATCTAAACCGGACACCTGTCAAGAAGGGAAGTGTAGACCAAAAGCTACATAATCTTGTCCTGAATTTCCCGAGATTCCCAAGTGGACTAAGTCACCATCTATGGAAAATTAGTCCCACTACTAGGCTTGAAAAGTGGTTTCTGCATTTCTGGATACCTATTTGGCAAATTCCTGTTTTGGCAAAATTTCCCTGAAACTAAACTAAGTCGCCCAGTTTGGCGTAAGTGTCCCAGTCAACTTTGTAGGATTCCAGAGCCTCTCTGCATCAAACTTCAAATTCTAGGTGCACCTCTCCAGTCTTGTTTAATTTTGTTATTGTTTACTTGCATTCTTAGGTGTTTTTGCATACATCACTGTGTTTTCAAACAACTTACATATCTTAGGTTTTGCATTAATAATCATCTTTCTTTTTCAATTTATTGCATTTAGGAATATTGCATCCATCCTTGCATTGATTTTTAGTTTAGACATTATGCATTTTGGATCCATTTCTCTCCTTTTAGGTGAAAAATCCTAGAAGACTTAGAGAGCCCTTGGATACCAAAATCAGTGTCCACATCTTCTATATGCCATAATGTAGTTCTTGAAACAAAGCAAAAATAAACAATAAACGGTATTCATAAAATTCACAATAAGACACTGGAATACTTGTCTACTTCAACCAAAAGCGTGAGGCTTTTGTTGTGTTCTCATATCCCCAGAAGAGTCACCAAAAAACTATTGGGTGAATATTCTGTAATCCCTTTACAAATTACAAAACATGAATTTAAGCCATAGTTATGATGAGATAAATCTCTCCTCTCAAAAAGGGGAGGCTCCCTTCTTACTTCTTACTATAATAGAAAGTAAACTATGCTAGAAAGTATAATATATACACTATTTTAACCATGTAGGAGGTGTGTTACATTCATCATTTTCTCTTATTTTAGAAAATGTGTTTACAATGTTCCACAGTGTTACTTTATAATGCTAAACAATTCTAAGTAATAACCTAAGCAGTAATTCTCAATATTCTCAATTAGAAATAAGCATAATCCAAGAATATCAGTATAACCAAAAGATATGTAACCAGAAAACACATGATAGCACAATGTCTTTTAGTTGTTCCCAATGATGAGTTCTTCAATAACCAGTGATGTAAATTGGAGTGCAAAGTCTTTCAATCCACACCATGAAAACATCCACGAACCAAATGAATAATTCCAAGCTCAAATTCTTGACAATTCTTTCACCAAAAGATATTAATAGCACACACACTGTAATTCTAAGTAAATCATATAGCAAAAAGTCTACAAAACTTAGCTTGAATTCCCTCCAATCACAAATAATGAAATACCACTTATCCAATCATATAATAAGCTAAATCAATGAGAAAGACATAATAAAATTCCCACTCATTTGAATTTGATCCAAAGCAAAGGTTGGAATGCAAATTTTCCTTCTTTATTGATTGAAATTGATATGCAATTTGAATTCAAAGTTTCAAAGTTGAAATACAATTTTGGAAAAACTTTGTTTCAAAAGATTAAAGGTCCTAAATACAAAAGAGCTCTCTCATATTTATAGATGAGAGCTAAGAGATATTCTAGGAAAAAATTTAACTAATTTAACTTATTCAATGATATGGTCCTTTTTGACTTAGGACTGGTGCTATTTTTACATGTAGTTGCATCAATATAAAATGACATGTAAAAATGTCAATGCCTATTTACGTAATGCATGTAAAAACTTAGCATAAAAATTAACTAACTCTAGAAATACAAAAAGAATATTGTTCCTTGCTTTGAGCTTGGAAATCTTCATATTTCTTTAGGATCTCTTGCATCATTGTCTCATCTGGTCCTGAAGTGTAATCAATGATGGTATAGACTTTCGTAGCAGAATTCTTTGTAGAAGAACAAGCCTTTTTGCATTGATCCAGATGTGTCTTGATATTATCCAAGGTTAGTTGTATATCACACAAGGTATCCATAGAATACAATTAAAATTATTCATCTTCAACCTATTTTTGGTTTGCTTCTTTGAACACTTGAATAATATCACTGGTTGGAAGAATTGTATGATCATCATCAAGAAGCTTACTTGACAATTCTTCAATTCTATTTACCAAAACCACAAGGTTCTCTTCAACATCTTCTTGAACTTGTTGCACATCTTTGATTAGGCTCTTGATGACATGCATGTGATTCCCGATTGATTCCTTGATCTCCACATACTTATCTTTGTTAGGAATAACCCCAATTTCAACTAACTTACCCAGTTCTACTTTCTTTAATTGGATCCAAGACTCGAGATCCTGTTCCATCTCCCTTTGCTCAATGGAAAGTGTATTCTTTGTCTTTCTGAGGTCAAATTTCACCTTTGACATTTATGTAATCCTTTCCACTAGAATAGTCATGAATTATCATCCCTACCCAATTATTTTGTCCATAAATTCATACATGACTTTACCCTTTGCATAGTACTTCTCAAACTTCTAGACCAAAGGTTATTCTATGCTCATCACAAAAGGTTCTACAATCTTAGAATATTTTGTAATGCTTCTTAACATAGAGGTGAGATGCTTAGCTTTTTTCTTATACATATCCTTGGTCTCCTTTAGCTTGTCAAACTTCTCCATCAATGTAGTCAAATACGTTTGAGCATCTTCCTTTGCACTTTTTTGCATAATTTTCCCAAGTTCAACTCTTGTAATGATATAATCCTCTGTGTTAGTTTCCTTGTTATCTTTTCCTTGAGGAGGTTCTGCCACCTCTGCATACTTGTATCCATATTTATCAATATGTAATTGGGAGAAAACCTTGGGCTTCTTTTTCTCTTTGTTATTTGGTGGAGCTAATCCTCAAAATCAAACTCATTAGGAGAAATTATTTTCTTTTTCCTTTTAGGTTTTTCCTTTTAGGAGCTTGTGCAGAAATCCATGGAGGGAGAAGCAAAACACCACTTTTTGGCCCTATTTCCATTTCCTGAGTCATACCTATATCTACAGGAACGAATATAGTACTTACAATAGGAGGAGTCTTGTCATCACGACACCTAGAATCTGCACATTTGATGCATCTGGTAGTGATTCATTCATGATTTGATCAAAATCTAACTATGAAAAGATATCAAAGGAAGGAGATGATGAACTGGGAATTGAAGATGGAGACTAGAAAATAACCTCTACATTATGTAATACTTATCCCGAGGAAGGTGATGAAATAATTATATGTATAGATGGAGGTATTGTTACATTGAGTCTAGGAAAAACTGTTGTAGGTGGAGGTGAAGTCGAAAGAGGAGGAAGATGTGAGGTATGAATAGGAGGAGTTGAAGGTGTTGTTGCAGCAATAAGTGATGGTGTTTGAGGAAGATCTTGTGAGATATTATCATGCGGTGATACCTGCATTTCTTCATCTTGCCCTTATGTTGTTTGTTCACCTTCCTCTTGTGCCTGTTCTTCCTCTATAGGTTGCTCTTCTTTTGTAAATGGTGTTGTGCTCTCCCCACAAGTAAATATGATCTTTGGTCCCTTACTTTTGGAAGAGGGAGAAATAATTTCCTCATTCTTAGTTTTGAGTTCATGTTGCCTACTTGCTTGATCATTGGAATCCTCACCCTCAAAACGCATAGTGAAAGGTTTCAACTTAATTCCTCTCCTCTACAACCATACATTGGTATTCCTTAAAATAGGTGCAAACCTTTTCCAGAGAGATGTAACCTCCTTTTAGTGCCATTAGATGAGAGGAAAAGGTTTGATTTCTATTTGTTTTTGTTCATAAGCAATGTTCATGATATCACTGGTATCCTCTATATCTTCAAAAAGATTTTCTAAACCAAGATCAGAGATTTTCTCCATAGTGAGCCAACAATAATCCATTCTCTTGATATCCTCACCATCTCTGAATTCTGCCCAAATATCCTCAACATGGTAGATAGGTGTATGATTTTTCTTTATATTTCCTTTCATGCCTTTGTATTCAAAATCGACTCTTATTTTGAAGATTCTCAAAGTTACAATCTGCATTTCTAATTCTATTAATTTAGCCTTAGGCATCATTTGGATTGAATACCTTCTAATGGTGATAGGAAATTTGAACCCTGGCTTATGAATAGCTTGTTGCTAATTATGCACAAAGATAACTTACCTACACAACTCCATTAATACAAATTTATCAATAGGATACCTTTGCAACATGTAAGGATATCCTATAAATCAACCCACCCTAAGATAGGTGAAATTAGGGAATTGTAAGAAAATGCATCCATATTTGTTCACCTCTTCCCATGCTTCGTTTGAAACTCTTCTCTTTTCCAATGATGGATCAAACATGCACAATAATGGTGAAAATAAAGCATCATTTACCCTTCTGAAGTGCTTGATAGTTCCTTTAAGGGTAATTTGACGATAATATTTGTGTACAAGCACATATCCTATGTCTCCTTCTATTGTCAGACCTGGATACTGTCTCATTGAAGCTACAACGTATACTAGGTATGAAGTCATGTAGAACTTCAAAGTGTGCACCTTAGTAAGTTGATCATGAGTCACATCACTAATCTATGCACCCCAGAAGATGTGTTGCTTCCTCCTCCTAATAACCTTAATGTATTCATACATCCATTCCTGAAATGTTGAAGAACTTGGAAAACCTTTAACCTTGGTCAGGAGAGTAATAAAATCATTCACATCATCCACAAATCACTGTGGGGAAAGATTTTAGGCCATCATGTCAGGTTAGGTCTTGGATTCTTCAACCACTTGGTGTTGATTAGTTGCTTGGCCACATTATGATTCTTGTAATAAGTCTCCTAAGCATGTTGAATGGTGAGATTTGTATAGGTCCCCATAGTTGGAACTTGGAAAACCATATCAAATAAATCTACATCAAGTCTCATCATCACATGACCTGAAGAATCTCTGACACTCCTATCTTCTCTGATATAATGGGAAGCCACTTTTAGAACAAATTTAGGACAGTGAGTTGCCACTGGAAACAAAGAAAATAAATGAATGTTACTATCAACTACTACTTTCATCTCTTGAGTTAGAGGCTACTTCTTTGTTCTCTTGATGAATTTATCCATGTCTACATGCCTTATCCCTGTATCTTTGATCTCATCAATTTTAGATGAAAATGTGACCAATGACATAGTATAGGTTAACTACACCCGATCCATATGAATTTGAAGCATACTTAAGCCACTATGCATCAATCCCAATAAGATCATTCAATTTAAACAAAGACAAAGAAGCCATTAAAACTAACATATTAAAATATAAAAGCTTCATCAACATCTATTCTAATCCATTGAAACTTATCCTATTGGGGAAGTGGTGTCGCATTGATGTGGAATGGCAACTATTTCCCGATCCCTTGGATAATGAGCTTGTTTTGATCGATTCTATTGAAGAGAATCAACAAAACTGATGAAAGATGTGTTGTAAAACATGATGAAAGCTATTTTAACATGATAAAATCTAAGATGATCAATATGAGTGTATGTAAAGCTATTCTAAATGTATGCAAGATTTGAAAGATTAAAACCCTAATTTCAAAATATACTGAATGGATGCACCTAAGTTACCATGGAAGCCATTAATGGATGCTCTAAGCTAATAATGCAAGTAAATTAACCTTAAAATGTTTTCAAAACATAAAATGTGAGTGCAAGAT
Organism: Sequoia sempervirens; assembly: GCA_007258455.2. Lineage (NCBI taxonomy): Eukaryota > Viridiplantae > Streptophyta > Pinopsida > Cupressales > Cupressaceae > Sequoia > Sequoia sempervirens. The sequence continues at coordinate 434,570,217 of VDFB02105785.1, read as the reverse complement.
GAGAGAGATTTTAACACCATAAGTTTACTATTAAAATATGGATCCATTTGTCTCCAAATAGTGATCTATCTATAGGAGAGCAAATGAAAAAACAACGGATGAGATTGAGTTGATCTATCAATGGTCACAAATGAAAGGAGGATAAAACATGGATTGAAGATTCCAATCCATGGTCAGGGTTGAAAGTTGACAAGGATCAACTAATTTAATCAATGGTCCAAATTAGCCTTCAACAGACACACTTCCTAAGAATTAGGAAGAGGTTAAGAGATATTTTGGAGGAATAAGTGCATAAAAGGGGATATTCCATAGGAATATTCTCTTTTTGGAGGAATGTACAAAAGAGGGAATATTCCAAGAATTTATTCCCTTGCAAGTGGGAGGATGAGGATAATTAGCAATTTAGTTAATTAAAACTAAATTTGAATGAGAAATGAAGGGCTCAGATTGAAAAGATCAATCAATTGTCAGGATGGAAAGAGGATGGAGACATGAATCATGGATTCCCATCAAAGGTTAAGAATGCAAGTTGATATTTAATCAAGGGCTTACATTCATCCAAATAAACACACTTTCAAAATTTGCACAAGAGGCTTTGTTGAAAGTTTGTTATAAAAAGGAATATTCCCTTTTTCAAATGAGTGAAGAAAGAGAATATTCTCAAAGAATATTCTCATGGGTGAGGAAAATTAGATATTTAGTTAATTAAAACCAAATTTAATTGTACAAAAGGGGAAGGAATATTCCATGAGAATATTCCTTTTGGAGGAATGTGCAAAGGAGGAATATTCCCTTGCAAGTGGGAGGTTTAGATTTAATTAGTATTTTGACAATTAAAACCAAGTTTCAATTATGCAAATTAGGGGAATTTAGGATATTCATTAAATAATTAACTTATTTAATGAAAAGGGGTCAAAATGACATTTAATTAAATAATTAATATTATTTAATTAAATGAGAGGACTTAGGGTGTTAAATTAAATATTTTGATTTATCCAATTTAATAGGATAAAAGGTTAGCATGAAAGGGGTGAATTAACCTAATTAGTTCAATTAGATTAATAGATGAAAATGACATAATTAATTAAATAGCTAGGCTAATTTAATTAATCAAGCAAAAAGAGGATGGGTTTCAGGACAAAGCGATGTTAGTATATCAAATTCGAGTGTGTGATATCATTTAGGACATTTTTAAGTGTCTACATTTTTCCCCTCGTTGAAGTGAGGTACTTGTTACATTGGTTCAAAGATTGACGCTTTTTGAATTAAAATTGCTACTCAGATCAAAAATTTAAAAATTCTTGATTTTTTGGATGCCCCACTGTTTCCCCAGTGGAAGGGAATTTTTTTGGATGCCCCATTGTTTCCCCAATAGAAGGAATAAGCTAGTTCCATGCCCCCTCAAGAGATCAGGCAAAAATTTTGAATTTCGGGTTGATCTCTCAACAAAGGTACAATATTGATTCAGCTCAAAGAGGACTAGAAAGCTCAGATGTCAGATGTAGATAGATTTGATGATGTATATATAGTCATTGGCCATAGGTAGCCTCATGTATATTTTGATATATCACACAAATTTGATCGTTGGATAGAAATGTTAGTAAAGATAGAAGAATAAGAAGAATGGATTTAACCATTGATTTTGAGATTGATTTAGAAGTCCAACAAGCCTATGATTCATCGAGACTTTATTAGATATGCTAATGAGATGGATGATTTTGCTTATATCTTGGGATTGGTATTTTTTTTCATTCCTTATGTTTGATATAACACATAGATACGATGCTTCAAGGTATCGATAACTAGGATGGCGTCGTATCTAGTGTAATGGACATTAACTCTGCAAACAGATAGGATAGTTCTTATTCACACCTTGACATATGGAAACCTCGTTGGAATATAGTTTAGCAGTTTAGAATATATTGGACCAAATCATACACAATAGTCAACAATCTACTCCAAACAACCTCAATACACACAACTAAGCAAGTATGCTCCAAGATTATTTTATAAGAATACCCACAAGCACAAAAAACAAAAGATAATGATCGATGCCCCATTCCTTTCTCTCTAAATCATTTTATACATCATCAAGAGGTCCTCATAATGGGTCAATAATATAAACCATAAGAAAAGATCAAAGAAAAACATTTAGTGTTATTTATATCTCTTGCCAGTTTAACTTAGCTAAGGTGATTTTTGATGTTGATGTCCATCGTAGGAAGGATGCATCCTAGGACATGTTATTAGATGGTTTGATTAGGATGAGTTGTGTGATAACCCATTGATACAAACTTGATTGACTCATTTACCTATGATCTAGACTTTATATTTTGACACTTAGGTTCTCACTTTATGACTTGCAACACTTGTTTTCTATTTGTGTTGCCAAAGGTTGAAGGTGACAATTGATTTATTATGGATGAAGGTTTATTGCGGATGAAAGTTAAATGGGATGGATGGTTTTTAGACTTTCTAGAATATTTCAATGTTTTTGGTGTTCTGAAAATGTTTTGAGGTTGTTTTGGTCTTTTGAAAGTTTTATGAATGTTTTGGTTTTCGGTTATTTGAGGCTATTTAGGGTTTTTCTAATTTTCCAATGTTTTTGGGTTTTCAATTTTTAAATGTTTAAAGATTTTTGATATTTGAATTTTTTTAGAATTTTTTCCTAATTTTTTCAAATGTTTAGGGGTTTTCTGAGTTTTTTGACCAAGAACCTAACCTAAAAGACTATCCTAGGGGCCTTGGGGGCTTATCAAAGATGAGCCTTGCCTACGTTATACACGCAGAGACCATGTAGTTTGACTGAATTGACTTACTATTAATGAGATATGAACAATTGATGGATTTTCATTTTATTATGATAGACTCCTAAAGGACTAACCTAGGGTGTCTTGGGGGAACATCAATGATGGCCTTGTCTACGTTCAAGCTCAGAGACTTGTAGTTCGACATGGTTCTGTTTTTGGATTTTTGATGTTTTGAACTTTTTAGGGATTTTGATGTGTTTTAGATGTTTTGGATTTTGAATTTACAATTTTTTGAATGTTTTTGGATTTTATCTCTATAATATTTTGAATGTTTTTGGATTTTTTGGATTTTGCAAGTGTTTTTGGATTTTGATGAGATTTTACGAATGTTTTTGGGATTTTTGATGAGATGAGGTAATCGATACCAAGATCACAATGTCGATGTCATGTTGTGAGATATAAGACATGGATCAAGAGTTATTCAAAAAAAAGAGTGCAATAACCTACCCCCAATGTCTAGTAATGCTTCATAGTTTAATGGACAAACCAAGATAGGTAATGGATATGTGAAGAGTTCAACAGAGTTTTATCATGCTAGATATGGGCTATGGGACTTCATGAGATGAAATGGTAAAGAGCCTATCAAAAAAAATTCCATGAGTAAAGTTAAAGTATACGCCAAATCTTTGTCAAGATCAAGATAAACTAGAATATCTGGATAAAAGTAGGATTCGATGGATGGAGGGACATTAGATTTATCATGACAAGGATGAGATACTTTTGTTTGAGAAGGATCATATAGACACTCAATTCTACTCATGATGCCTATTTGCCAGTTTTCATCATAGTACTTTCCCAAAGTGCCACCGTAGTGGTTTTCACTAGGGGACAATTTTTATTTTTACTATTTTCTTTATTTTCTTTATTTTTTTTAAATTTTACCCTCCTTTATAATTAATATATAGATAGTTTCATATTCAATAAAAAAAAAAAAAAAATTACCCTCATGTTGAACCACCTGGTGGTACTGATGTAGAGGCCACTGTCATAATGTGCCAACGATACCCTGCTTGAAGAAGTTACTTTGCTAAGATATGAGCAATTGAATGCAAATTTTGAGAACGTTGATCTACCTTGTGGATACTAAAATTAACCTTGTCTATGTGCACACATTGTGATATGGTACCTTTGAAATCCTTATGATGAAGAGTAGCTTCCAACACATGATCAATGCGAGAATTGGATATTATGAATGGAGTGTACGGTGTTATGCATGAAGGAATATGAGATGGATTGGTAGATGGTTTGGAACCTTTGACTCTCCAAACTTGGGAAGATGAGCAATGATGAGTGGGAATGGAGATTTTCATGGAATTAGGACCAACCATTGGATATACCTCATTCTTTGCTTGAGAAGCTTGCTTTTGTATTTAAGGATTCTTTTGATGGATACATTTCCCTTTTTTATTTTTCCCCATAGTTTCTTTGACTAATGGAGTTTTGGAGGGATGATTTTATTTATTTTTCTTTAGTATCCATTTGTATTTTCGTTGTCTTTTTTGCTTTACTGCTTCATTTTCTTTGATGATCTTCTCCTTGATTTGATAGGAATCTTTCTTTTTATGTTGGTCCCAAATTTTGTATGAGATGATGGGTGGATGATGATTCATGATATGACTAGTTTTAGTGTTGATAGTACTTTCATCATAAGGATTTTGTGTGCCCCGTACGTTGATGTTTTTCATAGTCCAAATTGCACCCAATGTTGTGAAGGTATTATCAATACCTAATCCTTTTCCCTGATAATGTATCATCTCATCCATAGCCACTGAATATGACTTGTCATCAACACATGAAATTGTTATGGGTTCCTATTGTTCATGAATATGAATTGTTTGCTTTGATTCTATGACATCATTATCTGTCGATACTACTTCAAAAGATGTTGGTGTTGATTCAAAAGATGTCGATGATGCTAAATCACTGTAAGAATCAAGAATCTTGACTATTGCTTGCTCTTGTGCAAGAATACCAAGAGTGGTAGACTCTTGTTTTGGATTAAGAATGTTTATATGTCTGTCAAAAAGAAACATCTTAGGGGTGATATCAGGGACATCTTTGGAGTTTAAAATGGTTTGGAAGATGTCCCTTAGCTCTTGGTGAAACTTTGGGGATAGGGGTTCTTGATCCTGACTTACTTTGGCATAACTTTCATCATCCTCAAGAACCTCTTCTTGACATGATCCTTGGGTGGATGATATATCATCGATAAAACACTCTTCACAACAATTTGTGGGTATGGGTGCAATATGGATATTTATTGCTCATTTGGAACTTCAAAATTCCCAATCATGAAGTCATATGTGGGAGAGATATTGTAATCTAATACATACTTGATGCTATTACGATATGAAATATTGCTAGACATTGTTGATGGGTTTGGACTTTGTTTTAAAATAGTATCTTGATACGTACATCTAATTCCTCATGTGGTAATGAAGGAATAACATGAATATGTCCCACCATGGTATCATGGGTATGGTTTACGATGTTTGAAGTTGATGCCTTTCCTAAATCTTTTGTTTTTCCATGATTAGGCATAGGGTTTGTGTAAATTTTCAGATTTTCATTCCCAATTTTTTTATTGACATCAATGTCTCCTTGTTCAATAAGATCTTCTATTAGATGTTTGAGTCTAAAATAGTTTTGTGTGTTATGACCTTTGTATCGGTGAAATTCACAAAAATGATCATCTCTATAGCTACGACATTTGACTTGTGGCTCTTGATAGTTTGAGAAATATGGGAGTGTGATAAGGTTAGACTGTATCAACCTCTTCAACACATCCTCCATAGGTTCCCCTAAGGGAGTGAATTGTCGCTTAGAAGCATTGTTTGTTCTTTGTGGCATGTGTTGTGTGTTTATGGTTTGGGTTTTTTCTTGTCTAGGAACAGTTAAGACCACCTTTGCATCAACAACACCATCACTAGTAACATTTTTGTTGTTGGCCCAAAAGCAAGGCTTGTCATTAGAACTAGTGGATGGGCAGTTGTACACTTGTGTGGTTCCCTATGAGATAAGAGCTCTCTCAATGTTGAGGTCCCTAGGGACAAGCGCATCATAAGTGGTGATACATTGCATCTTTAAGTGGAAGGATAGGTCCCTGTCAACATTAGCAATGATAATTCCCACTTGTTGTTCTTCAAGAATGGGCCACTTACTCTTACTAGCTCTTTGCCTCCATCGTTGTAAGAAATTAGTGAAGGATTCTCCTTTGTTTTTTTTGAGAGTGTATAACTCTTCTAAGCTTACATCTACATCAATATTGAAGGAGAAGTGATATATGAATTTATCGGTGATTTCTTGGAAGGTTTTGATTCCTGGAGGTAATTGTGAAAACCAATCGATGGTTGGACCTATCCAACTTCATGGAAAGAGGCACATCAAGTAGGAATCATTGTAGTTAAACTCCATACACATGGCGTTAAACTCTTTTACATGGTCCACATGAATTCCTCTCCCTTTGTATTTATCAAATTTGGGGACTTCAAAACTAGGAGGGAATGGTACCATTGTGATGTTTCAATCAAATGGATATGGGCATAGGTTTTTTTATGTATGGGGCTTCTTCATTTTTCCCATCTAGATATCCTGCATTTCTTGTGTTAATGCTTTAAGTTGTGAGGCTACATCGTCTTGTGGGTTTTGTGGAGGAACATATGTTGTGTATTATGGGATGGTGAATGGATTGTACGTGGGATTTTGATATGATAAGGTGTTGTAGGGTGTGTATGGTGGTGTGGGGTATTGTGAAGGTGAAGGTGGTAGAGGTGTATATGCTCCTAATGTATTTTTATTGACAATATTCTATTGGGGATTGTAGTATAAACCTTTTTTTGTGGTTGTTGTTGTTGGGCATATTGTTGGGCAAGCAAGGCTTATTGTTGGGCTTGTTGTTTTTGAGCTTGTTGTTGCATGACTAAGGTTGCTTGTTGGGCTTGATGGTGTTGCACTACTTTTGGGTAGGAATCTTGTGCTTGTTGAAAAGCTAGAGCATGAGCTTGTTGTTGTTGTGTGGCTAAGGCTGCTTGTTGGGTTTGTTGTTGTTGTTGTGCCACTAAGGATGCTTGTTGGGCTTCTTGTTGTTGTGCAACTAGGGCTTGTTGTTGAGCTTACTGTTGTTGTAAGGTTTGTTGATAAGCCTGTTATGCTTGTTGCAAAGCTAGAGCATATGCTTGCAATGTAGGATTGTTTTGTTGTTGGGACATCTATGATAGGTTTTGGGTGTTTATGGTTTGAGTGGGTTGTGAGTTAATGACAAGAGGTTGGGGGTTTCCTTGGTATAACATTCCTTGTAAAATGGTGGATTGGGATGGAGGAATATAGATTTGGGACCCCATTTGATTTTGCATGATTTGGGGAACCAATGGTAAAGATGATGATAGTGCCATTTGGTATTGTGATGTCAATGGCACACTCTGACCTAGGATCATTTGATTAGAAGGTTTTTCTTGACTGATGTGTTGAAGATTCCCTTGTTGTTTTTGATGAGGGACCAAGGCATATTACCTTGGTTTATGGGGTTTGTGATCAACATGATGCTTTGATTTGGATTGATGATAGATGATTTTGATGTGGATGGCGGATTGACTTGAGTAGTAAGGGTAACCACTATTTTTTATGTGCCCATGGGGTTGTTGGAACCACTTGTCAAGGTTTGACTTTGCGTGAGAGTGTTAACTTTCCCTTGTTGTCCTACTTGAGGCACTTGGTTCACATTACCTTGTGTAACATTAGGCATACTTAGGGTATTTGTGGTGATGGATGAAGATGGTTGCACTCAAAATGTTGAGGTCATTGTGGCATCATGGAATGTAAGTGGTTTTCCAAATTTTGGTGTCCTACTTGTGTTTTGGGGAAGGTTGGTGGTTAATGGAATGGTCGTGTTGTGATAACCAAAGTTGTGTTTGTTCCTAGACATGAAGTGAGACCAAGGTTGGTTCCTAGCCTAGTTGTAAGACTAGATGTTAAGGGTGAACTTGGCACAAGGGATGGATTTGGTTGATTCGTAGATTGGGTTAAGCCTTGTGTCAAGTTTTGTGTGAGAAAATTAGGATCCAAATTCTCTAAGGTTTGATGATCTTGTTTATACTCAAGTATTTCTTCCTTAGTAAGCTCAAGTGGGTTGTTTGTGACATATTCTAACTCATACCTCAACAAATTTTAGGGTTGTTTCACCATGAGGAGGTAGATTGGATCCTTGGATCAAATTCTTGTGGAGTAGGATCATTTCTGGTAGATGTGTTTTTGTTTTGTTCCATGTTTCTCTTGTGTTGTGATCTTGTCTTTACCATAAATTGTGGGTCACCTATGGGAGAGTTATGTTGAGATTGTAATGTTTAAACTCTCTAGTCAACTCAAATCTTGGTAAAATAGACACTCTAAGTCATTTTGGAGCAATGGTGATAATGGGAGATGAAAAAGGTGAATGATGTGGACAGTGATCTTTGCAAAAAAATTGGGACAACACTTTTGAATTAAAGGTTTGATGTTTGATGTTGGGATAAAATATGTTAATGAACTTGTAAATCTTTAAGGTAGACTTGTGGCCTTCAAGATAAACTAGTCCACAAATGATAACTAACTTAACTAAATGCATGGAAAAGGATTCATTTCACATACAAAGTTGCTAAGTTAGGGTTTGGGTTGATAAATTTCTAAGACCAAAGCATTGGTGTGTTCAAAAGTACGCAAGTTTTGGTGAAGTGAGGTTTGGAATTTGTTGAGGGATGGATGAAATGTTTGACCCAAAATGTTAACCTAAAATGAACCTTTGTTTTGCAAGACCAAGGTAGTGAAAAACATGTTATACCTCCAAAGTTTTCAAATCCTAAAGAATCAATGATCAAGGAGAAGTTCTTGTGAAATTTGTAGATCTGGTTTGTTCATAAAATAGCATATAAAATGTCTCCTTATTGATCTATTTCAGTTGTGGTGATTCTTTAAGAGACATCTTTTGATATACTTTGAACTATGATGTCTAAGTTTGAAATGAGAAAATATAGACCTTCGTTTAGGGATTTTTATTTTGTGAGAGATCATTTAAGACAAGCCTAAGATTATGAAAAAGACCAATGTTGACTTAAATGAGGGGCTCATATTGGACATACAAGTCTATATCATTCATCAAAAGGTGTCTATAAAAATTCCTTACCAAAATGTCCTTGTTGCGGTAGAGATTCACAAGGTGTTTTTTGATAGACTTTTGACTATGATGCCTAAGTTTGAAGTGATGGAATATAGACCTTCTCTTGGGGATTTTGATTTTGTGAGATATCATTTAGAGAAGCACAAGATTATGAAAAAGAGGATATTTATTTCCATGCAAGAGATGGTAATATGGATCTTTCAGCCACAATATCAGCTTGTTCCTCTTGTTAGTCTAAGATGTATGTTGTGTTTCTCCACTCAATTGGTGTTACCTTTGTTTCAAAAGTGAAGCTCTTCCAACTACTAATTATATTTGTTTTTTCTCCTTCAATTAGTTCAAATTTTGGTTGAATGATAGCGGGGCGTAAGGTTTGGTTGTTTAACTGGAGCGATCGGATGCCAAATGGTCATGTGGGGTTCAATTTGTCAATTTATATTGTTTAATGAGTTTCTTTTTACCAAAAACACTTTGTCTTACTTAAGTTTCAAACTAAATGTCTATGTAAAAAACATCATCAATTTTACAAAGTCCATTTTGTGAAAAAGGATAAAGTTAGGGGCATAGTTACCTAGGTTAACTTTGGGAAGTATGGATTGAGATGTAAACCAAAATATTTAGAAATCTCTAAGGATAGAAACCCTTAGGACAAGCATCAATATCAAGGTTTTTTTCAAAAGGTATCCATACTTCAACTAAAGGGTTTAAAATTTTGAAAAGACTTGTTGATGTTTGTTTACAATGTTTTGGAACCAAGCAAGTGTTAAATTGACTCACAAGCATTTACAATCCTATGTAGAGCGAGTACATATTTCTTAGTAGGCTTACCATCATCCCTTAAGAGATGATTAATCTGTGAAGGTGGAATGGACAAATAGGCTATGTCAAGGAAATGTACCATCTTGACACGCCAAGCAAAGGAGTCCCTTCCCCATTTTCTTTATTGCCTCAACCAAAAATAAGACATGGTAAGTAAATTCTAGGAGTGGTGCACCTCCCATGCACTACCTTAAAATGCGTTTCAAAATTGGACTTGGTTAGCTACTACAAATAAGGATTTTAATGACCATATTTGGGATAAACTGGTGCTATACACGGGGTGATTCACTCAATTAAGAGGCATCCCATCCCTTAGAAATATCTAAGGGTTTTAACGCATCCTAAGGATACTAAGGGAGACATTCATTGGTATAGGACAACTACAATCAATTGGTCAATGACTTTAGTCACAACCAATTAGTTATATAGCAGATCAAAATGAAAGCACTGCTTGGGTCATTCCCTCTCACAAGTTGGGAGGCAGGCCCTCTAAAGGTAACACACGTTTGAAGCTCAAAATGCTTTTCATCACCCAAGATTTCCAATAGGTGCAAGGGGAGAGGATAGGTGCTTCCAAGAAGAAAAGGTATACTTGTGTGTTTCTATTCACCTAAGATCGCACGAAGTGCAAGGGGAGAGGATAAGCACAAAAAACATACACAAGCAAATCAGACACATGTTCATTTTAACCTTGACAAGCATAGTGAATCCATTTTAAGCACCAAATGAATCGTTTTGATTGTTTTGTTCAATTTTAAACCTGATATTGTAAAATGAGGATATGAAGGTTCAATTTTAACCAACTTTGAACGTTAATTTTAAACCCAAAGGAAATCTAGTTGGTCCTAAAATGTGAAGTAAAGCATCATAAACTAGATTATAATTGCCCCATAAGTATAAAAGCACTTGTTACAATATATAGTCAAATAATGATATGCTCCTTCACTTCAAATTTAATTGCCCAAATCTCCAAAACTAGTTAGCCTCCAAAAGTGTCATTGTATCTGCAAACACAAGGAAAACAAAAATCTAAAGAGAAATTTGTTAGATTGATTAATTCAAGCCCTCCTTCTAGTGCCAAAATGTGACCAATGACATAATATAGGTTAACTACACCCGATCCATATGAACTCGAGGCATACTTAAGCCACTATGCATCAGTCCCAATAAGATCACTCAATTTAAACAAAGACAAAGAAGCCATTAAAACTAACATATTAAAACACAAAAGCTTCATAAACATCTATTCTAATCCATTGAAACTTATACCTATTGGGTGAGTGGTGTCACATTGATGTGGAATGGCGACCTTTTCCCAATCCCTTAAATAATGAGCTTATTTCGATCGATTCTATCGAAGAGAATTGACGAAACCGATGAAATATGTGTTGTAAAACATGATGAAATCTATTTTAACATGATAAAAGCTAAGATGATCTATGTGAGTGTATGCAAAGCTATTCTAAATGTATGCAAATTTGAAGATTAAAACACTAATTTCAAAATATGTTAAATGGATGCACCTAAGTTACCATGGAAGTCATTAATGGATACTCTAAGCTAATAATGCAAGTAAATTAACCTAAAAATGCTTTTAAAACATAAAATTTGAGTGCAATATGAGAGTGATTTTAACAACATAACTTTAGTATTAAAAGACGGATCCATTTGTCTCCAAATCATGATCTATTTATAGGAGAGCAACTGAAAAAGCAATGGATGAGATTGATTTGATCTATAAATGGTCACAAATGAAAGGAGGATGAAACATGGATTGAGGAGTCCAATCCATGGTCAAGGTTGAAAGTTGACAAGGATCAACTAATTTAATCAATGGTCCAAATTAGCTTTCAACAAACACACTTCCTAAGAATTAGGAAGAGGTTAAGAAATATTTTGGAGGAATAAGTGAATAAAAGGGGATATTCCAAATATTCTCTTTTTGGAGAAATGTGCAAAAGAGGGAATATTCCAAGAATATTCCCTTGCAAGTGGGAGGATGAGGATAATTAGCAATTTAGTTAATTAAAACTAAATTTGAATGGGAAATCAAGGGCTTAGATTGAAAAGATCAATCAATGATTAGGATGGAGAGAAGATGGAGGCATGGATCATGGATTCCCATCAAGGTTTAAGAATGCAAGTTGATATTTAATCAAGGAATTACATTCATCCAAACAAACACACTTTCAAAACTTGCACAAGAAGCTTTGTTGAAAGTTTGTTATAAAAAGGAATATTCCCTTTTTCAAATGAGTGAAGAAAGAGTATTCTCATACGTGAGAAAAATTAGATATTTAGTTAATTAAAAACAAATTTAATTGTGCAAAAGGGGAAGGAATATTCCATGAGAATATTCCTTTTGGAGGAATGTGTAAAGGAGGAATATTCCCAAAGAACATTCCCTTGCAAGTGGGAGGTTTAGATTTAATTAGTAATTTGAAAATTAAAACCAAGTTTTAATTATGCAAATTAGGGGAACTTAGGATATTCATTAAATAATTAACTTATTTAATGAAAATGGGTCAAATGACATTTAATTAAATAATTAAGATTTTTAAATTAAACGAGAGGACTTAGGGTGTTAAATTAAATGTTTTGATTTATCCAATTTAACAGGACGGAAGGTTAGCATGAAAGGGGTGAATTAACCTAATTAGGTCAATTAGATTAATAGATGAAAATGACATAATTAATTAAATAGCTAGGCTAATTTAATTAATTAAGCAAAAAGATGATGGTTTTCAGGAGGAAGCAATGTTAGTATATTAGATTTGAGTGTATGATATCATTCAGGACATTTAAGTGTCTACAGAAACCACTATAGGAGGATAAACACCTTGGTATTTATACTTCATGACAACTTTCTTGCTTGAAGATGGAGATTACTTAGTTGTCATTGAATGAATCAAGGAATGTTGATATCTTACGAAGCAAGCCTTGAAAAATGTCTGGAAGAGCATGAAAAGATGTTACAATGAGACAAAGGGGTTCTCCCCAATATTAGAAAAATATTGTATTGAGTAAGCATGGGAGTGGGAAGAAACCAATTTGGTATAATGGAGTTAGTAGATGGAAGCAATGGAGCAGAAAAAATTGAGCGATTGCGAATGAAACAAAGCTTTGAAAGCATTTTGGGAGTGGGTGTTAGTGAAAATCTTAGTATTTTATGCAGGGGCATTGATTTTCAATGCTCCTACATGCCTTAGGAAGATCATATGTAGAGTCGTTGATTTTTATCAGTATTGCATGACTTGCATGAGTTTGATTTATAGATCAGTCACGCTAAATTTCAGCACTATTGCACTAACTTTTCACATTTGGATGAACATATGTAGCAATGCACTTTTCAGCACCTATGCATGTGGGTAGTTTAAATAGCATGTAACCGCACTAATTTTTAGCACACATGCATGATTCACTTATTGGAAAATTTCACATGTCATGACGTTGATTTTTAGCAACATAGCATACATCAAGAAAAACATTTACTCAAGAGACCATCATGTAGTGGCAGGGTTTTTCCATGCCACTGCATGTATTGGGGAAGATCATCATTTGGTGGCAGAGAAAACCCCCGCCACCACACATATGTTATATGTTTGGAAGGACATGTAAAACCCTTTGTAGGGTCGAGGAAATTTCCTGCCTATGTAAAGGATTTGGTATATTTTGCATCATCAGTATTTTTCACCAATGACACAAAATATAGGTATCATGACAATGAAAAACTTTGATGATTTTGGAATGATTATACATTCAAATTTTGTATGTTCATGTGGTGAAAATTACCATTTAAACAGGGAAAAACACAAAGGAAATTTGAAAAAAAACTATGATGACACATCCCTAAACAAAAAAGTGAAACCCGAATTCAAGACTAAGGGTTTTGACAAGCAAAGATGACTTCAAAATTTTAAAGATGGAAAGACAAAAAGAAATCTAACCAAACATTATTTCACATAGAATGAGAAATAATTTAAACAAAAATGAAAAGCATTTATAGTATTGTCGAAGGCATAAAAAGAAATATGGACAAGGTAATACATACTCAGAGGAATGCATTGATAGAAAAGAAGCAAACCCTAGCATGAAAACACAATTGAATCCTCTTTAAATATGTGCTTAAACAAAATATGGAGCTTCAACTAAGTTTGTAGGAAGAATACATGAAGTGGAATAAACACAAATAAAACCTTAAATGACTTAAAAAGCTATTAAAACTCATTAAACGAAAAAATGAATTAATGAACTTGATGTTTATTAATGCTCAAGTGTGTGAAGATAGAACTCATAAACTAGTGCTAAAAAATGACAGTGCAAATAATTCAAATTTTGACAATCATGTAGAGGCGCTAAAATTCAACGTTGATGCATGTCAAAACCATACTCCATGTAGAAGCGCTGAAAAATAGCACCCTTGCATGGGTTAAAAAAATTCTAACTCTAGTAAGACCCAAAAGTGAGAAAATACTTATTTTGAAGGTTTTTGAAAAATAGAATGAGGTGAGCGCTAGAGAAAACTATTTGAGGCTCATGGCCACACGTAAAGGCAAGTGAAATTATGCCTTGTTTCACGTGCTTAGAGTGCATGAGACTACAAAATAGAGAAGTTTTGTAGGGGTTATCCTATGAATCAAACACAATTGGAATCAAGGATAACATATAATTATTAATTTAATTTGAAATATCTGAATCACCCATACTCTAAAATGGTACGATAGGTCTTCTTAAAAAATAATATTTTATTCATTTTATCTAAAACATCTGTAATTATTGGATTATGAAAATTATCTTTGCAAACTTGTGAATTTCTCGAACCTTGTTTGTCTTGTAAATTGGAACTTTGTAAGCTCTGAAAAATCTTCTAACTATCCATCTTCATTAAACCCTTATATATGAAATTTGTTTCTGAAGGAAACTTCACACATTTCAAAACCAATCGTTATCGTGTAACATGAGAAACCTCAATGATTTCCCCTGCTACCAGCTACGAAGGAATCTTTCACCACCAAAAATGGAACCCGTAGGAATGCCCACCCAGGGTTTCAGACTCCAAAGAGCTCCACCAAATTACTAGATCAAAATAATACACGAGCATAATGAAGAAATGAGCTCTTGCATCTTTTTTATAACTCCTTTACATAAAAAGTGACATTAAAAATACTTTATAATATCTCCCCAACATCACTTTATAATTATACTTTAATTTAATTTTAATATACCCCTTTTAATAAACTTTTTTTGCTAGGCAATATCAAATAATTAGATTAATTAATTAATTTAGTTTTTGTGATGGTGGGTCGAAAAACAAGGACATTACATAATTCCTCTTAATTTATTTTTGGTTCATCTCTTGTGTTTATCTCATCACAATATCATTTTCCTCTTATGGTTAGCCTATGTTTCAATTGTGCCATGAATGGTACTTTTTTATGTACACAGGCTTCTAATTTGTGATTATTTCATATTTGTTTAGACATATATTCATGCTTATGTCATGAAAATGCTAGTGTAGAAATAGTTCACTTCAACAAAATATTGTGATTCTTATTTTGGTATGGTTAGAATAAAAGATACACATTCACATTTTCTTTTTCTTTCATCTCTTTCCACTTGCATCCCTTTTGAAAAGTAGCATATGGGAAGGATCTTATAGATTTAATTAGTATTGTTTTTTTCTAGTTGAAAAGGGCATTACAGATAGGAATGTATGTAGTTAGATTGTAAAATATTTTCATTTAAAGTTCATGTTGGTCAATTAAATACTTTTTGACCAATATTTTATGATGTAAAAGATAAGTTGAAATTAACAAGATGTAATTTTGAAGCACATGGAATATTTCTTATGCTCCTATATTTGAGAGAAAGTATTCATTAAATGGTAGCTTGGTGTCGTCTATACTCTCTCTCCATAATGAAATCATCTAAAGGTTGTGTATGTATAACTTTTCATCAGTTTTTACAAGTTCTTAAGTTTTCTTGCTAGCATCATCTCATGACAAGGTAAATTTAATGTGTTCTTTCCACTAAGCTTTGGATCAACAATCTACATTTTTTCCCTTCTTACATAGCAATGTTCCCTCACCATATTTTGTGTGCCATTGCACATGACTAATAATCCTTTTATAGTTATTGGAAGAATTTTTAGAGAAAATATCAACTATTTTTAGTAAGGATCATCAAGTGGATATTGATATTCATGTGTTGTTTCTTTCAAACAGAGTATGAGGGTTTCAAGTGGTTATATATTTGTTAAATAATGTTCTTTCTCTTCACACTTTTGACTTTGTCCCTATTTGGTGCATTCTCTAGTCAAAGGAATCCATGTACATGTGAAAACCCTTGATGTAAGTATTCATGCCTATACCAATAATGTTTTGCATAAAGTGGTTTTTCTATGACCTCTTCACAAAATATTGTGAATTGTTGATGTAGATATAGGGATGGGATGTTTCGATTATTAATTATGCTACCTATAAATTTTTTGTTGGTTTGTCTTGTAGGGTAAAAGTACAAATCTATGTCACACTTTTTTAAAAAGAGATGACCAACACAAATATTTTTTTTAACTCCAACTGAATAAAAGTAGCATTTGTGTTTTGAATTTAAAAACGATGTAAACTAATGAAATGTAGTACTCTTGATGAAGTTTATGACTGCAATTTAAAAAAAAATTAAAAATTAGTTTGATATACTTTTTATTCATTTAAGAGTAGAATTTGAATTACTATTCAAATTTTAGGAAAAAGTGAGGTCGATGGGACATCACAAAAAAAAAATCTATTTTTTTCCCCAAATAGCTAATTTCACTCATCATGGCTTGCAACAAATTTATGAAGTTTGCAATAGAAAATAAGCACATTTTTATATACAATGTAACCAATAGTTATTAGGGTGTGAACCACGTCAAGTTTTATCAACCAATCATCACCAAATTCAATCAAACATTCTACCTACATGTCTAGTTGACTTCATATTCATCAATGAATTATTCTTTGCACCACCTTACAGTTGTTAGAGGTCATTCCTAAACAAGGAGCTAATATTTAAACACCATTCATAATCTTATGGAGGATTCAAGATAAGAGATTCAAGTTGGGAGTAAAATTTAAGAATTATATTGCAATATCTTTTGAAAGATTAATATATTTGTAATTAAATCATTGAATTCTATCATGTTGAAAGCTCATTGTGACAAATTATAATTTATTTGTGACTAAGAATCAATAAAAATAATATTATTACTTGTTATTTCATAGAATTTTTATTGTGTGATTATATGTTATCCTTTCCATTGCATGGTTGGATAATCCTTCATTGGATCCTCCATTGATGACTGCATCAAAATTATAAGAAGATTTTGGTAGAGAACATATCACTTTCTCTGCTTGAGAATGTTGTGTTTCAGATGAAGAAAGGTAAAGCACCGGGGCCTGATGGATTCCCTGTTGAATTCTTTTAGGAGTTTGGAGGTGGTTAAGTTGGACCTCTTGGAGGCTGTTAAGGAATCTTTCATGAATAAGCAAATGTTGAAGTCTCTGAATGCAAATTTTTTAGTTCTCATTCCAAAGAAGGAGGGGGCTAATTCTCTGGATCTTTTTCGGCCTATTGCATTATGTAATGTGGTTTATAAGATCATTACTAAGTTGATTGCTGAAAGGCTGAAACCTTGGCTTGGTGAGTTAATCTCTGAGGAGCAGGAGGGTGGTTTTGTTGCTGGCGGGCAGATCATGGATGGTGTTGTGATTGCTATTGAGACCATCCATTCTATGGAATCCTCAAAAGAAAAATCTATGTTTATCAAGTTAGACATGGCTAAAGCTTATGATCGCGTTAAATGGAGCTTTTTGTTTAAGATTCTTGGAGCTTTTGGCTTTGCGAGTGATTGGATTGATTGGGTTAGGAGTTGTGTTACTTCTTCCTCCTTCTCAGTGCTTCTCAATGGAGCGCCCACTGAGTTGTTTGGTGCTTCTAGGGGCCTTAGACAGGGAGATCCTTTGTCGCCCTACTTATTCATCCTTCTTGCGGAAGGTTTGGGAAGGCTTATCCATGCTCAGGTTGCTAGCAGCTTAATTCAGGGTTGGAATTGGGGAAATGGTCTTCCCCCTCAGTCTCATCTTCAGTTTGTTGATGATACTACCTTGATGGGTAGGGCAAGGGTTGAGGAGGCTTTGAACTGGTGTAGTGTTTTGGACAGCTACTTGGCGGCCTCTGGGTAGCGTATTAATGAGGGGAAGTCTCTCATTTACTTCTTCCATACTCCTAAGGTTATCCAAAGGAGATTAGCAGGTATTCTTCGTTTCCAGATCGGTTCGCTTCCTTTTCTCTATCTTGGAATCCCTCTTGCTATTCGTTCTCTCCCTAAAAGGTTTTGGCAAGAGACTCTTGACAAGTTTCGAAGATTGGTCAGCCATTGGACTTGCAGGTGGCTTTCTTTTGAAGAGTGACTCTCCTAAAGTCAGTGGTCCAGGCTCTCCCTCTTTACAGGTGCTTTGTTCTTTCTACTCCTTCAAGTTTTATTCAAGATTTCGAGAGGTTGTCTTGTCAGTTCCTGTGGTCTGGCAACCTTCTTCATAGAAAGTGGAGCTTGGTGAAATGGGATGTTGTCTGTAGGCCGAAACAGGAAGGGGGTCTTGGTCTACGGCGGACTGATTTGAATGGGCAGGCCTTGGCTGCTAAGCTATATTGGCGTTGGTGTTCTTAGCAACATATGTGGTGGGCTAAAATTCTTACCCTCAAATATTTGGGTGCGATGGAAAGCATGGAGGTTGTAAGATTCAATCTGGAGGGGAGAGGTTCTATGATCTGGAGTACCCTCAAACGGGGTGCCAAGCTAGTGAAACAGGGCCTTTTTTGGATTTGTAATGGGGGTCGGGAAGCTCTTTTCTGGCATGATTCTTGGGATGGACATCCCCCTATTTTGTCTTCTCATCCCCACCTTCAGGACTTGAGCCAAATTTTTGAGGAAGCGGGTTGGTGTCATGTGGCTGACTTCAAATCTCAGCATTCTTTGAGTCAAATTACTATGTCCAGGTGGAAGGACCCTCAAGATTGGCCTCTTGGGGGGATTTTGGAGGATCGTCAAGTGCTTGCTAAGATTCTTTTGGATCGCGCCTGCAACTCTCTTCTTGGGAGATATGTGTTGGCTTGGGGTCTAGATTTGCAAGGTAAATTTTTGCCTCTTATCAGGCTTTGGATAAACAGGTCTTTGGGAGCTCTGAGGTTCCTTGGGAAGCATGTTTGGAATAAATTTGCTTGGCCTAAATGTAATTTTTTCTCTTGGCTCGTTGTCCAAGGTAAGTGTCTTACTTGGGACAATCTATGGAAACGGGGGTTCCAGGGCCCTTCCATGTGCGTTTTGTGTGGTCAGCATGAGGAATGCTTCTCGCATCTCTTTTTTCAGTGTTTCTTTGCTAAGGATATCTGGCATCACTGGTGGAATCTCTGGAGCTTTCCGTGTTGCCATGTCTCTACCTTGGTTGATTTTTGGAGAAGACAGGGATCATCTCCTGCCAAAACCTCTTTTCTTAAAATTGCTTGGAGCATTGGCCCTAGTTTGATTGTTTGGCATATTTGGTTGGAGTGCAATAGATGAATTTTCTTGGATAAAAAATTGATCTCTGAACAACTTTGGAGGCGGATCCTTGGGGCTCTGCAGGAGACTTTGTCTGCAAAGTGTGATTTGTCTGTGCCTGTTGATCCTGGGGACTTGGGTGTTGTTAATTCCCTGGGTCTTGCGGCTGGGGATAGGAGAAATTTGGTTAGGGTGCATCGTAGGCGTGGGCACGAGAGGGTGGCTTGTGATGGTTTCTGGTGTCTGCCTGCTCTAGGGGAGCTAAAAATCAATACAGATGGGTCATCTAGGGGTAACCCTAGGCATGCTGGAGTTGGCAGTTGGTAGAGACAGCTTGGGAGTGGTGGTGTTTTTCTTTTCTATGTATCGTGGTTTGTATTCCAATAATCTTATGGAGGCTAGTGCTATTCTTATGGCGATTGAGCGTGCGGTTGGCCTTGGGTGGCGGTGGATTGTTTGTGAATCTGATTCTCAGGTGGTTATTGATATGTTGCATAAGCGACAGTTGGAAGATGTGAATTGGCAGCTTGCTGTGGTTGTCAAGCAGATTATTTCTAGGTGCTCTTCTCTGGAATCCATTGTTTTCCTCCATATTCCACGAGAGTGGAATAGGGTAGCTGATGGACTGGCTAAATGGGCGACGGAGAGGACTGATTCTTGGCATGTGGATGGTTGGGGCAATCTTCCAAATGACTTGGCCCCTGTCCTTGAGGAGTGGGTTGCTAAGGATATGAGGTGCTTCTTGGGTGTGAATTAATTCTTGTTTTGTTGGGCGTCGTGTGGCTTCTTTCTTCTGACTTTGTAATGTTGTTCTGATTCAATAAAGTTTTTACCCTCTTTTTATTATAAAAAAAAAAAAACATATCACTTTCTCTAAAATGGCTTATAAGTGAAAGAGAATTCAAGATACTAAGATAAATTATTAGTTCCCTTCTTCAATTAATCACAATGGATAATAGAAAATTACAAAAAATATAAAGACTGTGATGTATTTATCCCTAAGTATAGTACAAAATCCTATGTACTTTCAAGGAGATAAAAAGATTAAAAAAAATCATGAAGATAAAATCCATAATATTTTGACAAAGAAAAATCTATTATCAAAGGATAAATGTCTTATTTACCAAACTATAAAAAAAATTTAAAAAAATTAAAAGATTTAATTGTCCAAGACAAAAGAAATTAGAGTTATGAGATTTACAAGTAAATCATGAAACTCTAAAGAACAACCTAAAGAGTGGCTAATAAAATTAATAACACATTCAGCGATTAATAAGATTAATACCACAACTTATTCTTGATAAACTTAATATTGCACAAAAATAGATGGATTAAGCCTTAGAAAAATTTGACATTTAGACTAATTTTTAGGAAAGAATAACATTTACTTTAGAAATAAATCAACATAAATTAAAAATTAAAAATAATTTCAAAACTTGATGAGTGTTAATGTTCTTGATTAACAAGAAAAATAAGGTTTGGAGGAACCCAAACCCCTAACATGCAAAATGTTGCTACAAGATTAAAACATAGCCAAACAATAACCAACCAACAATAAACTAAAGGCCAAAAAACAAACAAAGGAAACAAACTATTTCATATTCTTAAGATTATCTGCCACTTCCAACTCTTGATTATAAAAGTTTTGACAGAGATTGGCCAGGTTCAACAACTCTTTCTTTTCCTCCTCACAAGATTTCTTCTTGCTCCCCCTTGTCCTCAAGCTAGGACCCTTAGTCTCAATCTGCACCTATTTCTTTCCTTTATCCTTATTGATTTGATCTTCCTTTCTAGTTTCCTCAAGGATCACTTCAATAATTTTCTTTGAGCTTCTCAATAAGAATCCTTTATTCCCTCAACATTGTTTTTTATAGAGCAGTGACTAATCTTCAACTTTTTTTCCATATTTTAATTTGTTTCTTGAACTCAATCCTCCTTGAGTCTATCATGACATTTTTCAAACTCCATTTTTAAAACATTAATAAATCTATCCAAACCTTCTATCTTGTTCTTCATATCCCTATTCCCAAACCCTGGTTGATCCCTCTCCTCATTAGTGTTTTTCTCTTATAGGGATCAAATTTTGATATTAATTTTATTGATTTCAAGGAAAAACCATTTTAAGAGCTTAAAATGGTTTGTAACCCCTTCCTTGGATAGCCCTAAAACATCGTAAATCTCCTCTTTATTAGCATGGAGATAAGTGAAATCCTCTGATAGATAAGGGAAATAAAAAACACCTCGGTTATCCTTCTCCTTACATTTCTTAGGAGTATGGAAAACAAGAGTCATTTTGTCATCAACTTACTCCTTACCTTTATTAGAATATTCCCCTTTCATTTTTAATATATTTTCGTCCCTTTTAGGTGAGTATTGTCCCTATCATTCTCCTTCCTAGTTTGTGAGCCCTTGGACTAGGAAATAGTTCTCTTCACTTTCTTTCTAGGGGAATTCTTCTTACCAAAGATCTTTATTTTCTTGGAGTCCCCATCCTCTAATGGATAAATAGAGAACCCTTCCACAAAATCTTTACCCTCGTCTTCCTTTTTCCATTCCTCATTCTCCTCTTCGTCACTAGTGTTAGAAGCCATATTTGAGTAGTGAACCATCATAGGTTTATGTTTTTTCTTAGCATTGAATTTCCCCTTAGGATCTAGTTTTTGGGTTTGATCTTTAAAAAATTCCATAATGAGTAGGATTAACCCCTCATGTAGAAGAAGAATTTTAGGGTTTTTGAGATGTTCCTTAACAACATGATCCAAAGAAGCTAAAAAAAATAAGGAAATGAGACCAACATTTTATGATGAAAGTGGTTTAGGAATATTAAATGTACAAAATATATCATCGTGAACCTTCCATCCAATGTGATGTAACACATGATGACCTCAACTACCCCCACCAGATGGATTTGATAGACAAGCAGTCGTATCCCCATGAGGAAAACTTAAACAACTTTTTGTGCTCATTCCCCTTAAACAAGTGGTTTAGGGCTTTGTCATTCACCTTTCTATCTCAAAAAAACTCCCTTCTATGCACTAGGAGCCCTATAATTTTGGCAATCACCTTCTCATTGATATCAATTTCCTTTCCATGCACACTAAACACTCTATTTTTCCATCCTTTAACAAAGAGCTTAGTAGCCTCCGAGTCATGACTGTGAAGCTTCTCTAAGTATGGAAGAAGGCCACCCTCCTCCATAATCCTCCACACCCTTTGATTTCAGTGGACCCCATCAATAGGACAAGGGCTCCACTCCACTCCTCTCACCTCCCATAGTTATAGTAATGATCCCAACAGACAAAACCAAAAATTACTTTTCCTCAAGCCTTGCCAAATGATAAAAGGGTAGGAAACACCCTTAGCACCCAGAAAAGTGTGTGAGGTGTTTGGAACTCATTACACCCATGTTCCATCACTCCTTAGAATCCTTACTAACGCTCATAGCTTATAATGGCATGGGCATCAATGCGTATGGAGATTTACCCGTCCCATTGTTTTAATGATTCATATTTAACACATTCATTAGCAAACATGTCCACTAGCTTATTTCCCTCATGATAAATATGTGTAATCATAATCTCATCAAAGGATTTAATCATATTTAGGGAGTTTGTGATGAGGATCTCAATCGACCAACTAAGAGTATGCTCACATTCAAGACATTTAATTATATTTAGAGAGTCCCCCTCTAACCAAACTTTCTTATAACCCTTGTCAAATGCTAACTTGAGACCGTTGTAGGCTGCCACAACTTCAACAAAGTGATGAGTGTTAATGTTATTGTTGATAACAAAGCTTAAAATCAATGTAGAGATGCTAAAAACAATTAAAGAAGCATTAACATTGTTGGAAAATGGTGTTTTGTTCTCTTTGTATAACACTTGTAATATAAAATTAAAATTATTTATGTTGCAATTAGGGAATCTAGTGTGTGCATCATAATGGATTAGACATTCTTAGGGATACTTTATATGTTGCAGCATTAAGATAAATAAATATATATATATATATATATATATATAAATGGGTAAAAACTTTATGGATCCAAAATAGCAAACAAATCAAAGAGTACAAAAGACCCACTCAGGGTCAAGAAAACTAACAAATAAGTCAGAAAACTCCCAAAAAGCATCTCATATCTTCCATCACAGAATCCTCCAAAACATGGGATATGTCCTCAGGGAGGTCGTCCCAATCCTCCACCGTCCAAGTATCCATCCTCTCAAAAGTCCATCTAGCCAAGCAATCTTCCACCTTGTTCCATTCCCGAGGGATATGACAAAAGGTGATAGTATCCAAAATCCTACTTAAAGTAATAATTTGCTTGGCCACAACTGCAAGCTTCCAATTCACCCCATCAAACTTTTTTTTATTCAACATGTCAATCACAACTTGAGAATCTGACTCACAAACAATGCTCCTCCACCCAAGGGCATAAACCCCTTCAAGAGCCAAAAGAATTGCTAAGGCCCCCATATAGTTATTGGTTTGCTTACCTTTATACAAAGAAATAAAGAAACTCACTACCCCTTAGCTATCTCTACCAATACCACCCACCCCAGCATGACCAAGATTACCCCTAAATGACCCGTCTATATTATTTTTTTAGTACCCCCAAAGGTTGGGGGATTCAATAACCACTGCGTTGGATCCTCACTCTACCACACCTTCTCTGCCCAAGCCGAGGACAACCCCTGCCACCAACTGGAATCTCCAAAGTCCAAACCATGCTTAGGTCACCAGGATCCACTAGGACTGAAAGGTCACACTTGGCCACTAGAGTCTCTTGAATAACCCCCAAAATCCTCCTCCAAAGTTGACCAACCAAAAAAAATTTATCCAAAAAAATCCTACAATTGCATTCCAACCAAATATGCCAAATAATCAAACTAGGACCAATTTTCCAAGTTGTTTCAAGAAAAGAATTCCTCACTGGAGGCCTCCCCTGGCTCTTCCAAAAGTCCTCCAAAGAACAAGCATGATAGTATGGTTGGTTCCAAGCTCTCCACCAGAAATGCCAAATCATTCTAGCAAAGGGACACTAAAAAAAGAGGTGCGAGGAACACTTTCATGACAATTGCACATAAAACACATAGAAGGGCCCACGAATCCACGCTTTCTTAGATTCTCCCTGGTGAGACATTTCTTCTACACCACAAGTCAAGTAAAGAAATTACACTTAGGTGAAGAAAATCTGTTCAGACCCGTTTCCACCACAAAACCCCCAAACCCCTAGACGCCTGCCTGTCCAGTACCTGGTATCTAGATGCAACCGAGAATTTACCCTTTGAATCATCTCCCTAAGCTAGAACATCTCTCCCTAGAAGAGAGTTGCAAACCCACCCAACTAGAATATTGTCCAACTCATGACGATCCTCATCTAATCCCCCAGGAGGCCACTCTTGCAGGTCCTTTCACCTATAGACATTCAATTGACCAGTAACCAAAGGTATTTTGAAATCAACCATTCGACTCCAACCCGCCTCAAGGAAATGATTACATAATTTCTATAGATGAGGATGTGATGACATAATAGGAGGATGTCCATCCCAAGAATCAATCCAAAACAAAGCATCCACACCACTATTGCATATCCAAAACAACCCTTATTTAATCAGATTGGCCCCTCTTCTAAGAGTGCCCCAAATCATGGAGCCCTTCCCCTCAAGATTGAAACAAGGAACACCAGCACTCTCCACATCCCCAAGATATTTTGAAGGAAGAATTCTAGGCCATAACTGGTGTTGTTAAGTACACCATCTCCAATACAACTTAGCAGCCAAAGCTTACCCATTCAAATCAGCTCTACGCAAACCAAGCCCACCTTCCTGCTTCAGTCTACAAAGCCATATCCCATCTAACCAAGCTCCACTTCCTATAAAGAAGGTTACCAGACCAAAGAAACTGCCAAGATAGAGTCTCAAAGTCTTTGATAAAGCAAGAGGGTTCCAATAGAACAAAACTCTTGTACAGAGGAAGAGCCTAAACCACTGGTTTCAAAAAAGTTACGCGACCTGCAGATGAGAGCCACCTATAAGTCTAATGACTCACCTTTTTATGAATTTTTTTAATAATATCCTACCAGTGAAGCCTCAAAAGCAAATGGATAGCTAGAGGAATACCAAGATACACAAAAGGGAGCAAGCCAATTTGAAATTCAAGGATTCTCGCAATTCTCTTCTGAATGAGCTTAGGAGTATTGAAGAAGTATATGAAAGATTTCACCTCATTAATACATTGTCCTAAAGCAGCCAAATAGTAATCTAGTGCTTTTTGTATAGCAATAGCCTCATCAACTCTAGTCATACCCATTAGATTAGTATCATCCACAAACTAAAGATGGGATTGGCAAGGAATTCCAACTCCCCAATCCCAACCCTGAATGAGACCCAACTCCACACGGGTTCTAATAAATCTGCCTAACCCTTCAACCATTAAAATGAAGAGGTAAGGAGATAAAGGATCACCTTGTCTGAGGCCACAAGACACCCCAAAAAGCTCAGTGGGCTCTCCATTGACCGACATCAAAAAAGAAGCAGATGTAACACAACTCTTGACCCACTCAATCTAATCACTAGCAAAACCAAAAGCCCTCAGGATCTTGAAGAGAAAGGACCACTTAACCCGATCATAAGCTTTGGCCATGTCCAATTTAATGAACATGGCCTTCTCTCTCAAGGTAGCCATAGAGTGAATGGTTTCAACAGCAATTATGACCCCATCCAAAATCTTTCTACTAGCAAAAAACCCTCTATGTTCATCCAAAATTAACCTACTTAACCAGGGCTTCAGATGCTCTACAATCAATTTGGTAATTATCTTGTACACCATATTACATAACGAGATTGACCTGAAAAGATCCAAAGAATTTGCACCCTCCCTTTTTGGAATGAGAGCCAAAAAATTTGCATTCATGGCCTTCAACATCTTCTTATTCTCTTATGACTCTTGGACAACCTCCATAAGGTCCAATTTGATAACTTCCCAAAACTCCTAAAAAAAATCCACTAGAAACCCATCCAATTCAGGAGCCTTACCTTTTTTTCATTTGGAAGAAGATATCCTCCAATTCCTGTAGGGAGATCAGTTTGAGCATAATCTCATTCATTTCATTGGTAACCAGTGGTGGTATACCGACCACTATCATAGCTTCATCTTCCTCTGTAGAAGGGGAGTCCTTTGAAAACAAAGAAGAAAAGTATCTAATATATTCTTCTAAAATCACAACCGAGGAAGAAAGAATGACCCCTTCCAAAGACACAAGGGAGGAGATAATATCGCCTTGCCTCCTATCCTTAACAGAATTGTGAAAAAAGGAAGTGTTTCTATCACCCTCTTGCAGCCAATCAATTTGAGATTTCTGCTTCCAAAATATCTCCTCCCTTAAATCCCATTCCTCCACCTCCTTCACCACCATAGCTTCCAAACTACCCAAATCCTCAATGAGACCTTGGTCTCGAATCTACCTAGCAATGGAGTCCAATTGAGTTTGGGCATCCCTCCTTTCCAAAAAAACATTACCAAAATATTTCCTACTCCAGTGCTTCAACCTATAGTTCACATATTGGAGCTGCTTAGAAAAAAGAGTACATTGTAGTCCCATAAGCAGGTTTCCTAAAGCACCACCATTTTAGAACCAAATCATGAAAAGATGCTTCTTTGAGCCACATGAGCTGAAATCTGAAGGACTACTTCTTAGAAGATTGTTGAGAACTTAATCAACTAGTGATCCGATCTATGCCAATCTAATATCTCAGAGCTGGTAGACCATCTATCACTGAGCCAAAAACTAGACACTAAGAACCTATCCAGCAAATTAGAGATAGCATCCTCCCCACTTTGCCTATTATTCTAGGTAAATATACCATTATTAGGTCTAACATCAATCAAGTCAGAAAAAGAATATTATCCCTTAGGAGGTCTGAAGAAGGATCCAGACGAGTACCAACCCCCTCTTCTCTTCCAACAAGGAAACAACATTGAAATCTCCCACCCAAATCCAAGGGAGAAAGGAATCTAAAGAACACACATACCTAACCTGAGCCCACAACTACACTTTACTCAACAAATCAGTAGGAGCATAAATATTGGAGAAGAGAATCATCTCCCCCGACTCCCAATTAGAGGCAACAAAGGAAATATAATACATGCATGAAAGCCACCATAATGGAGTCACCTTGTGCAGATCCCAAAGACAAGCCACCCCACTAGAGTTGCCTTGTGCTTCCACACATTGACACTGACCTTTTCCCCAAATATTTAAGGCCACACTCAACATACCTTCAATAGATAGTTTAGTTTCCTGAAGGAAAACTACATCCGAAGAATGAGCACGAATCAAATCATGAATAGCCTTTTGTCTAGGGATGTTATTCATACCCCTTACATTCCATGAGAGCATGATCATCGCTGAGGCTGGGAGAAGTGGGAATCAATAGTCCTCACCGATCTAGACTCCACCAATGTCTCACCAATTAACTTGACCTTCTCTTGGTCCTTCTTCCTCCCCACCTTAAGAGTCTTTTTTGAAACCCATTTCTTGGGAGGATTTTGTTGCACACCCAATGTAGAAGAAGAAGGCTTAGATTTTCCAAAATCAAGAGCGCACTTTGCACTATCAAGGCTAGCACCAATAACACTAGGACCACCTATAGCCTCTAACAATGGTCTAAATCCATTTGAGCCTCACACACCTCAAACAACATCGGGTTGGGACTACCAATAGGTATGCATCCAATGTTTGTCTCCACCAAGGGGCCATTTGTCCCCTGCACCTCCAAGGGAACTCCCTCTTCCTACACCAAGTCCTCCAAAGCCTCAAACCTATTAAAAGTATCCTCTTCCTACCTATCCTTAAGAGTCCTCTTCTAACCTCTACCTTTGTTCTTATTTCACACAAGGATAAAGCCCTCCTTATCAACTTCATCCCCTAAGTAGGAGCCTTACCCTTGTCTAATTTCTGAGCTAGATGAGAAGAAGCATTACTTGCACCAGTAGCATGAATAACCCTCGGACAATTCTGTTGGAGATGACCATGTTCATGGCACAATCTACACCTGAAAGGTAAAGCCTCATAGTGTAACTACGACATCCAAGAATAAGATCCAATACTCATGTCAACAGAATCCAGTAGTGGGTTATTCAAATCAATTTCAACGCATATTCGAGCAAAGGATGAAACCCTTTTATTCAGTGTTTGTTGAGAGGGACAATAGATTTCCCAAGCAACAATGCTATCATCTACAAAATGTCACTTCTCCAGCATTCAAGAGGTAGGCGTGGCAACCTTACCCAAATCGAAACCCTAGATGGAAGCTCCTCTGCCAAATTGAAGCCACCATTCCATGGTTTTATAAAAAGACCCACCTGATTATAAAAATAGGGTCCACCCTCGAAAGCCCTATTTCGATCATCAATACATGAAAACTCGACCAAAAAGAAATTATTAGTAGCTAGCATAATATCGAAATCCCCTTCAAGATTCCAAGTTTTGCGAATCCAAGAGTCCAAAAAGGGAAGTGAAACCCTCAACCCCATGAATTTACAGATCAAAACATGGTTGCAGTAGTACTCCACATCTTTAGCTACAAATTTCAGTTGGATGACTAAAATCAGCGTATCTTGGACTTTCACCAAACACCCATTCACCTTCTTCAATTTGAGAGCACTAAGAGAAAATGGATTAGAAGCACTTCGGTCTCCACTAGATAGAGGAGAGGCATGATCCACCTTATCTTGAACTGCATGCATCGCCATGACAAAACAAAAGCACTTGCCCCCTCCAAATCTCAACCCCAATTGACTAGCCAAGAGATGAGTAAGAAGAAAAACAAGAAAGAAACGACAAAGAGAAAAAAAAAAACTCACTACAAGAAGCCCAATCCACTAGACCGGCACACCAAGCAAAGAAATCAATAGCTCTACATAGAAGACACCTCAAACTCAGCATGCAAGAAAGAGACAATACAGGAAAATCAGACAAATTATGCAGCAAAAAGAAACAACAAACCCCAATCGCCGCACCCGTACCACAACTAAAACCTGACCCAACATAAAATAATCAAGCTCCACATGCAGATGGAAGGAGAGCTGAGCTAGGGAATCAAAACCCTAGCTCACCCACATCGTCGTGCAGAGCAAAAACACGCCATCATTTTTTTTCAAATGATCAACAACATGAAGGTTAAACTATAAGTATATATATATATATATATATATATATATATATATATATATCCACATTAAGATAAATATTTAATGTGGGTGTCACATTGGAAAAATATTTGATATTGGGAAAACTTAGTATCAATGGAAAATCTTAGTACCAAAAAGTAAATAAGAGGGACATGGTTTTGAGGCACATGTTTTATTTATTAATACTTAGTAGTTTTGTGCAAGCTTGTTCTTATAAAAGCAAACACATGAATATTTTTTGAGGTTGTTGTCATGAACTTTGGCTTGTTAGCTAAGTTTGATTGGACATCTCATATAAGTTACATATTTGAGGAGAGGAAGCATGGATTGAGATGTGTAGTCACACCATTTTCATCTATTTGTTGACATAGAGTGCAATTATAGAACTTGATGTTTCAAAAGCCTTGCATGGGGACTTTGCAAGTGTATTACAATCTTTGTTCACAAGATAATACATTGAGTGTGTGAGTTCTTTTGAGGCTAATTTTTTCCCTTTGAAGGTTTTCTTAGGATACATCTTGTATCATCTTAATAACATGTTTTTCTATTTTTTGCGTTATGGATTCTAAATGCTTGTTTGCATATTTCTCTCTCTTGTGGCTATGCAAAAATGGTCATCATGAATGCAAAATTCTTTTTCAAGATCTAATGGGTGTAACAAAAGGGGAAAGTTGATAGTGAAGAGAAAGCAAGTTTAAAATAGTTTTCATTAAAAAAATGTAAATAATATGTAAGCATACAAATGATCATGAATTTAAATGAAAGATAAATCAAAATATACTTGTTCATGGTGGTATACAACATAGATTGTAGTTGAGCAAAAGGTAGAGTTGCAACACAAAATGCCACTTCAAAAAGTATGGTAAAATCTTTTGATCAAGGCAAAGTTGGCAATTTGAAATTATTGTGAATAAAATGACAAAAATCTTTTTATAGTGAAATTTATTTTATTGATAATTTTTGGGAGATCCATTAGTAGAATTTAAAACAAGAATGTTGCAGTGGATATTTATAATCAATCATAGATTCGAAAACGGTAGATGAATCAAGTTGTAAGAAATCAATGAGTTGCTTTTAATCTATTTTTGGTCAAGGAAAAATGCTTGCTTGTCTTTCTCTACATGATTTTATGTTATTTTTGTCTAATGGAAAAATGATTTAGGCTATTTCCAAGTCAAATACTTCTAAGAGACAACTCTAACAATTAAATAGATAAATCTATACTTTACACATCCAAGAATTTGAGCTCCTTTGAACATATCTAAAGACTCAAAACAACTTTATAGCATCCCACATTCTTCCGACAAAATTCTAAAACTTGAAAGCTCATACAAGAAGCCTATCAACTAACAAGTTAAATAAAAAGCATGTAACTTTTTCTTCTATACAACTAGATAATTTTAAATCAATTTTCATTGAAGATAATCCTTTTCCACTTATGTAATGAATAATTTTATAAATAAATAATTTACGCCAAAGGCATATCCTATTTGAACTATGCCAAGCTAAGTTGAGGCATCTATGATGCATGCTAATCTAGGAGATGATTATTTTCATCATGACCATTGAATGAATCTTTTTTGACTTTGCTTTTTTCTTGCCCCCTATGCTCTTGTCATCTCCACCCCTATTGCTACTACTAGTGGCTTGGCCACTGTGCAAGGTTCGGCCTTCTCATCCACATGGTTCCCATAAATTTTCTATTGGCCAAAGCTTTAGAAATTTTCAAGCAAATGCAATTGATAGATGTAAATCCACACTCCGCAACCTTTGTTATCATTCTCCTACTTGTGCAAAAATGGGGGCTTTGGAATAGGGTATGGACATCCATCAAAGCATAAAGGACAGGAATTTTTTTAGGTGTTGTAGTTGCAATTTCCTGGGTAGACATGTATGCAAAATGTGGAATCATAGACAAGGCACCTGAAGTGTTTGACAAGGTGCCTCAAAGAGGTGTGGTCTCAGATATGCACAAAATGGATTTGCTGAAAAGGCTTTAGAAATTTCCTAGCAAATGCAATTGTCAGGTTTAAAGCCAAATTCTGAAACCTTTTCTAGCATCATCCCTACCCATGCCAAAATGGGAGCTTTGGAACAGTATGGACATCCATTGAATTATAGTTGCAACTACCCTAGTAGACATGCATGCCAAAAGTGGAAGCATTAACAAGGCATGTGAATTATTTAACAGAATACCTAACTATGAATTGTTTGATAGAATACCTAAAAAGGATGTCATCTCATGGATTGCAATGATTGCAGGATATGTACATAATGGATTTGTTGAGAAGGATTCTACATATTTGGAGGCATAACTCATAATCGGAACGGTCATGGGCACGATTTGGAGACAACTTTTAGGAGTGAGTTTCATAGATCTTCCCAAACTCCTACTACTCTAGTTTGGAGGGGCAGTAACCTTAGCACTTGAAACCAAATGATGATGGATTGGCTTTCATCTACTACTTGATAAGACGACCTCTATTGTTTATCCCTTTAGCACAAAGTGGGTAGAGAGGACTAATAGAATATCCTGTCCTAATAGAATTAGAAACTTTTAGGCATATGCAATTGGCAGGTGTAAAGCCAAATTCCACAACCTTTGCTAGTCTCCTCCTGCTTGTGCCAAAATGGGAGCTTTGGAATAGGGTATGGACATCCATCAAAGCATCATGAAAGGAGAATTTTTTTCATAATACTAGCATAGGATCCATGTGTTTTGGTGCATGGTTTGCTTAGAAGGAGAATGAGTATAGATACTTTTCTTTTATTGTTAATTAAACTGTTATTTTGGATATTAAGGTAATTTTCTTTGGTTAAGGTGCTCCTTACTTAAAGGCCTTAGACCATTTGTTGAGAGTTATTTTGTTAAATTTTTCTTATCTCTTTATCAATCCTATATTTTGGATTTACTGCCGCCTAACAATGTTTTGTAGTCCTGTATTTCTATTTACATATGATATTTTGCACTTTGTTTTCTACAAGATGATTGTAATTTTTTTTTGCTTTTCTCTTGTTAAGACCCAGAATTTTTATTTATAATGAGGGAAATCCCTTCACAAAATCAAAATAATTCCTAAGGTGAATAGAAAATTTATCATAAGCTACATGCTAATGCTATTTCTGTTAATTTTGAACAAAACATTTCGGTTACCAACATAGTTGTTTTCATTGTGTGCATTGTGGAAAATAAAAGTGTTGAAAAGCTGCCATATGTAGGCTTGTAAACTAGGCAAAAACAACTTTGAAACCTAAATTTGAATTTGAATTTACACTCTCTTAACACATTAGAGCTTTAACCCTGTGAAACTAAAACGTTTGATGAAACTACTGAAGGCTCTAGAGTTGGTCCAGAGGTCTATTAAATCTTGGACAGAGTACTGCTTCTTGCCACTCTTATACATGTTTTTTGGTCACTTTCTATCTTTACTATGTTGGTCAGATCAATATGATTTTACTAGATTTGCTACTGTAGAGAACAATTATTGCAAAGCTATACTTGGAAAAATCTATTTGATTATGAGAAGTTGTATGAAAGGTCAGCCAAGATCTTGTTGTACAAGGCTCATGAGTGGGAATGTCTCTTCACCTTTATCACATACTTAGGGAATATTACCTTGTGCTTTTAATTACATTCATCTAGCCCTTTTAATCCATGTTGTTGTTGATTTTTCTGAATTCTCACTGAAAATCCTTTAGTTTCCTCTCTATCATTTTCTTACTCCCTGAATCATTGGTAGAAAATATAAGTAGAATAATTGCAAATATTTTCAATTTATATAAAAATAAATATAAAAAATCAAAATCTTGGTATAATGGAACTTCATTAATAACCATAGCAGTGCATTATATAGAAAATGAGTATTTCAAATTCTTGTGATGATAAACATAAAGCTAAGGATTCAAAGGAATCTCAAAGCAAAGAGATGAGGGAAAAGAAGACCTGAAAGAGACACGTTTCCGAGAATAGTATAGAAAGCAAGTGGAAGTTATTGAGGAATTCTTCCCAAATATGGTAGATAAAGCTAAAAAGGTGAGGGCAAAAGAAATTAATATTGAAAAAAAACTCACTCTAATAAGTGAAGAGCTTTAGTGAAATCAATAAGAGCTTAAGAAAATAGGCAAGATGTATTATTTGGGAATTTTATAAGAGATTTAGTGAAATCAAATGACATGCTACCTTGAACACAAATCCCAAGGACACATGTCATCCTTGGATTTTTGACATGAAACAACCAATCAAAAGTAGAATAGTCTCTCTTTTCTCTCTCTCTTTTCCTACAATGAAAAGCTAAAAAGGTGAGGACAAAATAAATTAATTTTGACAACAAAATCACTCTAATAAGTGAAGAGCTTAAGTGAAATGATCAATAAGAGCTCAAGAAAATAGGAAAAATATATTATTTGGGAATTTTATTTTTTATTTGTGAATATCCTTTTGATTATTTGACAAAATTTATGTGTGAACTGAATTATTTTCATTTAGATGACACATTTGATTGGTACATTTCCATTGCTTTACCAATTGAACATATCCAATTCTACTACAAACAATTGAAGTAAGTAAATATGATATTATAATCTATGGTTATTCTAAATTGAATAGTTTAATAAGTGACAAAGTGTCAGAGGTAGAGAAGAAGTATAATGAGATACAATTCAACCTATTAATGAGAAGTACAATGACATTATTCAAACAATTTCCTATTTTTGGCTCATTGTTGTATGCTACCTTTTTTGTTTCTTTTGGGAATTTTTCTTTATTCTTCCAAATGATAAATGAAAGCCTTAGGTTAGATTCTTATCCTTTTTTGGTGATGGTCCTTGTTGGCTTTTGCAATTTTATCTCATTAACCTTGGTGCCTATATTGAATCCCCAAAAAAGTTGGGTTTTTTTATACATAAAGAATGCACCTCCAAGTGTCCATCATTGTTTGGCCTAGAAGTGTAGCCACTAGGTTTAATTAGTGTAAGAGTGGTTATTTTGAAGAATTTACCCAAGTTGTAGGATGTAATCAGCGCTAAAGAGTTGAATAATTTTAATATCTACATCATTCAGGCTTTGGAGCTATATAAAATAACATTTATAGATGATATGTATTTAGTGCCATACCATTATAATATAAGTAGAATAATTACAAATCTTTTTGATTTATATAAAAATAAATATAACAAATCTGAATCTTGGTATAATGGACCTTCACTAAGAACCATAGTATTGCATTATGTAGAAAATTAGTATAAGGATAATGAGATCTCAGATTCTTCTAATGATAAGCATAGAGCTAAAGTTTCAGAGGAATCTCAAAGCAAAGAGATGAGGGAAAACAAACCAAAAAAAGAAGACCTGAAAGAGAAAGACATTTTTGAGAATAGTACAAAGGAGATGAAAGCAAAGCAAAACATTAGAAAAGGCACGTGAACTGTTGACAAAATGTGGAAGCATTATTCTTGAAAATGTGGAAGCATAGAAAAGGCACGTGAACTATTTGACATAATGCCTCAAAGAGAGTATCTCATGGAATGCAATGATTGCACGATATGGACAAAATGAAATTTTTAAAATCTATGATGGACACAACTTTCAATGATTATCCATCTGCAAACTGATGGTCAAATGAAAGTTGTGAAAAAATTGATGGTGCATCTACTTTGGATATGCAATGCCATAGAATGCACATTTGAAACCTTTTTTCCTTTCAACATAAATACAAATAAACTTGGCATATTTCTTAAGGATGAAACCTTTTTCAACTTTGTTTATAGTTTTAGCTTTTATTGTGGTTTATCATAGCTTATATTGTGTCTTTAACAACAAAATATTCCTTTATGGAGAAAGAAGATGAGAAAGCAATGATAATATTGAGCAGATTTAGAATATTTAGCACAAAGTCTAAAACATTTTGTGATAAAAATGCCTAATGCAAGCAACAACAAGATCTCTTCTAAGTGTTGCACCAAAAGAAGGATGGTAATGAATTTTTGTTACACCCACAAAAGGAAAGCCTCACAAGGCATCACAAGAATATTAGATTGTTTCTTTAATTTTTTTGAATTTATTCTTCCTTCCTTGGTTTGCATCATGTTTTCAATGTTGACATTCTATTTTCAAATTGTCCACTTTTGAGTGCACCAAATGGAGCAAAATCGTTTCCAACTAGGGGTTGAATCTTGATTGTGGTGTACCTAATGTAGGGACCAAATAGTCAGACACAAAGATGAACAACACAAGGAATGAGTTCATACCCATCTTTAAAGTTGTCAAAGTAGATCAAATCATTTACTAAGGAAATATTTCACCAAATCTTAGATTGTGAAGTAGTTTTGGCACTTTTTTTGGTTTGGTGCAATGAGAGCCATCACTTTGCAAAGACATGCAACTACCTTAAGTGACAACATGAATCCTATAGTTAACATCAATATCAAAGAATTTTTCCTAATTAGCATCTTACTTGGAAAGGAAACATCGACACCACCTAAGTTCTCACCAGGTGGGATCCTTTCCAAGGCACTCTAGCATCAACACTTGCAATTATAAATTATGCAACTTGATCCTAACGTATTATAAACGGTTGAGGTTGTTCTCCCACCAATTGTTATCTAATATGATATGTTTCTCTACCTCTCCAAGAGATGGATACTAAGAAACTCCTTATTTCCACATTTTCTATCTACTATGAACTTTGAGGTAGATGATATTGTTGAGATGGCTCTTCATCCAATTTTTCCTTGTATCATGATCGGAGGTGTTTTATCATTTCTTTAGGGGGCTGCAATTCATAGATGTATATCCTTGCATAGGAACCCTCAGGGTTCTCAGGATGACTCCCTTCATCCTGGTGCAGACATTGAAGCTCACAAACACTAATTAGATACAATCTATTAACACATATAGGGACAAATTAATAAGACAATGTTCCACTTTCAGTATGACTACCAACACTTTCAAACTACCTAGTAGCGATATTGG
The DNA here is from genome assembly GCA_007258455.2 of Sequoia sempervirens. Taxonomy (NCBI): domain Eukaryota; kingdom Viridiplantae; phylum Streptophyta; class Pinopsida; order Cupressales; family Cupressaceae; genus Sequoia; species Sequoia sempervirens. Next base: position 434,533,699 of record VDFB02105785.1, on the reverse strand, counting down.
CTTTACCCTTGTCCATGAGATGGGTCTTGGAAGTAGCATCACATCACTAGCTTTTTTCTTTATTACCAAATATTCATTGGTTGTGGATGTTAGGAAAGGTTCTAGGTTGTGTTTCAGGCTTGCTTTGAGTATTTTTAATCTTGAACCTCTTATTCCTAGACAAATTTTGGGCATCATCATATCTTGCATTGGCCCTTTCGTGGTGACAGATGGAAACATTGTTGGTTGTTGTGATCTGAGCTACAAACACGATGATATTGCTTCTCCCATATTTATTCTTTGTCATTTCAAAGCTTCCTTCAAAGATCCTTTCCACATAAGACTATTTTTACTTAGTTTTTATGGTTTGAAGCTCACCTCTTTGGGTTTATCCTCATGTTATGTTAGCATTTTTTTAGTTCACAATTGCTTGATCTTTTCACAACCAAGGATCCTTTAACTCTACTCTTCTCTATAATAGCTTAATGTAATTTTTGAGTTCTATTGACCTAAACTTGGTGATATATGAACATAAATATGATAAAATGTTATCCTACATGACTCTTGCTTTTCAATATTTTTTTGGTTGATAGAGTAGAAGATTTTTAATGTCCATAAGGTCAAATATAGCCTATCAAACAGTAGACCATGTGATTTTTGTTGTGTGAAGTGTTGATTGTCTGCCATTCAATTTAATAATGAACTATCTCATTCTCTTAGTCATCTCCCCACTGAATTAAAACTTACATGTACACCTATGTACTTGCTAATTTGTCTCCTAGAATTCTAAATGCTTGTCTAGAAAATATTTCTTATAATAACACAATGTCCACCTAACTAATTTTGGACATAGTTAATCTAGAAATCTTGCAAATTTAAACCTCTTGTTTTGAAATGTATATTTGTTATACAAACTGCTACATTCTTTTGTTTGTTATGAAGGGCCCATTTCCTTTAGAGAGAACTACACATTTGCATAAAGATTTAGGGGATTCAAATGTTTTGCAAGTGCACTTTAATTGATTCAAATGTCAGAAAAACTAGAGAAAAATGGAAGACTAAACGACCAACTTTTAAAAAAGCAATACATTAAATAATTTTTTTTGTTTTCACACTGATTGATTTTGAAATTTGATCTTTATTAAAAATCTTTAATAATATGTAGAAATCTAATATTTATAATTTAAAATTTTGTATTATTTTGAATGTCATAAAAAATATTAATTATTATTATATTTAATTTTTTTATTATTAATATTTCTATTTTACAAATTTCCTTTAAAATATTGAATAATTTTTTTAAAAATAAATTAAATAATTACACCTTGAGGCATTATACAGTGAAAGCAAGTCAGTGTCAATAAAAACTTAGTAAATTTAATTTGACAGCTAACTTCATTTAATTTATTAAAAATTGTTTGACGTCTTCGATGAAGGCTAACTTCATTTAATTTATTAAAAATTGCAACGATAAAAATAAAGATAATGATTTTTTTTCCAAATATTTCCTTCTTTGTGCATCTATATTTGTTGTAAATAAAATGGTTATTGGTAATGGTTGCGTTCTTCTATAACTGTTTTTCGTAACTTACATATTGGATATCAATTGCTCTTGATAAATCACCATTTTGCAAAGCTGTTGCAATTTTCATTCTTAGATCTATGGTCAATTAGCATTATTTTCTTTTTAAAAATTTAGTATTTATTAATTATTATGTCGAGAGGCGTTATACAATGAAAGCAAGTCTGTGTCAATAAAAACTTAGTAAATTTAATTTGACGGCTAACTTCATTTAATTTATTAAAAATTGTTTAACATCTTTAACTTCATTTAATTTATTAAAAATTGCAACGATAAAAATAAAGATAATGAATTTTTTTCCAAATGTTTCCTTCTTCGTGCATCTATATTTGTCATAAATAAAATGGTTATTGGTAACAGTTGCATTCTTCTGTGACTATTTTTCGTAACTTACATATTAGATATCAACCACTCTTGATAAATCACCATTTCATAAAGCTATTGCAATTTTTGTTCTCAGATCCATGGTCAATTGGCATTATTTTCTTTTAAAAAATTTAGTTCTTTTCAAAGGGATAGCTACTTGCATTTGAAGGTTTCTATTCAAGATTATGATGTATATCGTTTCTGAGGGTATTTGTGCCCAGGTTGTCACTCATGTTTTCTGGTTTGTAGTTTTAGGGTATTAAAATGCTAAAGTATCTAAGCAAAATGTTTTATCTTTTGATAGAGGAATCCAGGTTAGTTGTTGACCAGTAAGCTGGCTTTTACAATCAAAACATTACTATTTTTTGTGGACAATTAGTCACTATCTGTGTAGGTAGTATGTAAAGGGTGGCTTAACAGTAGCATTATTGTATTAATGAGGATAAGAGACATCCCATTCATATTTTAGTGAGAAAGATGTTAGAAGGCCAAGCGGAATCAAGCACAATAGATGCAACTCTGCAGGCATTTGGATTTAAGGTTTAAGTGGTGAATGGAGAGTGTGTTTTAGGATGCTTTGTAGTCACAGAAAGTTATTACCCAGGTGGGTTATTCCTATTTCAAGACTTGGTATTTTTGTGATCATCTTAATTGGGGTATTTTGCAGCCATTCAAGGTATTACATGGAGGGGTTTCTGCTTTGATATCAGAGGGTCTGGCCAGCATGGGAGCACATATTGCCTCATGGTTTCAGAGGATTGCAGGCATAGAGCTCAATATCAATCATCTCAGGGTTGCAGCTTTGGGAGACCACGTCTATGCACAAGCCACACCTATTGTTTTTGGGAAAAGACTCCAGGTTCCCTCATCCATCTATACATTCTGCAATTTTCATTTTCATTTACTTTTATTCTGTTTTTTTAATTTTTGGAATCTATTCTCATTTTTTTATTATTGGGTATTCTCGATATTGTCTTTCATGATCGTTGTTGTTTCTGAATTAGTTTATGTGAGAGTTTTTGTAATCCCCTTTCACACAATCTAATTTAGAAACAACAGTGATCAACAGTATGGATTGTAAAAATCTGATATCATTAACTACCTTCCATATTATTTCAATTTAATATAATTTTGATTTTGATTATATAATTTTTTCTTCTCATCAACATTTCAGAGATTCATGTTATTGATATCCATATGTATTTATTTTGCTATTTTTTATCACAAAGATCTTTTCCAAGAGTTTTCAATTTCATCATTTTGGGCCTCTCTTTTACCTGCCCTATATTATGTTCATAGATCTAGATACTCTTTTGTTTTTAGTTGATACAATAATCTCATAGTCTAAGTTAAGATGAGAGATTTTTTTTATATTGATAAAAAAAATATTGGAAGTACACAACCCTTTTACAAAAAGAGCCAAAAGATGGGAAAGAAAGAGTCTCATGAATAATGAAACTAAAAACAACAGAAACTAATTACCCACCTACTTCTTAAGGGTTTTGATCGGCAAATGTTTGTTGAAAATTAGATTGAAGCAATCAAATTTTCCTTAAATGTGAATTTTTGTATGTTTAAAAACAAGGGAGTTTTAATAAAGTTGTGCCATGTTCGTTTGGTTGTGACAGGTATGGGAAGTGAAGTTGTGGAAGATATTTGAGTAAAAAATAGAGGCTTCAAGTTTGGGTGAGAAGTCGGTGATGGCAGTTTCAAGGGTAACATTTTTGTCAGGTATGTCATTTCCTAAGTCTGCATCTAATGCTACTGATGCGATTAAAAGGTTTGCCAAGTTATAGGGGAAGCTGGAAATGTTGTATTATATTAAAATAAGTTGGGGTTTTACTAGCTTAAATTGTGGTGAAGATGTATTTACAGTTTGCAACATCTCCCAAATTTGACATCCAAAACCATTAATTATTATTTAATTTTTTCATATAACTTGTCTAAACATTTTAAGATTGAATTTTTTTATATTCGATTTGTATCTTTATCTTTGAAGTGTAGCAGTCTCTGCCCACTTACCAGAGATCAAATTTGGAAAGGAAAATGTCCTCCAATCCTTTAGTAACGATATTTTCTTCTTCAAGTGAAAGGAGAAATTTTAATAGTACTAGATTTGATGTTTACGATACACAATTGAAATGCAAGTGTAAGATACTCAATCTTACATTATGGATGGCATTTTATAATACGTAACTATAATTATGTGTAGTTGTCATTTTGGATGTACGTTTAAAATGTATAATTTGGTCATTTTCATGTAACTGCTGATTTAAGACCTACTCCACTCAAACATGTTATATCATTTTGCTTGGAATCATTTTGGTTCAATTTTAATGATGTGATCACAATTGCACTCCAATACTTTACATAGAATCATTAGTACAATCATTTTTCTTGTTTTCAAATTTTGAATTCTTACATTTCAAATTAAATAGTCTTAGGATTTAAATGTTATTCATTGACGTGGGTGTCAAGAATTCATAATTAAGAATTCACAATTACATCTCAAGAGTTATGCAATTAAAGGTAGCATCCTAGGGCATCAATACAAGTTGAGAGTTAAGGATCTACATCAGGATTGTCAAATAAAATATGAAATGATAATGGCCTATTGTAGGCGGGATAAGGAAGAACAATGGAGTGTGATATAGGGCTTTGAGATGACCACGCCAACCTCTCAGTGTCTTCTTTTAAGTTAGGTTGGAATTGATATGCAAGATAGAGTATTCATTTTTTTGAGCTCCTGATTTGTAGAAGTAAAGATCTTGCTGCCACAATCGATGTTGAAGAGTTTTATTGCAGAGTGAAAATTTCTAGGAAACTGTGTGCACAGAAATTCGGTTAATATCATTTCCTTTTGTTCACAACCTAATAACAAAGTATTGTTTCTCCAAATCATGTCTAAAGGAACTTTGGAGAGGCTTTTTTTTTTCTTTTCAAATGGTGGTTTTTTGGACCTAAGAAACATATTGAACATAACATTCGAGTAGTCCATGGATTGGAATATCTACATCATGATTGTTTTCTGCAAGTTGTATATTGTGATATAAAGCCTAGCAATATTCTCCTGGATGGGGATATGACAACCCATGTAGCTGATTTTGGGATTGCTCAATTGATTTATGGGCTAGACTCCTTAAAATCATTGACTTCATCTCTGTCTCTTAAAGGATCCATTGGCTACATTCCACCAGGTACTGATGTGTTAACAATTAGTTGCTCATATTGGCATGTATGTGAATTTTTTTCTTACAACATTTTTTTTCATTCTGATTATGGATTCACTCCAAAACATTGATGCAAATAAACCACACCAGTTAAATCCAGAAAAGCACTATCATCAATATGGACCATAGAAATTTAATGTCACTAAAAGAAATTGTTTTTGTTTGTTCGTTCAATGAAGAATATGGAATAGGTGGGAAGGTTTCGACAAAGGGTGATGTTTATAGCTATGGTATTGTGTTGTTAGAGATGATAACCAAAAATAGTCCAACTGATGATATGTTTATGGGAGAATTGAACCTCCAAAAGTGGGTCAACATGCATTTTCATGATAGAATGGAGGAGATTGTTGACCAGAGAGTGATGAGAGATTTAGAGGAATATGAGGTAAAGGTGGTTCTTATTCCATTCATACACATTGGCTTGGCTTGTTTAAATGAATCACCTTTGCAATGACCCACAACTCAACAGGTAGCGGGAGCACTAGAAATCATGAAGAATAACCTCCTTCGAAGCATCGTGACTACCCTTCCAAAAACATATATTTAAGCTTTTCTTGTTGATATTGAAATATGCAGATGGCGACTCAAGTTAAAATTTGTCAATATTTAAGAATCCTTGTTTATTCTAAAATTCTTGCAAACATTGTTAGTTTTGCTAAACATTGTTAAATTCTCAGTTATGTTAAGGTATAATTGTTAGATGAAAAAATGACCTTTTAGTTGGCACAAAATTATAGGTGACATAAAGTTGTTGACCAGATTGATGAGCATATATCCAATATTTCAACACAATTTTATATCTTGTCTATAGAAATTTATATTTATTCACACATTCCACCCAAACTCAATCTCTCCAAGTGAAGCATAGGCAAGCATATATGCAATATGTGATCTTTCTACTAGATGATACTTGCAATGATCTCCACCAAACATGCTTGTAAACTCATAACAATGATGTAAAAGCTTTTCTTGTTAATGGAAAAATTAGAAAATAAAATAAAAATTGCTTTAGTACAAAGGTTGTGTGCACTCATGTAGGAATAAAATGACATCATGTAGGTTACAAGATTTTATCATCAATCTATTTGTGCTTATTGAATGTCGCTTTCAAGTTCACTGTACTTGTAATATCTGTGTTTTTTTAATGCCAAATTCATAGTTCAAAACATGAAACTCCACCCCAATATCTGAACTTCTAAAGTTGATCTTCAACTTGTAGAAGCCCACAAGGATAGGTCTCACCATTTGATATGGGAAAAATACTAGACAAGGAGAAATATGTGCTAGAATAGGCTTGAAAGGGTATATATTTTTCAAGATTCAACATATTTGTTTAGAACATGCTCTTGTTGCACTCTCCCATACATGGATATTTGGATCACCATGACATTTTGTTTTGTGCTACTTCAAAAGTACTTGATGAACTAAGATGATATTGTACATAGTATTGTATAAGCAAATAGGTCTGAAATCCTTAGGTTTTCTAGAATTAGTCTTTTTTGGAATGAGTGCTACGAAAGTAGCAATGAGTGCCTTTAAGACAAAACATGATTCCTTTGATCCCTGAATCACTTCATAGAGCTCTTCATCCATCACATTCCAAAACTTTTGGAAAGAGAAGGTACACAAACCATTTGGGCCTAGGACTTTCGCACCTTCAATTCTAAAAAATAGATGTCTTAACTTCTTCCATGACGACATCGTTAGCTACATTCTTCCTTAATGACATCTTTAGCTACTTTATTAGAATTTAGAATCGTCATCCAAGGTCAGGATATGATCCAAGAAGAGATCTTTCTTTTCTTCTCTTTTTTGTCCTCATGTTCCTCCATGAGCATGTTTTCCCAAGAGGAAACCAAGGAAGCCTTGATGGTGTTAGGATCATCAGAAGTTTATCCATAAGCATCTTCAATCTTCATATTATGATTCTTTGCCTTCTCATTTTGCATGTTAAATGAAAAAACTTGGTTTTACACCTTATTTAAGTCATTTAATCCTTGATTTTTGTCTCCAATAGATTTATTCAAAAATATAGACACCATCCAATTGAACTATGAGATTCCTCTCTTCTTCTATTAGGATGTAAGAAAAATCATTTGAGAGGTATTTTTGGATCTTAGCCATTCTACTTTCAAGGAGATCCTTTCTCTGAAAAGGTTTCTAAAGACTTGGATATTCCACTCTTTTAGTCTAAGTTTTATGAATTTTAACTTTTTGTTGAACGTGCACATCTTAGTGCGATGATCAACTGTTTGGGTGAGCCAGGAGTCAATGACAACCATTTCGAAGTTTAGGTTTTCCATCTACACTTTTTCAAACTTGAAAGATACTCTTCTAGGGAACTTGTCCTTGTCTATGAGCCAGTAATATGAACTAGCTTCAAATAGGGTTACGATTAGGGTTCAAATAGCTTTATGGTTAGGGTTAAGCTTCAATTTGGGTTAAGGTTCAATTGATTAAAAATAGGCGTCTTGAGAAGGATATCTCTCGGTGTACTCTACATATATTTTTAAAATATAGGTATGCTAGTATTTTATACTTTGAGAGTGTTTGATATCATACATAATCAAAATCGATAAATATTTTACTTTTTATTAATATTTACTTTTTAACAAATTAAAATATTTTTTTACTTTTCTATTTATTTATTTATTAACTTTATAAGTTTATTATTATTATTATTATTATTTGGATTTTGATATATTTTGACTTTGCATTTAGTTTATTCTATTTTAATTTTTAATTTAGATTTAAGTTTAATTTTTTTAATTATTTATGTCTTTTTATCGAATAACAAATAATAATTAAAAAATAATAGAATTAATTTAATGGGACATAATTTCTATATTTGGGAAAGAGACTCGAAAGCTTGCAAGTGACATCTTGTTATTGGTGCATATGATTAGACAAAAAATGAAAAGAGATGGAGGGTGGATATTTTCTCAAATTTGATTGAAGATGAACATTGAAAATGGTTTTTTTGAGTTTTGTGCATTTGAAACCTTTTGCATGATTGACCTTGTTTATTTTTAACAAAGTGATTGGAAAATATGTTAATGATTAATTAATTGATTAAACCATATTTATTTATTCAAATAATGAATATTTTAGATGAATTAAAGAAACTGTATGTATTTACTTAATTTAAGAGAGAATGTTGAGGCCCTTTATCTCTAGGCATGTCTCCTCTCTATCCATCCATCTCTCTCTCCCTCCCTCTTTATCCATCCATCTCTCTCCCCCTCTCTCTCTCCCTCTCCCTCTTCTTAGACCTCTATATCTGTATCTCTTTGCCTCTCTATCTCTATCTCTCCATAGTTCTTCCATATCTCCATATATCTCTCAATCTCTCTCCCTAGGGGAGATGAGCCCAAACTAGGGTGGGTCAACTTTGCAGGTCCATGTGGCAGTCCACATGGACCTAAAAAAATAAAAAAATAGCATGCCATGTTACCCTGCCACTTGTGCATTGACCCATATTTTTTTTTTTAAATCGATCACCCTATCACCTGTCAAGCACATTTTACGTTGATGTGTCCAAAACTGGTCAATTTTTCCCTTCGCCTGAAAGTGGAGCCCACCAGCCTCCTTAATCAGCGAGCACATCTACGCATAGTAGATCAGACAGTCGCGTGTAGACGATAGCCTCGCCACCCTCTACCAACAATTCAATGCATTAAACACTCGTTGCCTCTTTCATTTCCTCCACTGACCAACTTGCCTTACACATCGCTTCGCATTTACTTGGTTTGTTGGGCACGTTAATTGGAGATCAAGGTTCATTCAATACTCCACATTCTCACATATCCTACTCACTATCATTCCTTTTTTTTGCAAACATTTTGGACTGTTCGTTTTGTTTGTCACCAAAATTAGTTCGGCTCTCCACGCTTCATTTGACAACTTTTTCTCCAAGTGAAAATTCGCCACCACGGGAAAATGCCTCCAAGATAGCAAAAATTGAGAGAGGTTATTGTAGAGGGGCCCAATAGGATCCCATAGGATTAGGCAAAAAAAATTTAAGCATCACGGTATCTGAGTAACAACATGTTGAAGTTTGCAGCCATTTTGCACTTTTGACACTTAAGGGATCGATCCGATTGAACGTAGCTCGAAGCAATTCTGCGTGTTTGGGTGTGAAAGAGGACCATTCCTAGCGTAAACATATCTATTCAGACGCGTTGGAACAGTCTGTTTGGTCACACGAGCTGTAGAATGAAAGTTGCACCACTTTGCAACTTTCAACTACTTATATTTGACAACTTTTTCCCCAAGTGAAAATTTGCCACCACGGGAAAATGCCTATGAGATAGAAAAAATCGAGAGAGGTTATTGTAGAGGGTTCCAACACGATCCATAGGATCAGATGAGTAGTCTCTAAGTGTCACAGTATCCGGGTAACAACATGTTGAAGTTTGTGGCCATTTTGCACTTTAGACCCTTAAGGGATCGATCCGGTTAAACGTAGCTCAAACAGATTCTACATGTTTGGGTACGAAAGAGGATCATGCCTAGCATAAAAATACCTATTTAGACGAGTCAGAATAGTCTGTTTGGTCACACGAGTTACAAAATAAAAGTTGCACCACTTTGCAACTTTGCACTACTTGTATTTGACAGTTTTTCCATCAAGTGAAAACTAGACACTACGGGAAAACCACTCTGAAATAACAAAAAATGAGAGAGGTTATTGTAGAGGATCCCAACGTGATCTCATAGGTTTAGATAGAGATTTTGTAAGCACCACAGTTTCCGTGTAATACCCCATCAAAGATTGTTTCCCTTTTGCACTTTGGACCCTTAAGGGATCGAATCGGTTGAACGTAGCTCAGAGCGATTGTTCTCTCTTTTCAATGGAATTAGGTGGGAAATAGACTTAAATCCATTTTCATTTTTGTTTGGTTGGATTTCAAGTGATTTTGTTCATTTTAGAAGCCAATTACTAAGGGTCACTCTGTATACACTATTTTAAGGGTTTTGAGTGCATTAAAATGTCATATTAAGCCTTCCACCCACTGTATGCTTTTGTAACTCGATGGAAAGGCTTAGTTAGGGATATAAAACATGTGTACAATTTTTTTGTGCAAGGGAGGTGAATATAGGTTTTTTAGGTGATGCCTTAGATGTCAAATGGTGCATTTTTTGGTGGAAAATGGTGGTTTAGTGCTAGGGTTTGAAGAAATCTTTGGGGGCAGTGATATCTCTTAAAATTTTAAGCTTGTGCAGACCTTTTTGAAGGTGTTTCAGGCTTTGGTTGGCTGTGAGAAGGTTTGGAGTATGGGTTTTCAATAAACCATTGCCTAACTTGTGAAAGAAGAGGGCTTATCACGCCCTAAAAGTGGAGGAATTCGTGGTTTGAAAAACTAGTTAATGTTGCCCAATGGTTGTTTACGTGTGATAGGAAGAATAAAGGGGGGTTGCTTGTTTTGTGAAAGCTGATCCAAAAGAGTCTTATGGGGGTTTGATGTATGTTGAAGAAGGCTTGAATGGGTGCCTAAAATGGTGGTTTGTTATAGAGGTTGTTAAGGAATTTTGAGAGTTAAGGTGGGAAAAATAGGTCTGCAAACCTACAAGAGTGACTAGGTGCAAAGTTGAAAATAAGCCAAGATTGAGTTTTGAGGGAAGGAAGGAGGTTGGAATCCTTTTCTATTGTGGAAGTGAGTTGATTGCCTCCCTGTATTGTTATCAAAATCACTTCAAGTTTACATTTTTTTGCACTTTTTTCACATTGACAACTTTTCAATTTTTGCATTTTGACAAATATGCAACATGAACTCCAAAATGACCCAAAAACCAACTAACGTGACTTATTACATTATAAATTGGTCTAATATGACCTTATTTAATGGACAAAACTCAAAACACAAAACTAACTTAAGACTTCCATGAACCAAATTTGCTTAATAACCTTGGTGCCTCTGCACCAAATTTCATTATTTTAGTAAATCTCATTACAATGCCTTAGGCACTTTGTTCTCACAGATCTTTTACAATGTCACTCATACATTCAAGATTCTCTTATAATGTCTACATCATAGGTTTTCATTATGAGGTTAACTTCAAATGAGTAATTTGAGATTCCCTCACAAAGCTTCACATGCTCTCTTATAATGGCTTCAAATCAAAATTGAGATTTGTCAAGACCATCAAAATAAGGATGTTGCATTGCTTTTCTAGCTGAGATTCTCTTGGATGGCTTATAAATATGCATTTTTTGCAAGGGGACACCAATCAATGTTTAGTAGGTTACTTATAGATAGGCAAAGTAAAAGAAGAAAATGAAAGAGTATCCAAAATGGAAATGAAATGAAAATAGATGGAAGGCACTTACATATAGGCATGTCAATCTCTCAACTTAGTCACTCCTGGTCATACATCTTCACTAGGAGTTCCAAGATACCTATTGCGCACAACAACTCTCATGAATAGAATAACTTGAAATTTGAGATGCTCTTAGAATGTCTACATCATAAGTGCTCATGTTAAGGTTAACTTCAAACAAATAACTTGAAATTCCCTCACCAAGCTTCGCACGCACTTTTGTAATGGCTTAAAATAATAATTGAGATTTATCAAGATCATCAAAATAAGGATGTTGCATTGCTTTTCTGGCTGAGATTCTCTTCGATGGCTCATAAATCTGCATTTTCTACAAGGGGACACCAATCAATGTTTAGCAGGTTACTTACAAATAGGCAAAGTAAAAGAAGATGATAGCATTGGCATCAAACAAATTAATGTGCCTACAAGTATAAAATTAATAAGAACCAATGTGCATATACTTACAAATTAATCCAACGAACCATCTAGGTTTTCTCTACTCTTTATTGTGTCAAGTATTGCCTCATGGTCAAACTCACAAACCTTCAACAAGGTCTTGTTCAAAGGTCTACCCTCATATTTGGTCAAATAACCATGACAAGCTTCAAGTAATGAAGAATCTTACAATGCGTGTCAAAGTCTTGAAACAACGAATGTTTAACACTCTTATGTGGGTACCTTCTAAGCCACATTCGAGTAGTAACAAATGAGCCTATAGGGTATTTGATGTTTTCTCCATCTATAATTGGGGCCTCCAATTTATTTTTGGTCTCAACACAATAACACAAGTAATAGTCCATTCCCTCTTCGTTGTCTTCATCTACAATAACTACATAAACATGCCCTGCATTGATATGTGCAGCAAATCTCTTGAAATTAGTCAACATCACGAATACGGTACAAAGTAAGATAACAATATGGAATTTCAAATACTAAGCAAGTAGATATATTACCTAGTTGAACTAGATTTCATACGTGGTCAAAATCGACCGATGATTCCATTGTGTTAGTTCCAATGTTGTCAGAGGGTGATACGTGTGAAGTGGGCTAAGATAACTTGTCAACCATTTGTCAACCCACTCCCTTGAGTCACAATCATTTCATGCTTGAATTGTACATGAAGAACAAAAGCATTCCATCTTTTGTGTATCGATACTCCATGAACCTACATTTGAGCTAAGGAAAGAGTGTAGCTCACTTGATCCTATTAGTGTACAACAATCCTCATATGGTGCAATGTTAGTATCATGAATCAACCAAAAAAATCTATGAATTGAAGACGTACCTTCATTACTTGGACCCATCAAAGCATTACGCCACTCGACAATTGATCTTGCATCTGTCGACTTTGCATTGTCTTTATACTTTAACTCTATGCTCTTTTCATGCATGCTCCTACACCATCATGCTCCCCCTTTCCATGTCCAGCCTCACAAAAGTTCCAAAAATGTTGAACACCTATAGTGAGATGCATCCTGCACAACCAATAGAACATGCATGTGTTTAGAACATGAGCGTGTTCTTGAACTGTGTTGCACAATTATCCGACCATATTATATGTTGACTGTATGCTATGCCCCTCTGAGCCAAATCATTGTAGAACATCTGGAAGCAACCTTGCATGAAATTTGGAGAATGTGTATAATCATCACTAATATAAAAGTGATACTCCCTCAATACCTTCCTTTGGTCCTTTGTACTATCAGATGCATGAATGAATGCTATGTGCACAAATACCGAAACCTATGTGGAGTTGTAATATTGTGATTGCACCTCACGTTGTGGCTGTAGAGTGTAGTTCTTTGCAAAGTCAACCACTAATACTATGCTACCAACTGGAAAGGTGTCCTTGCATAGCTTGAATTGTGTGTCCAACCATCGAGCTCTATGGGTATGCCTTGCATACTCATACACTATATTGTCACAAAACATAGACATAGATTGATACACTGGAATCTTCTAAATAACCAAATCACACCTTTTTTCTTGAGACCCATCTTTTGTAATGTATTCCATTATTTTATACTTCCCGAACTCTACTAGTTTTTGTCCCACCTCATCTATGCTTTCCATATGTTGACATAGTGGCATTCGTTGCAAGCCACCGCAACGCTCACATAAACCATCCAAGCATGTTGTCCTGTAGAATATTTGGCCATCCTCTATTTCACATAATTTTTTTGATAAGAACTCTCTTGAAGATTTTGGTGGGGCTTCTATGCCACAATCCTGCAAAACATCGTTAGTATGCAAATCTAAACATATAGAATGATAAACATCATAATGGTTAGAGAATTCAATATGTAGTCTACAACAACAAGTATTGTGTGTGTTATTTATCTTGACATAAAAAGGTTTAATTATTTCAAAAAATCTTTGAGAAATACTAATTTGAGGATAATCACTTTGAAATTTATGAAAAAATTGGGTTTGAGTCGTATCCAAAAAATGCTTTGGATGTGGCTCACATTTCGACTATTGATTCTCCTTCTTATGACATCCCTTTGATTTAGAGATAGCCTTGTGTTATTCTTCCAATACTCTTCAATTAGTGTACTCAATGCCTCAACAACTTTTTTATCTTTTTGTGGCAGTCTCCCTGAGAATGCTCATAGTTCATTTGAATCGGTGCCCTCAATTCTTTGTCGCCTTTGAACGACTTTTGATAAAAAATTTACTAATTCTCATTTGTTCACTGGTTTTTTTAATGAGACGAGTTCTCTTTATTTAATAGCTTACCAAAGTCGATGTAATGACACATCAGGTGACATTACTATCCTTCGAGTGTGAGGTCTTACCCACACTCTCATAAGCATCCATTAGATTCTTCACAATAGTTTTTTCACTTGATGCATTCGATGTTCTCAACCCAAGAGTCTTAATGATGTTTCTATGCTTTAAAACCCACATCATTTCCACAAATAGTTGACATCTTGCGGTCTCATTTAGCCTTTCAAAGAAGATTTGTCAAATCTTATCAACTTATCTTCTACAAGTGCGTGCTAGAATCTTTCCTTCCATGTGCTGCAAAATATCCTCATCAATATTAATCAAATACTTTGGCTTTCTACACAAAATTCTAGGTGGTGTTCTCCTGGGCACATACATCTCAACATTAGCAATTTCATCAATATTTAATTGAGGTGGGCTAGATTGCGTACCTTCAATTGAGGGTGGAGTAGAAGACATACCTTGAGGTTCATGCGGGGATGATGGCATACCTTCTTTGTCAAATCCAAGTGATGATGTACTCTCAACTTGAGATGCAGTGGATGGTGTCCAACCATATTCACTTGTACTAGATGGTGTCCCTCCATATTTACTTGCGGTAGATGGTGTCCCTCCATATTCGCTTGTGCTTAATGGTGTGACCCCTTCATATTCACTTTGGGTAGAGGGTGTGTCTCCAACTACGGTATCTGAATTTTCCCTACAACGATGCTTTTGCATTCGTGCCCTTTGTGCTGCCAATTTTTGTTCTCTTTTTGACAGTTGAGGTTCCTCTTCAATTGGCTTGTTTTTGTCAATCGTCTCCAATTTATTCTTTTCACGGTATGCCCTCAATCGTTCTCTCTCATTTTATTTGAAGGTTTGGAGCCCTTCGTCTGTTAGTTTCTTCCTTGTTCATTTCTTTGGCATGGCAAATAATTTTACCTGTAGCATGGTAATGAGACGAATATTAGTTCATGGTGTTTGAGTCATTAGATGAACGTTTAGATAGGTTGTTTTATCCAATTTACAAAAATTGTAAAATGTTGTAAAAAGAGGTCCAAAATAGGTTCTAGGTGTTTTGTTCTTAGAACAAGGTCTTGGTGGACCTTTTCAGCATGTAATTACTTAATTTGGTGGTTCTTAGGCATTGAGGGATTCAAAAGTGGGAAAAAAGAAAATCTTGCAAAATTGTTGTCAAGGTCAAAATGCAAAAATTGACAAATGGCAAAATTTGGAAGTTTAGGAGTCAAGTAGGTGAAAGGTTGGTTTGGGTCATTTGATATGGTCAAGAAAACATTTAAAGTGATGGATAACCTCGAGCAAGAGGTAGAGGGGATGTAAATAATGGAGAAAACAATAAAGAGACCTTGTTTTATATTCAATTTTATGTGTATTTGTTGGTAAAACAACATTGTGAAGCATTGTACAGCCCCGTACAACCATATTTTCATGGGGCAGTCATTTGGAATGATTAAGCTATGAGTCTACAAAATTATCATTTTTGTCTCACTCAATTTCATGCAAATTTGAGTAAGTTATGGCTTGTTTATTGAAGACAGTTCAAAACCCTTACTAGGGTGAACAAAATTAAAAGAAAATTGCATTTCTCTTATTCTAACCAATGGAATCACTTGAAACTTAGTAAGAAGGTCTATTTTTGTGTACTCTTTCATTTCTCAAAGCTTTATATTGAGTGGTCACAGTTAGCTTTTAAAATCATGATGCCCTAGGCCATATTTTAGTGAAAAAATAGGAAAAAACACAAGTTGAGGTAAAGGAGTCCTAATTGAATGGACAAGTTGAGATTTGGTTCAGTTTTGATAAGTTGATTGGAGTGAGATTGAGTTAAGTTGTTTTCTTCCTCTAGCACTGCATCAAAGTACCCTCGATGGTTTGTCGTTTTTGGTAGATGCTCTGCAAGATAGGTTGCACCTTTCCCTGTTTTGCTAACTTGTCCTTGAATAAAGAGTCTTGAAACAATAGATAGAAGGGTTAGACTCCCTTGTAGGTAGACTAATCAAGAAAACATTTAAAATATATGAAAACATAAGTTATGAGGTAGCTTTATTGATGAGGTAATTTAGAAATAGAGATGAAAACCAAAATAGTTTAAATCGGTGCTATCAATGTGGAAGGAGTATATTCCAATTTTTTAGAGACTTGTATGGAAAATTTGGTAGCATAGACAAGGCAATCAACTGGTTTGTATAGATCTGGTTTAAAAATGTAATTGGCAAGTGTATAGAATTGTGTAATTTAAAATGTCCATTGACAACCTAAGGTTGTAATGACAAACAAACAATTATCAACATGGAATATGCAAAACAACAAAAATGAGAGCAAGCCATGATAAAATGAAAGAAAATGTGTAATGACTTCACATACCTAAAAAGCCAAAGTTTCAAATGGAGGAGTTCTACCCAATTATGTAGCCCAAGTTGCTTCTTCTTTCTTCAAACTCCTCAACAATTTGACCTTTTCAAAAGCTTGTTCCCCTCCAAACTTCAATTGTATATCAATTTTCACTAGAATTCAAACTTGAATTGATATTATATGCCTTTCAACATGAAAACTCTGTTATTCCATGCAAAGGTGGTGGAAAGATCATGAAAAAGGTGGTGGAATGTGAAACACATGCATGCACACTTCACAACATCATCAAAAAGCTACTTTTTGTCGAAGCACGTGCAGAACCTGGAGAATATGCAGAATGTGGGCTGAGATTACAAGTACACTGAGTTTTTTTACCGTTCTTGGAGCAAGACAAAATGCGCTCGCGTTATAATGTGAGCGCGTTATTTCTTGCTAGAAATGGTCATGTCTCTACTTCTTCAAAACGTGCTCGTGTTATGAGAAATTTGGTTTTTTTATAGATTTATTTTCTCTTTATCTATTCTTTCTACCCTAATTCTATCTCTCTCCCCTCTACCCTTATACCCTAATTCTATCTCTCTACCCTTAACCCTTATACCCTCAACCCTAAACTCTAATTCTCTCTCCCCTCTACCCTTTACTTGTAACACATACCCTCTATCTCTCTCCCAGTCTCTCCCTCTCCCTCCCTCTCTCCCACTATAACATGAGCGCATTATTTCTTGCTAGAAATGGTCATGTCTCTACTTCAAAGCATGCTCGCGTTATGAGAAAATTGGTTTTTTTATAGATTTATTTTCTCTCTCTTTGTCTATTCTCTCTACCCTAATTCTATCTCTCTCCCCTCTACCCTTATACCCTAATTCTATCTCTCTACCCTTAACCC